>BDDA01000092.1:99111-130157 GCA_001662385.1 Chlamydomonas asymmetrica
CGCACCACAGACTTGCGCGCCACGAACGCTTAACCACACTACGGAGGCACTCTGCAGAGCATGGAGGCAGTTTCAGGCCTGGCAGTGCAACGCACATGCGGCATTGCACCTTATTGGCTGTATCACACGACACCTGACGACCCACACCACAGCGCACCTCAGCACCGCTTGCTCGTGGCGTGTTGTGCCCAGGCTGCCGCGCGCCAGCCCGCGGACGAGCTGTTGAAGCATCCACATGCTGCCCAGCTTGGACCAAGCAAGGCGCACAGGCGTGACCCTCATCGTCAGCACCGGGGGTTGTTGGGGATGGAGCTGCTGCTGCTGCTGCTGCTGGGTGGTCAGCGCTGAATGGCTGAGCAGTGTTGTCAATATTGCCGCGGGCAAGCGTGAGGGCCGCTGCAGCGCCATCGCTCTGCGCCACGGGAAGCTCAGGCCACGCACCTCCAGCCAGCGCAGCAGCGCGCTCGCCTGCACGCCGCGCAATGGCCAGCAAATGCATGGCAAGCATGTCAATAGTGGCAGCAACAGCACAAGCAGCGGAGCAGCAGGGACACACAACCAACGACACGATGGAGCGCACTGGGTGGGTTTGCGTGGGCAGCGAGGCAGCTGCCAGGCACGGGTCAACATGTCAGCTTAGGCAAGCAGCTAATGCCCACTCCTGCAGTGAGATCCACGCACCGTGCTGGCCTGGCTGAACTCCAGGGGCACGAGCACGATGGGCAGCACAGTGCCATCCAGCTCCACACGCGCAGCCAGCAGCCGGGTTACAACGCCCTCCAGCATGGCAGTGGATGAGAAAGGTGCGCTGGTGGCAGCAGCAGCTGTGGTGCCATAAACACGGTTTGCAGCCAGCTGGCCAGCACCTTCCGCCACACCCACAGCGACTGCTGCGTCCACATCAGCCAGCACGTGCTGTGCGGCAGGCCAGGCGCCGTGGCGCAGGCATGCTGCCAGCGCTGACTGCAGGGCGTCCATCACATAATGCCTGGCAGCCGCACCATGCAACCGGCCCAGCATGATGCTGTGTGCGCTGCCAAACGCTGCATCCGCCTCGGCAGCGCTGTTGACGCTGCCACCAGCAACAGCAGCCGGCGCCATCAGCAGCAGCAGCTTGCCCAAGCCGCCAGCAGGCAGCGCCTCTCTGACGCTCAGCCAGCGAGCCAGCTCTGCCAGCAGCCTGTTGCCAGGCTCAAGCGCACCTGCGGCAGTGCCTGAGCGCAGTGCCTGGCCGTCCATGTGACGCACGGCCGCCAACACGCTTGCTGCCCAGGCAGGCAGCTGCTGTGGTGCAGCAGCCTCACGACCGCCAATGGACGGGCTGTCTACTTCAGGCTGCTGCTGCGCCGGCACGCACATCACTGCCGCGCTGCCCAGGCAGTTGCCTGTGTCGGTGTCACGATACAGCTCCAACCACAACAGACCCGGGCCGCCCGCCAACAGCAACGCCGGCACCCGCACTTCAAACATGGCCTGCAGGTGACCAGCCAGGGCGATGAGCACGACCCTGCTTCAAGTTATTGCACTGACATTCCTGTGAGTTGACGCAGCAGCAACAGCAGACCAGTGACCTGTTACGACCACCAGAACGCACCGGCAATGCGTTGTGGCCACTTTGGGTCGGGCCACGCTTAGCAGCATGCGTCAGGCGCTCTTCATCCATAGCGACCAGCTTGCACACGTGGCTGGGCTGCAGTGCGCTTGCCGGGGTGCCACCGCTCTCCCTCCTCAGCACTGCCACCAGGTGACCCAGATCGGAGCTGCTAGGGCAGCGCACATGCAACACCAGCGTTGCACCGTCTGCCAGCTGGGGTGTGGCGGCATCCTTGCTGAGGCTGCTCGTGCGTCCTGCGGTACTGCCAAGCGCAAGCACCCGCGTCTGCAATGCGACGATGCGGGGCGCTGCCTCCCGCACAGCAGGTGTCATAACCTGCTGCCAGCTGTGTAGTGCAGTGTCCCATGCGTACCGCCAGGTGGCTGCACCAGATGTCACCTGCATGACACATTGACACGCCAAGGCAGGTTGACAGCAACTGAAGGGCAAATCAGGCCACGGCCAACGACATAACAGCAACACGCCAATGCCTTTCACAACAACAAGACCTTGCTGTGCGCGTACTGCATGGGCTGCAGCCCAGACCCACCTGCGCGCTCAGCTGACAGCTGCCCATGCCTGCTTGTGGTGCCTGGCACAGCATATCACGTGTGCTGGGTACTGACGCAGCCGGCAACCCAAGGATACGCCTCAGTTCTTCTGGGTGCATGTCGCGTAGGAGCTGCGACCAGTCTAAGCCTTCGTTCGCTTCACCGTCTTCGGGCTGCAGGTATGCAAGCTCCAGGTGCATGTGACAGCTGCCCCGCCAGTGGGCACCGCTCACGATTGTCAGTCCTGCATACCTTCAAGGCCACAACAGCACACAGGAAGGATACAATACAATCAGACTAGATCAGACTGGCTTGAGCATGCACATCAAGAATGCGTGACACACTGACGCCATACCACTTGCGCAGGTCCCCACATGCAACTTCAGTACCCCTCTCACCTGTGCTGCAAGTGGAGCTGCAACCGTTCCTGCCAGTCCGAAGGCAGCTGGCTGGGGTCCAAGCCAGGCACGTGGATGTTCATAACTGCACGCTGCAGCGTGCGTAATCCCACATATGTTTCCTTGCCTTTGCCGAAGCGCATAGGGTGTGCATGTGCGGCTGTCGACGCATGTCGGGACACTCGCTGGCTGTGCGCTGTTTGGTACGCCCGCAAGGGATTGACACGGTGAAGCAGTGCAGCCACTACACACTGTATCACGAGTGTTATCCACATGCTTGTCAATACCCTAGCAGTGTCATCTCGCGTCCAGCTTTCCGGGTTTGCGTAAGCAAGGAGGACGAGCTCTGCGGTCGTACTCAACGCCCAAACGCTGAAAGCTGCACAGTCTAGGAGGAAAAGGTTCCAAGCCCAGGACCGGTCGAAAGCGCCAAAGAAGGGAGCCTGCAAGACATAAGAATCGCAAGGGAAGGGTCTGCGTTGCCCTTCAGCCTGGACAGGCGCCGAGCAGCGTGGCAAAGCACTTGCAATCAACAGCCCACCTATGAAACACGATGTTTGTGATAGCACTGGCCCCGCTGCCGTGTAGACGCAGGTTGGCCAGCGTGTTCAGCAGAGTAAACGGGCCACACTGGCATGTCAACGCAAGCGAGGAGTGCAAGGCAAGCGCCTGTTGTACACGGCGTGCTCCCAGCATTCGGGGTCCAGCAAGAATGATGCTTGCCAGCAGCACGCTCCAAAGCCCGCAACAAGCAACGAGCATGAGAGGGGAGGCAAAGAGGTCGAGGAAACCTGAGCTATATGATGTTGGGCTAGCCAGATGTTCCCAGAGCGTGTGCACGAGCCGCTGAAGTTTGTTTGCGTCGCAGCGTGTTTCACGGAACGCGGCCTTCAGGGGTCCCGCGTCGTTTAAGAAAAGGCGTTCTCTGTCGCAGTAGTAGTCCTCCATAACCACATATCCAATAGTTGCCATCGCCACTGGAGTGAGAGCCGCAGCGACCCGCATCCCCAATATTGCCATGGCATAAAAATGGACGTGTCCAAGTCAGCTTCTGAGCTTTTGCCGGCTGTGTTATATCCCAGCTTTGCTCAGTCACCTGCCAACTGTTTCTCTGCAGTTCCGGTTAGGGGCAACGGTCGAAAGCCTGAGGCGTATGTGTTGTCTATGTCGTGGCGCGGTGATAACACCCAGTGACACCCTTAAGCAGCCTTCTAAAGCAGCCTTACGAAAGGTCAGGAATGGTGTCTGTGGTAATAGGGCAGTGGTGTGGTGATGACACATGCACACGTACTGCAGAAACGGGTTTCGGCTGGGGATCCAGGCAGGGCTTCAATGTGTTCGCACGTGAGCAGGGCGTTTAATTGTCCATCTCAAGGCAACTGCAGAAAATCTCTTTCTGTAACAGAGGCTGATGAGGCTACGTTGAGGAGTAGAGGTGCGGGGGAGAGTCACAGGTGGGCTACCAGGGGGCGGCGGGGGCGGCCAGGGGGGGGGGGCCCGAAAGTTTGCTCCGGCCTTGTGCCCCAACCTTTCCCCACGGGCCCACACCTCTTCAGCCGTCTTCATGCGCTTTCTAGGCCCGACAGCTGCGCTTCCCTGTGCAACCAAGCCATTCAGCCGTGTGTCTGTACCGCAGCAGGCGTTGCAGTGCACACGCCTGCAGATGGCATGCAGCAAACATGATGGCATGAGCGTTTAGCACCAGTGGCGCTCGCACCCTGCCTGACATGTCATGGGTATGCCTTGCGCTAGAGCGTCATGTCCGTCACACCATGGCATGCAGCACTGCCCAGGATGGGCCAGGCCTTGCTGCAATGGGTTCAGGCGCACTACCCTAGACTTGTGCTGCCAATATCGACAGAACTTGTGTACGCTCTGGTGCCAAGCACAACCGGTGTGCTTGTGCAGCCAACGGACACAGGGCAAGAGGATGTGAGGGAGGGTGGACACTGGACAGTAGGTGGCTGTCCAGCAGCAAGCACACCAGCATCTTGGGCCTGCCAGCATGATTACATGACTAGCGAACACCCGCATCAGCCCAGGGCCGAACCGTCCCAAATACCCACAACATAAATACAATACCGCCCGCCAGCGCGCGGGACAAGCGACCATCTGTGAACTTGAAACACGCTGCCATTCAGGTCAAGGCAGATCCTAACGATGTCGTGCAGCACTCTTGGATATAAAACGCACAGCTGGGTGGTTGTCCAAACAATACGTGGCTCATGCGCCTGTAGAGCTACGCCGCAGACTTTCATGCAAGCACTGCGCAAATTTGTGGGCAGGAAGGTATGTATCGCCTCCAGCCTGTGTGCGTCCCGGCGGAGTTTGAGCGCGCACGGTGCTGCCGCTATGGCTGGTCCACACCCGCCTTTTCGGGGGCCGACAAGTTGATAGCCTGGCTTCATCACCAGGCTATCAACTTGTCGGCCCCCGAAAAGCCCCGGATTACCCCGTTCAAGCATGTGGGGCACGGGCCCATAATGCATTGGTGTATCAAGTATCAACAATCGGCAATCGCCCAACACCTCTGATGGACGCAACGCTAGACAAAAGGACACATCAACAACCCACAGCGCTGCCAGGAATGTACGCTAGTTGACACTTGAAACCCACTTGGGCTCGCCGTGTCAGGGCCAGATTGCCATGTTGCCCAAACCAGGTCAGCGCATGTACTGGCGGCCTGGCACAGGTCACGGCGCCAAGCAACCGGAGGCTAATACAATACCGCACCGCCGCCCCATAAACATGCATCGCAGGGCGTGCTAGTGGGACAGGCATGCCACCCCAAAAATATACCATCGGCGTCCTGCACGGAAGACCCAACAGATGTTGGGTGAGGTGGTGTACAGCAGTACTCCAGGATCCCCTACCCCAAGTAAAGCCCCACACAGGCGGGGCTCAACACCCTGCCGCAATTACCGTTTCCCATGCCCAACTGGTGCAGCACTGCACCTCGGACCACTGTTCCATCTGTGCTCAGTGCAACGGGCAGAAGGTACGATAGCTCTGAATCATACATAACGAGCAAAGTTGCTGGAAATTGCGAATAACCTAAGTACCTAACCAATGCCATAATGAGCAGCAAAGCGCATCCCTCAAGCAAAATGTCACGGTACAAAGCCCTGCTGCTCGACGCAGCATTGCAGTCCCTTGCATGACAACTGGGCATAAGAGCAGCGCATGGGCAGAGGTGATTTCACTGTACCGTCTGTGGACACGTGCTGCCCTGGCAAGGACAGCACTCGTTAGCCAAGTTCGAAATTCGGCAAGCAAGCTGCACTTTGCTCCAAAAATTGGAAACTGCACTCGACCAGCAATCCAGCAGCACTACCACAACCAGTACATGGTACAGATGACCAAGGCTGCAGCTGCTAAGCCTGCAATACGAAGGAATAGGCGGCAGACGCAGCACAACCGGCATCTGTTGAGTGGCGTATGCAGGTTGACTGGCGCCATTCGAGGTGCCAGCATTGCAACGTCCCATCGTTGAACATGCGGTACAGTATCCTGAACGTGCGAACGCATGTGGGGTGGAGCATGCGGCACGGCAGCCTGTGCTTGCCCAGTACCTATCCGAATCAGCAACACGGGGCCACACCCGATTTACGGCCTGCAACATGGGAGATACAGGTAATCGCCCGGGGTTTCCGCTACGCCGTTTCCTGCCCGTGAGCGTGGGTTTGCTTGCGAGTTGCGACACACGCGGGCATGCATTCTCGCACAATCAGCAATGTATTTCATACAGCGCGTGCATTCACTACACGCACAACAGCCATCATCAACAGCAATGGTTTGCTAAAAACGGAGGTTTCAAGTTCGCCATTGTTGCCCTCAATGCGGATCGACATGCGCATGTCACACCCTATCGGCGTGCCGGGCCTAACCATCATCCTCGGACACAAATCCACACCCACAGTCATCAATTCATCATCGCTTCACGCGATCCTGTTGGCGCCACACAGCTCCTCGAAACCTCACCACTGCATTCACGGTCCATAATTGCCTGCTTGTAATGTTGTGCACATAAGGGCACACTTTAATGCCCAACCATTCTCCCCGCCCTGCAAGCCGGATGTAATCTCAATCGACGCACGCGTGCGCTCGGACCCGCTTGCCAACGTGCACGCACACACATGTGCCTAAAATCGCATGCAGGCCTTGCCGACCTCCAATTTGACTGTGTGACAGTTGGGCCATAGTTGCTACGTCGCCCGCTTTTGGTGTATTCTTGCCAGTTGGAGAACCCCCCCCCTCGAGTTGTTTGTGTACAACGACACCGGTATCGTGAGTTCGGCCCGGACCTCAGTAACCGCCTGAAACGCAGGCAGGCCAGCACAAAGTTCCAGGCCCCTCATGAAACGCTCAACACAATGAACACAGCTGCTCCTCAGAGCCCGGTCGCGCAGCCCGCATCGCGCTGAGGCACCCGCGTGCCATGCGAGACACCCGCATGGCGGCCCAGGCCCAACCTGTACCGCCAGGACCATCTACTGCAGTTCATTACCCTAAATCACACCTACCCCTGAGCACACAAAATAACGTGCACCTACTGCCCAGGGCATTTCATTCATGGAAAGAGTTGGAATGGCTAGATTGACTGTGCATGGAAACGCACGCCCTCCTCATGGAGCAAGCACAGGACAGAGACCGCCGACGAAAACAACAGCATGAATCAAGGAATATTAATGCCTTAGTACCAATTGTCCACCGAGCACTGCCGTGAAGAAGCGGTGACGGTCAGGGCCTGCGGCTTCAGAGCTGCTTCCCACCCAGGTGCCTCCTGCCGCTGTCTTGCAAAGACCGCAAAGACCGCTCTGCGCCTTGCCATACCATCATCGATGCCAGCAACGTAGCGCCTGTGACGACGCTGCTCCGGAGCAGCGCCGCCACCAGAACGCGTACCAGCAGGACGGCATCTGTAGGCGCTGCCACGGCTGCGGCTGGCAGCGTGTCCGTCACGCGTGCGTGGTCTGCCGCCAACTGCAGCTGGACCAGGACGTAGAAGAACAGGCGCAGGAGCCAGACCGGGATGCTGGCAATGGCAAGCACCCGTGGCACGGCCTGCAATGACATTAGGTTCACATACGATTAAGCTACTGAACAGGTCTGCCACATGGTGACATGGCGTTTGCGTGGAGGTGCAACAACTAGGCTGCAGTGATCAGGCAGCAGGTGCGGAAAGCCAGCGCCTGCTGACATCGTTTCAGGTTCAGGTGCGCGGTACGCACGGCTGTATGGACTCTGTCCGCATGAACGATGCCACATCCCCACTGCAGGTGACTCACCGCTTTGGCCACGCCCATGAATGCGCCCTCCAGTACCAGCTCCGTCAGCAGGCCGCTGGGTGAGGCGTAGAAGCTCTGCGCGTGCGCTGTGCACGGCTCTCGCAGGCAGCCCGACAACACCGCTGCAAGCAGCAGAACCCTGAGGGAGAACACACGCACCCACAGACATACTTTCATCAGCAGGCCCCACCAAAAGCTTTCGACCCCTCACAAACCCACGAACATCATGGAAGAGGGACACACGCGTAACCACGCAGCTTCTGCTGGCCCCAAGGGAACATCACTGCCTACATTTGCGGCTGTAAGCAATCAGCCAGAAAACCCCCGGCACCGGTAGTAGAAATGCACGCAGTGCCGCTAATCGAATCCCGTGTGTGCGGTCGCCACAAATGTCGGTTCAGACCTTAACGATGCAGCCCTTGTGCAACAGGGCCCACAGCATGACATACGAGTTCAACACATCAGGCTGACAAGGCATCCTGCCACATGCGCTACCGTAGCACCGCAGCAACTCCGTTCAACCGCCGCCCTCAACCACCACCTGGGTATGCCCAACGCCGTACGTATCCATCGATAACACATTTACGCAACAAACTCCCCCCCTGCACACGTATACGCATACACACACGCGGATGAATACACGTCTTGCCTGGACGCCATGGTTGCCAGCGTGGCGCCTTGTGCATGCTCCATCAGCCATGAACGACCGCCAGCGCCACCAGCAGTCATCATGAGCATCTGTCAGCACAACAGACCCACACGACGGGCGCATGCAGGCGCAAGAAAGAGGTCAGGCATGAGGAGCTCAGCCCATTACGAGTGTGCGCCCGTATACGGAGAGGTGCAGTGCGGAGACTCAGAGCCCGAGTTGTAAGCCCGGTGACATTGCAGAGCACTGCTGTAGACACATTATCAGGGAAGGCCCATGGTTGATCAACGCCTAGGGACTGCCATTGAATTCGGGCGCCGGCAAGCACTCACGGACAGCAGGGTTTTGCGGCAGCCGCCAGATCAGCCCAGACACCTTGCTATCGTCAGGGCAATTGCCATCCTAAAGCATACGCACAGCGCACGGCCCCATCAATGCCATAGGAAGCGCACTGCATGGCCCCGTGAGAAAATCTGTGTTGACACACAGCAGGCAGCAAAGTGGGCACACAGGGCAGCGCGCTCTCCCACCTCGGCAAAGTAAGGGGCGCCGGCGAGTGTCACCCACACCGCGCTGCGGGCATCGCCCTGCAAGTAACGGGCCAGTGCGTGGCTCCCCAGGTTGCAGCACATCAGCAGCACCAGCAGCGCCCGGTACTGGCAGACACGCGGGGCCATGCGCCTGCACAGAAACCACACCGCGCACGCCACACGAGAAACAGTCAGTTGCTTATCAATGGCATTTGCTGTACGGTAAGCAACATGCTTTCATGGCACGGTGGGGGTCACTGCACCAGTGCGGTGCAGAGCGAGCACATACGCCCAAGCGCCCAAGCGCAGGCCGCCGACTGTGTTCACAGATGTGCATGCGCACACCACTGAGGTGATCCGCAGATCAACCAAGTGATATTCAAGCCTGGAATTGCAACGCACGTGCGGCGCAGCACGTTACTGGCCGTATCACACGACGCATGATGGCCCACACCACAGCGCACCTCAGCACCGCTTGCTCATGGCGTGTTGTGCCCAGGCTGCCCCGCGCCAGTCCACGCACGAGCTGCCGGATCATCCAGACGCTGCCCAGCTTGGGCCACGCAAGGCGCACAGGCGTGGTGCTAGCCGTCACCAACAGGTGCTCCTCCTGCTGCCGCGTGGCCAGCGTTGCATGGCTGAGCAGCATCGTTGTTGCCGCCGCGGGCATGCGCGCTGGCCGCTGCAGCGTCATCGCTCTGCGCCACGGGAAGCTCAGGCCACGCACCTCCAGCCAGCACAGCAGCGCGCTCGCCTGCATGGCGCGCAATGAACAGCAAATGCAAGGCAAGCATGTCAATGTCGGCAGCAACAGCACAAGCAGCGGAGCAGTATTGCGTACACAGGTTCAATTCAGCACACTGGTTTGGTTTGTGGGAGTAGCAACCGAGGCAGTATGTCAGCTAGGAGTTCTGTGAGATCCACGCACCGTGCTGGCCTGGCTGAACTCCAGGGGCACGAGCGCAATGGGCAGCACAGTGCCATCCAGCTCCACACGCGCAGACAGCAGCCGGGACACAACGCCCTCCAGCACGGAAGAGGATGAGAATGGCGCGTTGGCGGAAACAGCAGCAGCTATGGTGGCAGGTGAGCCACCACGATGTCCGTGAAGACGGTCTGCTGCAGCCAGCGGGCCAGCACCTTCCGCCATGCCCACAGCGACCGCCGCGTCCACATCAGCCAGCACGTGCTGTGCGGCAGGCCAGGCGCCGTGGCGCAGGCATGCTGCCAGCCCTGACTGCAGGGCGTCCATGACATAATGCCTGGCAGCCGCGCCACGCAACCGGCCCAGCATGATGCTGTGTGAGCTGCCAAACGCTGCATCCGCCTCGGCAGCACTGTTGGCGTTGCCACCAGCAACTGCAGCCGGCGCCGTCATCAGCAGCAGCTTGCCCAAGCCGCCAGCAGGCAGCGCCTCCCGCACACACAGCCAGCGAGCCAGCGCTGCCAGCAGCCTGTTGCCAGGCTCAAGCGCACCAGCAGCGGTGCCTGAGCGCAGTGCCTGGCCGTCCATGTGACGCACGGCCGCCAACACGCTTGCTGCCCAGGCAGGCAGCTGCTGTGGTGCAGCAGGCTGGTGACCGCCAAGGGGCAGGCTGTCAACTTCAGGCCGCTGCTGCGCCGGCACGCACATCACTGCCGCGCTGCCCAGGCAGTTGCCTGTGTCGGTGTCACGATACAGCTCCAACCACAACAGACCCGGGCCGCCCGCCAACAGCAACGCCGGCACACGCACTTCAGCCACGACCTGCAGGTGACCATCCAGGGCAATGTGCATGACCTTGTTGTACTGACATTGATCTGGCCCGGCACAACAGCAGAGGGTGTGTTGGGTGTGGTTTTCAGTCGGGGCAACCAGAACGCACCGATATCGAGTTGTCGCCGATCTGGGTCGGGGCGTGCTTAGCAGCACTCGTCAGGCGCACATCGTCCAGGGCAACGAGCTTGCACACGTGGCTGGGCTGCAACGCGCTTGCCAGGGTGTCACCGCTCTCCCTCCTCAGCACTGCCACGAGGTGACCCAGATCGGAGCTGCTAGGGCAGCGCACATGCAACACCAGCGTTGCACCATCTGCCAGCTGGGGTGTGGCGGCATCCTTGCTGAGGCTGCTCGTGCGTCCTGCGACACTGCCAAGCGCAAGCACCCGCGTCTGGAGTGCGACGATGCGGGGTGCTTCCTCCGGCACAGCAGGTGTCATTACCTGCTGCCAGCTGTGTAGTGCAGTGTCCCATGCGTACCGCCAGGTGGCTGCACCAGACATCACCTGCATGACATGCCATGGCACATCGACGGTGTGACCAAGGAGCAACGCCGTTGCCAACGACCAGCCCGCGCTGTGCGCGTACTGCATAGGCTGCAGCCCAGACCCACCTGCGCGCTCAGCTGACAGCTGCCCGTGCCTGGCAGCATATCACGTGTGCTGGGTACTGACGCAGCCGGCAACCCAAGGATACGCCTCAGTTCTTCTGGGTGCATGTCGCGTAGGAGCTGCGACCAGTCTAAGCCTTCGTTCGCTTCACCGTCTTCAGACTGCAGGTATGCGAGCTCCAGGTGCATGTGACAGCTGCCCCGCCAGTGGGCACCGCTCACGACTGTCAGTCCCGCATACCTGCAAGGCCACAACAGCACGCAGGAAGGATGTAATCAGATTTGATCAGGCTGCCTTGAGCATGCACATAAAGAATGTGTGACGCACTGACGCCACACCACTTGCGCAGGTCCCCACATGCAACTTCAGTGCCCCTCTCACCTGTGCTGCAAGTGGAGCTGCAACCGTTCCTGCCAGTCCGAAGGCAGCTGGTTAGGGTCCAAGCCAGGCACGTGGATGTTCATAACTGCACGCTGCAGCCTGCATGGTCCCACAAATATTTCCTTGCCTTTGCCGAAGCGCATAGGGTGTGCGTGTACGTGTGCTGTCGACACGCGCCCGGACACACGCTGGCTGTGCGCTGCTTGGTACGCTCGCAAGGGATTGACACGGTGAAGCAGTGCAGCCACTATACACTGTATCACAAGTGTTATCCATACGCTTGTCAATACCCCGGCAGTGTCATTCCGTGTCCAGCTTTCTGGGTTGGCGTGAGCAAGGAGGATGAGCTCTGCGGTCGTACTCAACGCCCAAACGCTGAAAGCTGCACAGTCTAGGAGGAAAAGGTTGCAAGCCCAGTACCGGGGGAATGCGCCAAAGAAGGGAGCCTGCAAGACAAGGGAAGGAACTGCGTTGCTATTCGGCCTGGACATGCGCCGAGTCGCATGGCAAAGCACTTGCACTCAACAGCCCACCTTGACCATTATTTGGCACACTATGTGTGCACCCCAAAACGAAGGCGCCAAGGCACTGTTGTGATAGGTGATGTTGGTGATAGCACTGGCCCCGCTGCCATGTAGACGCAGGTTGGCCAGTGTGTTCAGGAGGGTGAGTGGGCCACCCTGGCTTATCACCACAAGCAGGGAGTGCAAGGCAAGCGCCTGTTGTACACGGCGTGCTCCCAGCATTCGGGGCCCAGCAAGCATAATGCTCGCCAACAGCAGGCTCCAAAGCCCGCAACAAGCAACGAGCAGGAGAGGAGAGGCAAGGAGGTCGAGGAAACCTGAGCCATATTCTGCTTGATGAGCCAGAGATTCCCAGACCGTGTGCAAGGCCCGCTGAAGCTTGTTTGCGTCGCAGCGTGTTTCACGGAAAGCGGTTTTCAGGGGTCCCGCGTCGTTTAAGAAAAGGCCTTCTCTGTCGCAGTAGTAGTCCTCCATAACCACATATCCAATAGTCGCCATTGCCACTGGAGTGAGAGCCGCAGCGACCCGCATCCCCAATATTGCCATGGAGAAAGACAACGCGTTCTGACCTTGGTTGGCTGCGTTGTACACCAGCTATGCCCAGCCACTTACGACTTCTCTGCAGTTCTGGTTAGCGGTGTTGGTTGTCAGCCTGGCTTTGGACTGCGGTGTACGCAACAGCCTTCAAAAGCCTTCAAAAGCAGCCTTCAAAAGCAGCCATAAGCAACGGCAGGGATGGTGCCTTTGTAATAATGCAGTGGTGTGGTGAGATGCACCAAACTTCTTTGCTGACGCGGGTTGCGGCTTGGGTCCAGGCTGGGCTTCATCTGTGCGATCCATCATACTTTGTCTGGTATCTCAATCCGATTCCAGCAGTCTCTCTCTGCGACAGGGCTCATGGGGATATGTTGAGGATTCGAGGTACGGGGGAGAGGTCACAGGTGGGCGAGCTGTCCTGAACAGGACAGCGTTGGCACTGACAGGCGAGGGGGCGGCGCCGGCGGAGGGGGGAAGGGCTTGGAAACCTTTGCTCAGGGATACGGCTTGGTGCTCAGGAAAAAAGAATATATTGGTTTTCAGGGCCCCGGCGCTCGGTTTGCCGTGCCGCACGTCGGCTGATATCAAACCAGCCGACGTGCGGCTTGACATCAGCCGCACGTCGATGTCGAACCGTGCGGTGTCATAAGCTCATAACATGTTTCTGGCGCATGCACCGTTAACACACTGTACAGTGCTATGGCCATCCTCTATCGCTAGGTTTGTAGGCATGTAGGCAAGCAACACTCGCCCAGGCCTTCACTTGCGCGTCGCTCTCAGCCAGCCACTTGGGCGCCGTGGCACCAGCAACCACCCAGGTAGCGGTGCCACCTCACACATGCAAATTGCGCACACGGCAGCGCATTAGACACGCCTACATTACGCGGCTCCATTTGGGCGTGCTTTTACAGGCCCACAATACTACATGCACACATGCGCACACATGGCCCAAAGGGAAACAGTCGTCATGCGCTGGCCTCAGTGGCACCAGCGGCCCGGTGCGCCGGACACATCGCTGAGCTCCATGCGGGCATGCTGTTGCAGGCCACCATATTCATGCACGCGTCCGTGGCCCATAGGCCCAAACACCCTAAGCAGACCAAGCCAGGCAAGGTATCTCGCAGTGGTGACAGCGGGCCATATGCTGGCCATATGCGCCTACATATGTGCGTTTACTTCTGGCGGACATAACCTTGCAAACCACGTCAGGAGTATGCCTTGCGCATTTGCGCTGGAGTGCCATGTTCGTGGCCGACAATCCGAGATGCGTGGGCGAGAAGCAGCGGGAGCTCTGGCTGGTATTAAAATGTTAAATGTGGACACGGCCGTGTACCTTCTCTGAACCGCTCTCGAGGGCAGCCCTGGGCCTGTTGCTGGCGGGCCGAGTGTAAACAAACAATCTACATGGCGGTCACCCTCCTGCATGTCATGACATTTCGCCGTCACCAACACTGGTACTGGTGTGGCTGGCCGGGAGGTGAAATTCTGTGCATGCGCTGCCGCCTGTGGCCGAGCTGCTACCCTCAAGTGTTCCACGAAGAGGTTGTTGGCATTGCAACGCTATGGCATCTCGAGCGCGCAAGATGCCATAAAGTGTTGCAACGCCAACAGAGTTTACGCCTGGCTGGTGTGTTGCGCCCCCACGAACAACGCCAAGTTTGAGGCCATCACAGGCTTCACAGGTGCTGCTTGCAAAAGACGGGTTTCAACATCCAGAGGAACGCTGAGACCACAAGCAGCCAGGACTGAGCCAGGATCATGCGAGGCGCCTGCTTGTCAAAGCAACCTGTCAGCCTGCTGGAGGCCCACGCGCCAGTGTGTCCTGCGTTTGTTGCTGAGTGCGTGGTACAAAACGCTTCAGACTGCAGATTCTAGCATTCGTGCTCGATGCGGTGCTGCGTTGAGGACAAAGGCCCCACCCATTCCAACCAACGCTGCAAAGCATTTGGCGATTCGCGATAATCAGGCACCAGCTCGTGCACATTACCGTAGAGCCACGCCGCAGACTTGCATGCATGCAGTGCGCAAATTCGTGTGCAGGAAGGTGTGTATTACCTCCAGCCTGTATGCGTCCCGGCGGAGTTTGAGCGCGCACGGTGCTGCCACCATGGCTGGTGCAGACCCGCCTATCCTTCAACTTGTCGGCCCCCGAAAAAAACCGGAATACCCTGTTCGAGCATTTGGGCACGGGCACCATCATGCATTGGTGTATCAACATTCGGCAATCGCCTAACACCTCTGATACACCGCTCGGCAAAATGACGTGTCGTGCTGCCAGGATTGTACGCTGGTTGAACCCAGTTGGGCTCGCAGAGTCAGGGCCAGAGTGCCATGGTACCCAAGCAAGTTGGGCATGGATTGGCACAGATCACGGCGCCAAAGAACCCGACGAGTTTAATTCTTTTGCAGCACCGCCTCACAAACATGCACTGCAAGGTGCCCTAGCGGGAAAGGCACATGCCACCCAAAAGTGTACCATCGGCGTCCTGCACGGAAGACCCAACAGATGGTGGGTGAGGTGGTGTACAGCAGTACTCCAGGATCCCCTACCTCAAGTAAAGCCCCACACAGGCGGGGCTCAACATCCTGCCGCAATTACCGTTTCCCACGCCAAACTGGTGCAGAACTGTACCTCGGACCACTGTTTCATCTGTGCACAGTGCAACGGGCAGAAGGTACGATAGCTCTGAATCATACATAACGAGCAAAGATGCATTGAAATTGCGAATAACCTAAACAATGCCATCATGGGCAGCACAGCGCATCCCTCGCGCAAAATTTCATAGTACGAAGCCCCTGCTGCTCGACCCAGCATTGCAGTCTCTTGCATGACAACTGGGCATAGGCGCAGCGTATGGGCAGGAGTGATTTCACAGTACCGTCTGTGGATACCGGTAGGTGCCGCCCTGGCAAGGACAGACTCGTTTGCCAAGTTCGGAATTCGGCAAGCAAGCCGCACTTTGCTCTAGAAATTAGAAAACTGCACTCGACCCGCAATGCATCAGCACTACCAGGACAGATGACCAAGGCCGCAGCTGCTACACATAGGACTGGCGGCGGATGCAGCACAGCCGGTAATTGTTGGGTGCCAAATGCAGGTTGACTGGCGGTGGCAACAGCAACTGCAAGAAGATGTGATTGCGCCAGCCAAGGTGCCGGCATTGCAACGTCACATCACTGAACATGCGGTACGGTATCCTGAATGTGCGGACGCATATGGGGTGGAGCATGTGGCACGGCGGCCTGCGCTCGCCCTCGGCATGTGTCTACCCGCAGGACGATCAGTCATACGGGGCCAGCGAGGTATGGCCTGCAACATGGCAGATACAGGTAATCGCCCGGTGTTGCCGCGCTGTTTCCTGCCCGTAAGCGTGGGTTCGCTTGCAACACACACGGGCATGCATTGGCACTGTCAGCGATATATTTCGTACATCGCCTGCATTCCCTCCACGCATGAACAGCCATCACCAACAGCGATGGTTTGCTGAAAACCGAGGTTTCAAGTTCGCCATTGTTGCCGTCAATGCGGGTAGGCATGCGCAGGTCCCACTCTACCGGCGCACATGCCGAGCCTAACCATCATCCTAGCACAGACTTCCACACCCACGGCCATCAATTCATCATCGCTTCACGCGATCCTGTTGGCGCCACACAGCTCCTCGAAACCTCACCACTGCATTCATGGTCCATAATTGCCTGCTGGTAATGTTGTGCACATAAGGGCACACTTCAATGCCCAACCGTCCTCCCCGGCCTGCAAGCCGGATGTAATCACAATCGACACACGCGTGCGCTCGGACCCGCTTGCCAACGTGCACGCACACACCTCTGCCTAAAATCGCATGCAGGCCTTGCCGACCTCCATTTTGACTGTGTGACAGTTGGGCCATAGTTGCTACGTCGCCCGCTTTCGGTGTATTCTTGCCAGTTGGAGACCCCCCCCCCCCCTCGAGTCGTTTGTGCACAACGACACCGGTATCGTGAGTTCGGCCCGGACCTCAGTAACCGCCTGAAACGCAGGCAGGCCAGCACAAAGTTCTAGGCCCCCTATGAAACGCTCAACACAATGCACACCACAGCTGCTCCTCAGAGCCCGGTCGCGCGACCCGCATGACACTGAAACACCCGCGTCGCATGTGAGCAAATAAACAACCCACATGGCAGCCCAGGCCCAGAACGCACTGCCAGCACCACGTGCTGCGGTTCATTACCCCAAATCATACCTGTTTTACTTACCCCTGAGCATGGATAACCTTCGTGCCCCTACAGCCCAGGGCGCTTCATACATGGAAAGAGTTGGAATGGCTAGATTGACTGCGCATGGAAACGCACGCCCTCCTCATGGAGCAAGCACAAGACAGAGACCGCCGACTAAAACAAAGCATGAATCAAGGAATATTGATGCCTTAGTATCGATTGTCCACCGAGCGCTGCCGTGGAGAAGCGGTGACGGTCAGGGCCCGCGGCTTCAGAGCTGCTTCCCATGCAGGTGCCTCCTGCCGCTGTATTGCAAACACCGCTCTGCGCCTTGCCATATCATCGTCGATGCCAGCAACGTAGCGCCTGTGACGACGCTGCTCCGGAGCAGCGCCGCCACCAGAACGCGTACCAGCAGGACAGCATCGCGCGGCTCTGTAGGTGATGCCGCTGTTGCGGCTGGCAGCGTGTGTGTCGTGCATGCTGGATCTGCCGCCAACTGCAGCTGGATAACGGCGTAGAAGACCAGGCGCAGGAACCAGACCGGGATGCTGGCAAAGGCAAGCACCCGTGGCACGGCCTGCAATTTCGGCAGATTGACACACGATTAAGCTACTGAACGGGTCTGCCACACGGCGTTTGCGTGGAGTGTGGTGGATGACGCGCAACTAGGCTGCAGTGATCAGGCAGGTGCGGCACGTCAGCGCCTGCTGACTTCAATTCAGGTGCAGGTGCGGTACGCACTGCTGTACCGCACCTGAATTGCCCACCTGGTCCGGTCATGGGCTCAGTCCATGCGCACACAAAGGATGCCATATCCCCACTGCAGGTGCCTCACCGCTTTTGTCACGCCCATGAATGCGCCCTCCAAAATCAACTCCGTCAGCAGGCCGGTGGGAGAGCTGTAATAGCTCTGCGCGTGTGCTGCGCACGGCTTCCGCAGGCAGCCCGACAGCACCGCCGCAAGCAGCAGAACCCTGAGGGAGAACACATGCACCAACAGACATACTTGGGTGTTGTTCTCATCCATCAGCAGGCCCCACCAAAAGCTCTCGACCCCTCACAAACCCACGAACATCATGGAAGAGGCACACTTCCAACCACGCGGCTTCTGCTGGCCTCAAGGGAACATGACTGCCTGTATTTACGGTTGTAAGCAAAAAGCCAAATAACCTCGGCACTGGTAGTAGAAACGCGCGCAGTGCCGCCAATCGTACACCATGTGTCTGGTCATCACTGTCGCCACAACCGTCTGTTCAGACCTTGACGATGCAGCCCTTGTCAACAGGGCCCACAGCATCCATGACATACAAGTTCAACACATCAGGCTGACAAGGCATCCTGCCACATGCGGTACCGTAGTACCGCAGCAACTCCGTTCAACCGCCGCCCTCAACCACCACCTGGGTATGCCCAACGCCGTACGTATCCATCGATAACACATTTACGCAACAAACTCCCCCTCTGCACACGTACACACATGCACACACGCGGATGAATACACGTCTTGCCTGGACGCCATGGTTGCCAGCGTGGCGCCTTGCGCGTGCTCCATCAGCCACGAACGACCGCCAGCGCCACCAGCAGTCATCATGAGCATCTGTCAGCACAACAGACCCACACGACAGGCGCATGCAGGCGCAAGAAAGAGGTCAGGCATGAGGAGCTCAGCCCATTACGAGTGTGCGCCCGTATACGGAGAGGTGCAGTGCGGAGACTCAGAGCCCGAGTTGTAAGCCCGGTGACATTGCAGAGCACTGCTGTAGACACATTATCAGGAAGGCCCACGGTTGATCAACGCCTAGGGACTGCCATTGAATTCGGGCGCCGGCAAGCACTCACGGACAGCAGGGTTTTGCGGCAGCCGCCAGATCAGCCCAGACACCTCGCTATCGTCAGGGCAATTGCCATCCTAAAGCATACGCACAGCGCACGGCCCCATCAATGCCATAGGAAGCGCACTGCATGGCCCCGTGAGAAAATCTGTGTTGACACACAGCAGGCAGCAAAGTGGGCACACAGGGCAGCGCGCTCTCCCACCTCGGCAAAGTAAGGGGCGCCGGCGAGTGTCACCCACACCGCGCTGTGGGCATCGCCCTGCAAGTAACGGGCCAGTGCGTGGCTCCCCAGGTTGCAGCACATCAGCAGCACCAGCAGCGCCCAGTACTGGCAGACACGCGGGGCCATGCGCCTGCACAGAAACCACACCGCGCACGCCACACGAGAAACAGTCAGTTGCTCATCAATAAGGGTGCCGGTATACTGGTATAGGACAGGTTTTATACTGTACTATACTAGTATACGTATACCGTATGGTATAAACTTGAGATTCCCCAACTGCTGTATCTGAGTCCCCAAGTGAGTTCTCACCAAACCGACTTCACAGCATGGCTTTATGGGTGCCCCCAAGCCATAGTACAAGTTTGTAGGTCAATCGCTGAAGTGCCACCTGGCTGGTGTGTGAAGCACTGCAAGCCATCATCATTGCTCATGCGCATCCCCGCGACACGCTGGAGCGGTGCATAGGGTGGGTAACAACGCCTGCACCAAGGCCAGGCTCACTGCAGAATAGCTGTTTTAGCAAGCAGTCACCTGGGCAAGCGGAGTAACCTTCCCTGTGCATGGTCCTACTCGCACCGTACCCTGGTTGCGGGCCTGCCATACCAATCGTGTACTGTGTGTATACCTTTATACCCTCGAAAGCGTATAGGTATATGGCCAATTTTATACAATACCAATACTAGTATTTCGTATAGTGTAGTATAAACGTATACCTATACCTTGGCACCCTTACTCATCAATAACATTTGCTGTACGCTAGCAAAATGCTTTCATGGCAGGGGGGGGGCTACTGCACCAGTGCGGTGCAGAGCAAAGCTTACATACACAAGCGTGCAATTATGACGCGGTGACGTTGTTCGCGCGTTTCGCCGATGCGTGTGCGCATCACAGAGGCGATCCGCAGAGCATCCAGGCAAGCTGCAGGCCTGGAAGTGCACCGCACATGAGCCAAAGCACGTTCCTGGCCGTATCACATGACACCTGACGACCCACACCACAGCGCACCTCAGCACTGCTTGCTCGTGGCGTGTTGTGCCCAGGCTGCCCCGCGCCAGCCCGCGGATGAGCTGTTGGATCATCCATATGCTGCCCAGCTTGGACCACGCAAGGCGCACAGGCGTGGTGCTGTGCCTCGATATAACATGGTGGTGCTGTGGATGCGTCAGAGCTGCCTGTGTGGATGGTATGGTCGTTGTCGCCCCGGGCATGCGTGAGGGCCGCTGCAGCGTCATGGTCCTGCGCCACGGGAAGCTCAGGCCACGCACCTCCAGCCAGCGCAGCAGCGCGCTCGCCTACACGCCGCGCAATGGCGAACACAAGCAAGGCAGGCATGTCCATAGTGGCAGCAACAGCACAAGCAGCGGAGCAGCAGGGATACACAACCAACGACACGATGGAGCGCGCTGGGTGGGTTTGCGTGGGCAGCGAGGCAGCTGCCAGGCACGGGTCAACATGTCAGCTTACGCAAGCAGCTAATGCCCACTCCCGCAGTCAGACCAACTCACCGTGCTGGCCTGGCTGAACTCCAGGGGCACGAGCACGATGGGCAGCACAATGCCATCCAGCTCCACACGCGCAGCCAGCAGCCGGGTTACAACGCCCTCCAGCATGGCAGTGGATGAGAAAGGTGCGCTGGTGGCAGCAGCAGCTGTGGTGCCATAAACACGGTTTGCAGCCAGCGGGCCAGCACCTTCCGCCGCGCCCACAGTGACCGCCGCATCCACATCAGCCAGAACGTGCTGTGCTACAGGCCAGGCGCCGTGCTGCAGGCCAGCTGCCAGCGCTGACTGCAGGGCGTCCATGACGTAATGCCTGGCAGCCGCGCCACGCAACCGGCCCAGCGTAATGCTGGGTGCGCTGCCAAACGCTGCATCCGCCTCGGCAGCACTGTCGACGCTGCCACCAGCGGCTGCAGCCGGCGCCGTCATCAGCAGCAGCTTGCCCAGGCTGCCAGCAGGCAGCGCCTCCCGCACGCACAGCCAGCGAGCCAGCGCTGCCAGCAGCCTGTTGCCAGGCTGAAGCGCACCAGCAGCGGTGCCTGAGCGCAGTGCCTGGCCGTCCATGTGACGCACGGCCGCCAGCACGCTTGCTGCCCAGGCAGGCAGCTGCTGTGGTGCAGCAGGCTGGTGACCGCCAATGGACGGGCTGCCAATGTCAGGCTGCTGCTGCGCCGGCACGCACATCACTGCCGCGCTGCCCAGGCAGTTGCCTGTGTCGGTGTCACGATACAGCTCCAACCACAACAGACCCGGGCCGCCCGCCAACAGCAACGCCGGCACCCGCACTTCAAACATGGCCTGCAAGGCACAAGGGCGATGAGCACGACCCTGCTGTACTGACATTGCACTGCGCTGGCACAACAGCAGAAGGTGTGTTGGGTGTGGTGATTAGTCAGGGCAGCCTCAACGCACCGATATCGAGTTGTCACCGATTTGGGTCGGGGCACGCTTAGCAGCATGCGTCAGGCGCTCTTCATCCATAGCGACCAGCTTGCACACGTGGCTGGGCTGCAACGCGCTTGCAAGGGTGTCACCACTCTCCCTCCTCAGCACTGCCACGAGGTGACCCAGATCGGAGCTGCTAGGGCAGCGCACATGCAACACCAGCGTTGCGCCGTCTGCCAGCTGTGGTGTGGCGGCATCCTTGCTGAGGCTGCTCGTGCGTCCTGCGACACTGCCAAGCGCAAGCACCCGCGTTTGCAGCGCAACGATGCGGGGTGCTTCCTCCTGCACAGCAGGTACCATGACCTGCTGCCAACTGGCCAGTACAGTGTCCCATGCGTACCGCCAGGTGGCTGCACCAGATGTCACCTGCATGCCATGCCATGGCAGATCGACGGTGTGACCAAGGAGCAAATTAGGCTAATTAGGCCATGCCATGGCCAACGACATACACAGCACGCACACCAGCAACACTCCAAATGCCGTTGCCAACGACCAGCCCGCGCTGTGCGCGTACTGCATAGGCTGCAGCCCAGACCCACCTGCGCGCTCAGCTGACAGCTGCCCATGCCTGCTTGTGGTGCCTGGCACAGCATATCACGTGTGCTGGGTACTGACGCAGCCGGCAACTCAAGGATACGCCTGAGTTCATCTGGGTGCAGGTCATGCAGGAGCTGCGACCAGTCTAGGCCCTCGACCATGTCGTTTGAGTCAACAGGATAAGCGCTGTTGTGGAAAGGCGCCGCCTCTCCTTCGTTCGCTTCACCGTCTTTGGGCTGCAGGTATGCGAGCTCCAGGTGCATGTGACAGCTGCCCTGCCAGTGGGCACCGCTAGCGATCGTCAGTCCCGCATACCTGCCAAAATAGCACACGGGCAGACTGACGTGAGTACAGTGCACACAGGATGTGAGATGCATTGGTAGCAAGCTCACAACTTCAGTACCCCTCTCACCTGTGCTGCAAGTGGAGCTGCAACCGTTCCTGCCAGTCCGAAGGCAGCTGGCTAGGGTCCAAGTCAGGCAAGTGGATGTTCATAACTGCACGCTGCAGCCTGTGTGATGTTAAAAACACGTCCTTGCCTTTGCCGAAGCGCACAGGGTGTGCATGTGCGGCTGTCGACACGCGCCCGAACACACGCTGGCTGTGTGCTGCTCGATACGCCCGCAAGGGATTGACACGGTGGAACAGTGCAGCCACTAAACACCGTGTAATAAATGTTATCCACACGTTCGTCAATACCCCGGCAGTGTCATGTCGCGTCCAGCTTTCCGGGTTTGCGTAAGCAAGGAGGATGAGCTCAGCGGTCGTGCTCAACGCCCAGGCGCTCAAAGCTGCACAGTCTAGGAGGAAAAGGTTGCAAGCCCAGGCGCGGTCGAAAGCGCCAAAGAAGGGGGCCTGCAACACGCGGGTGAATTACAAGGTGAGAGACCATATTGCTCTTTGCTCTGAACAGGCCCACCGTGGCAGCACTGCACTCAAGAACTGACCTTAATCACGAGGTGGGATAACGTGTGTGCCATCCAAAACGATGAAGCCATCGCCTTGTTGTGAAGGACGATGTTAACAATAGCACTGGCCCCACTGCCGTGTAGACGCAGGTTGGCCAGCGTGTTCAGCAGAGTAAGCGGGCCACTCTGGCTTATCAACACAAGCGAGGAGTTCAAGGCAAGCGCTCGTTGTACACGGCGTGCTCCCAGCACTCGGGGTCCAACAAGAATGACGCTTGCCAGCAGCAGGCTCCAAGACAAGCCGCAGGCAACGACCATGAAAGGTGAGGCAAGGAGGTGAAGGAAGCCTGTGCCACGTTCTCCTGCATGAGCCAGAGGTTGTAAGACCGTGTGCAAGGCCCGCTGAAGCTTGTTTGCGTCGCAGCGTGTTTCACGAAACGAAGCGTTCAGGTGTTCGTTGTCAGTTGCAAAAAGGCCTTCCCTGCCACAGTAATCGTCCTCCATAATCAGATACCCAATGGTTGCCAGCGCCACAGGAGTCAGAGCCGCAGCGGCCTTCAATAATGCTATTGCTGCCATGGCCCTCTGATACGTCCACGTGGGCGTTCTGTGCGTTGACGGCGTGCGTTGTAACCTAGCTATGCTCAGCCACTGAATCTGCCTGCAGGCAAGTTTCCGCTGGGGGTAACAGGTTGTCAGCCCCGAGGGGCTAGCGTTGACGGCTGGCCTTCACAGCCAGCCACAGTTATAAGCGTAACGAATTCTTTGTAATAGTGATACGATGTTGGAAGTGACGACCCAGACTTGTTCGGTGAACAGAAACCGGGGTCAGCCTTACGGTGCTTCGTCACATGCTTAAGCAAGTCTTTCAAAGTTTGGCATATAGAGTACATGACTCTTTCCGTATTCTGGTCTTCAAGGAGGCTGTCATAACAAGGACGTAATAAAGATTAGATTAGCGGGTACGAAGCAGAGTCACATGGTGGGCGATTGGCGAGCAGAACCTCACGCCAGTCACGGTCGAGACAGGTCTCGCACACACTTTCGCTTATCAGCTCAAGCGCGCATGCATTCAGCACTGAGGCTTCATATTACATCTGTGCCTTATGCTTTAGGTGTCACGAGCTCCTGGCTTGTTCACTCATGCTCTTACAGTCACCCTTGCGTTGTTGAGTCCAGACTAGCACTTTGCAGACAAGTTTGCCAACCACTTGACATTTTTCACGTTTTCATTCAGGGTTTACACGTCCACTGTTGCTGCATGCATGTGCTCGCATCAAGTTGCCGCTCCGAACGCGCGTGCCGTTCTGCGCCCGCATTTAAGAGGTCATTACTGGTGTGTGCATCAACGCTGTTGTTGTTGGGCAAGCATGGCGCAGCACGTTTGATTGAGACTTGTGCTACACAACATCAGGCAGCCGCACGCAATCCTGCATGGTTGTTCGCCATTCCATCTTATGTGCATAATATGCCCGATATGGCAGCCTCAAAATGTCGGGCAAAGCAGTATTGGCTTGCCACGTTTGCATGCAGGCTCGTGTAGTACAAGCTACAGGAGAACGTCCCCCCGTTAGCACGCATCGTCCAACACGTTCCCGCACATGAACAACAGGAAGTCGGCACGGCACAGGTGCTGCTGGAAAGGCGAAGCAAGTTGCAGTGCACGAAACTATGGTCCAACACCCTATTGTACTACGCGCGGTCTGATCAAGCATTAGGTGTGTGTTTGTCAAGAGCTACAGTTGCAATTCTTCCTCCCCTAGCCCGGATTTGCCCCCCTAGCCAGCCATCCAACAAAGAAAGTGTGAACAAGCAGGTTGGGCTCCTGGACGCTCAATGATACCTTCACTACAGCGGCCTTTGGCTACGCCATAAACCAAGTTCACTGACCTTCTGACGCTGCTTGCTTGGCCCTGGCAGCTGTGTCCAAGTCAGCCTCAGTGCTTGGGCGCGATGCTTCAGCGGGTGCTCCTCGCTTTGCAGCTTCTGGCAGCGATAGGTGAGTTGTAATCTTCTTGCATGCCCATGCCTGTACGTTGCCATCTTACGCTTTTGGTAAGTGAGTGAGGCACCCGTTCTGTACCGGTTTGTCACACTGCAGGTGCAATACGGTGCGCGGATGCGCAGCAGCGACGAGGACGCCAGGTGAGCTGTACAAGACGACGCACTGTCACACAGTACGGCTCCCGCTTGTAGGCCATGCCACCATAGGTCAACGATCAACGCACGTTGCGGTGCTGGCATGGAAATGCGTCCAGTATGCAATTTCCGAGCCAGCTCCTGCCGAGTTCGTGACAGCCCCACTGGCACTGTGGCCCAACCACACGTGGCAGTGTTACGTACTCCTGGCCTAGCCTGGGTGCGTTGTTCACCTCCTCGCCCAGACCGCGCTATGCATGTCAGTTCAGAGGTGGTTGTTGCTTGTACACTCGTTGAAGCAGAAAGCATACCGACAAGCTGAATCAGGTTGTGAGGTGCTTTCTTGCAGTGTAGGGTGCCCTGTTTGTCTTTGCACTCAGGGGTTTCGCGCCTGCGCGCAGCTTGCTGAAGGAGTCCAGCCAAAGCTTGAGCAGCAGCGTCGCGCACTACGCAGCAAGAGCCTCCAAGTTCACAGACATATGTGCAGCTTTCAGCTCTCATTTTCTCTACCCTGACCCTGCATTCACCAAGACGCACTCGAGGCTAGGCTTAGTCATACGCACGCCGACCAGGAAACCCTTGAATGCCAAGCGTGGTTGTTTAACAGACCAGACCAGAGACGCAGTATCAGTACTGATTGCGGCACCTGAACCACGCCCATGCATGCGCACACCTCAGACTACATATGTCAGCAAGCACCACTTTTGATGGTTGCAGGTTCACAAAAATGATGCCAGCACTGACGCACATGCTGTCATCATCCAATCCTGCCCTTTCATGCCTGATCCCATGCAGGCACGCGTGCCGCACCCGTACGTCATGCCAGTGGACATGTTCCAGCTGCTTGGCCCGCGCGCATTTCTGTTGGGGCCCACATTTGCGCCGCACAACTGTGAGGACTGAGGACTCATACATCGCGCCACGTGCGCAAAGCGAGCTCAATCACTTCTCAAAGCCGGATCACCCTACGTTGGCTCTGCCGCCTGTTACATTCTTGGTACCTGCCTATCAACTGCAGACGCATGTGCGCGTGGGTTGCTTAACAACGCGGCCCGCTGCATGTGCGTGGTGCTTGTCACACCATGCCAGTGACAGTTCCATGTTGTTGTTCCCACATGCTTGTAACAGTGCCTCTGCGCTGCCCTACCTTCAAGTGCGTGCTAATGAGCGGTTGTGGGTCATGCCGTGGACTGTATTACATCCTTACAGGCTACCCATCAATTGTGTTTGGTGGTGAGAAGAAGGCCTCTAAGGCCATGGTTGACACGCTAGCTAGCAAGGTCAAAAAGGTGAGGGAGGCTGACTAATAAAGCCTAGGCCGAGCCATTCCACTTGCCTTGCCTTGAACTGCCAGCGTGTATGCCTGTCTTGGCTGTGCCACGTCTAGCTAGGAGAGGGGCAGCCATGCACCGTTTTACACGCTGCCTCCCTCAGTCACGAATTGACGTTGTGCCTGCAACTCTCTATGCTGCATGCAGGAGCTGATAGCAGCGCTTGCCGAGGCCCTGGGATCCAGCGAGGAGGTGAGTGAGCAGCGGGCAGAAACCAACTGGGATTGCACTGCAGATTGCGCTGTCCGTGCCGATCATAAACAGTGCCCAACCCCTATCAACCGCTGATCAGGCTGTTGCTGTTGTTGCCTGCACCTTCAGCATGTTAACCCAGAACTCACCGACATCCAACACTTCATTGCGTTGATAAAGAAGAGGCGCACCCGGCTGGGTGGTGGCGGCGGGGCCGCTGGTGCGGCGGGACGTAGGTGAGACCCAAAGCAAGCCGTGCTTTGCCGTGTGCTTCAGCGTGTGTGCGGTGCCCAGTGTTTGTTTCTGGCGTTCAAAGCAATACCTAAGTACCTTGCATGTGCACCTCGCGCAGACCGCTGCTGGCCTTGGACACCGATGATCTGGGTCACGACCATGGCGATGTGGGTCACGGCGACGACGCCGATCTGGGTCACAACAGCGACGTCGATCTGGGTCACGGGGAAGATATCGGCGCGTACACAGCCCGCCATCTACGACAGCTGTACGAGGGCATTAGTGCGAACCTCCAGGCTGCCTTCCAGCATGGTGCACCTGCACTCGCAGCGCATGAGCATGACCGGCACGGGTCGGGCGTTGAGCGCCGCGCTTCCACGGACGATGCCATTGAGGATGCAGGCGACGATAGCAGGGGCTGGCGGCGCCAGGAGCAGGAGCAGGTGTATCTGCATAGCAGCCGGCGGCGACAGCTCCTAGACGTGCCCATGCATGGAGGGCTGCTCAACCAGTCTGCTCTAGATGAGGATGAGGATGACAGCCAGGCCTATTACGCACATGCGGGCAAGCGTTGGGACCCCATGCGCAAGCCTGTGGTGGACGAACCTGATGCTGGATGGGGCTCCCTCATCGACATGGGTCGCATGCCGTACAAGGACTACCTCTACGGGTGAGCCAACAATTGAAGTGCGCATAGCGTTGCGGCGCATGGCATCAGCAGTAAGCAGGTCAACTGTGCCTGGCGCGTCATGCCGCCATGCGTGCATTTCACATGGTGCTGCGTCGCGGCAAGTGCTGGTGGGGTGGGCGCCCGCGAGCATGGCAAGAGCCTGACACGCCTGCGCCCTTGCCGACAATGTGCGTGCAAATTGTTATATACCTCCCACGGACATGTTCCCTGGCTGGCTGGCATCATCATCAACACCATCGGCTGTGCAGTTGTCAACCTCAATTGAGCACGCACCCTATGCAAAGAACACCTCGTGATGTGATCTGCACACTCACTGCAGGGACGGGATGTTCAACACGGATGGCTGGACGCATGAGGATGTGGTGGTGACGCGCGCTGCCCTGACGGACCCCCGCATACAGCGCTGGCAGGAGACGCAGTCACGCATCGTGGCAAAGTATGCGATGCGCACACCCGGCGTGCGGCTGTGCATAACGGACGACGCAACCATTGAGTGTGAGTGGCAGCAGGGGAGCGGGTGGAAAGGGTGGGAGATGGGTGCCGTATACATGCTTGAGCGCATACGAATAGCGCTCTGGTGGGACGGGTCCTGTGGATTGCAAGTTGGCTGGGTACATGGCGCGTAGCGATCGGGTTATGGGGGAATCAACGATGGGGCGGTATGCTGACTGAGGCTCAAACAACAGTCAGAGTGCGCATGTCCAACCACCACCACACCACACCCCGTCCCGATCAGCTCGCTTGCTGGAGTTATATGCCTTCCCTGCAATCCAGGGGAGGCACACCCAGGGGTGATCATCTGAGGGGTGTGTCGGCCTCGGCTAGAAAGCTCCTAATGTGAAAAATCTAAATCTAAAATCACCCAGGGTTCACACCCAGGGTTCTGCATCAGGACAAAGACCGTGGTGGTTCCGCTGCCTTGCATTCCAGCATTTTGTTCATGAACATGAGCACAGTTTCAATGTAGGCATTGATGCGTGTCCTGGTTCTCGGTCGTAATTGCGTTTGCTACCGGTGTTTCATGATGCCATTTGTGTGGGCTGTACGCAGCCACGCTGGGCAAGGTCTTCACCACCTGGGAGCCGGAGGGCATCCAAGGCAACGTGAGGTGTGAGCAGGTGGAGAAGATGCCGCGGCCCTACCAGAACTTCGGCCTGTGGAGCCTGGGGTACAGCATCAACAACGTCATCAAGGGCCTGGTGTACTCGCCGACCGGCGGCTTCTGCACAGAGGCCGCTGGAGTGGATCGGCCGTGGGCCACATGGTTCAAGAACTCCAGGTGAGGCTGAGGACTCCAGGTGTGGGGCCGGGGTGCTGGGCTAGTGGGGCCGGAGCTGCGGTGGCGGCGTGTGTGCTTGAGGCCCACTTGCACCAGTTTTGGAGCGTAAATGGGCCTCTGTGCTGACTGTGCCGTCACGTAATGTGCATCCATTGGGGCCCGTGAGCCGGTTGGGCAGCTGGAGGAGTGTTACTTGCGCTTTGGTTTGTGGGGGGCGGTACCCACCACATGCAACCTTCTGTGTGGAGCTTTGGCACGGACATATGCATGTTCATGTGGGGTTATGGCGTCTGTGCTGTACCCAGGCTGCACTGCATGCATCAGAGGGCGAGCGGAGTGCGTGCATAGGGTAGCGGCTGGTGATGCACACGTGGGGTCCATCAGGCTGCTGAGGTTGAGGTTGTTGAGCTCATTGCCCGTGCTAATGGTGCTGCCCCTGGTTGTTGCGCTCAGGATGTTGTCACCCAACTGGCACACCTCGCCAACAGCCTCACGCTCTGTGGACCAGGTATGGAGGCCACAAAACGGTGTGCTCCAGTTGCATCCGGGTCAATGAGATTGTGCCATTTTGACTTCTTGTGTCGTCCTGATCCACATGCAAAGTGCTTGCCGGCGTGCAAGTCGCAATCGCGGTCCAAGCCATTCTATTCAGCATCGTATTGCCACTTGGCCTTCACTGCACATGTGATTGCCGCAAAGCCAGCACAGGCTCATGGTAGCATGCATGGATGGCATGCACTGGACGACAATGTTGCGTACCGGATGTACTGGCTGTCATGTCATGCAATGTGTCAGAAAGAGCGCCCAAGCGGCATGCAGTGTGATTCCCCGTGGGGCCCTGCGGTGTGCATATGCGTATGCGTATGGATAGGGACTGCACCTGACCTGACCGATGGCGAGCGAGGTGTCTGAGCCGACGTGCGGCTGTCGTAAAGCGATGTACTGCATGTGCCTCTGTGTGTGCAGGTGATTGCGCTGCTGGACCTGCTATACGAGCAGCACATGGTGTTCCGCGAGCAGCGCTGGCTGGGCGCCACCGCCATGCAGAACCCCTTTGACTTTGTCTCCATCGCCGACATTGTCGATGAGGTGGCGCCTGACCTGATCATCGAGGCAGGTGGGTGCGCAAGACGGATTGCGTCCTCCAGCTGTGTGGTGTAGTTGGCATAAAGCGGGGTTTTAGAGTCGATAGTCAGGTCAGCAGTAGTAACGCTAAATGCCTTGTCAGCACTGTAGCCGAGCACAAGGGTGTATTGTTAGTTTGCGTTGCGCTCGTCAGCATCTATAAGGTGCTTCTGTGGCCATTTGCTACGTCAACCTGCTTACCCGATGCCACAAGCTGCGCGATATGTATCTACCGGTACATCACAGATAGACCCATGTACACCCTTCAGATATGGTCAAGATGTTTGTTGTTCACCGAAACGCCTGGCACGTGTCTGCTGCATTGTGGTGCCTGGCTCTGCATGGTTACGGTGCGCGGCTGGCAGGCACGGCCAATGGCGGCAGCGCGCTGATGTGGGCTTCCCTCCTGGAGCTCAGCGACACCCCGGGCGCCGGCCGCGTCATCACCATGGACCTACACGAGCCAGGGTGAGTCATCATGCATGAACGCACGGCCTTACCAACATGAGCCGTCGCCAGAGATGGCTTAGGGTGTGTTTCCATGGGGTTTCTAAGCTCTTACTTAGCACCGGTGCCAAAATACAGCCAGCACCGGTGCTCAGGAACGCTCACTTGGCTAACAAAGCCAGACGAGCTTGTATCGACTACGTGTCCGCATGCATGCAGGGGCGATGTGTCATTTGGCGGCGACACGCGCCGCCGTGACGCCACCAAGCACCGCCTGTGGAAGAAGTACGTTACCTTCATCAAGGTGTGTGGCCCTCCCCTGGCGTTGCTGCCAACACATGCATCGCGCTTCTGGCGGTCACTGTATCGAGTGCATCCTCAGCTCTGCATGCGCCGCAGCACCACCAGTACACAACGCAGCTTTGCCTGTGCCAGGAAGAGGCGTCCTTGGGGCCCTCAGCATGATTCCCTCAGCCTATGCGCACATCACCTCCTGCTGCAGCTTTCCACCGCCAACACCCTCCCAGTGTTTCGCCTCCCTCGCATCAAGTTCCGTGGATGATGCATTGATAATCCCCTGTTCCCCCCCCCCCCAAAACACACACGGGCTACCCCCTGCATACCCCCACAGGGATCCTCC
>BDDA01000092.1:131082-158242 GCA_001662385.1 Chlamydomonas asymmetrica
AAAGCGCCAAGAGCGTGCTTGTGCTGCTGGACTCCAACCACGCGCATGATCACGTGCTAGGGGAGATGAATAACCTGTGCCCGCTGGTCACAAACGGCAGCTACTGCATCGTAGAGGTGAGTGAGAGGTGCTGCTCGCGTGTCGCTCTGCGTTTGTGTTGTGCGTTCATGCATGCCACAGCAATGCGTCTAACCGTTGAGGGCTGCCAAACCTGCTGACCTGCCGCTGTCAGTCGTCTTTCAGTACGCAAGCAATGCTCTGCCTCGACTCACCACCCTTGCCCGGCTTTTGTGTGCGTGCGTATGTGTCATGGGGATGGGGCGCGCGGCTGTTGGGCCACCGTGTGGTGCCGTCCGTCACCCACACACACCCCTTACTCCCACCCCTTACTAACACACACCTTACTCTTCTGCTCGGCTGGTGCCCGTCTGGGGGGAGCATGGGCCATATGGCCGACACACTCCTGATGTAGCGTAACATAACATAGCACACCTGGTGCCACCGCTACAGGACACTCGCCTGTCGAGGATGATGCTCAAGGGAGGGCCGCTGCTGGCCATCCGTCAGTTCTTCGCCCAGAACAGCACGCTGTCCCGCAGCTTTGCACCCGACCGCACGCGCGAGCTCTTCTACAGCCATCACACGGGCGGCTACCTGCGCCGTATAGTGCCGCCTCCTGTGGAGCGGTTTTAACAGTACCGCCTGGTCATATACTGTTTCAGCTGAGCAGCTGCCACCCTTGGCGTTGGAAACATATAAGGCTTTGGACTCGATGGGTTTGACAAACACGAACTGCTGCTGGAAAATGCAGCGCTTGCAGAGTCGGCGTATGCTTCCCCTCCCACCCCCTCACTCCCCTCTCAGTCCTGCACAAAATGTACTCACGTGCACGGGATGAGCTTGCAGTGGCTGCTGTAATACATTATGGCTAGATATGTACACGGTAGTGTCCCTCCCTGTCCCCACCTGCCTTGAGCTGGTGCACTTGGATTCAACTGCCCGTCGCGTGCAAGACCACTTCTTTCACACCAGGTGGCAAGTGAAGGCCTGTTGCGAGCGATCGGACCCAAACGACTGCCACTTCACGCATGCATCATTGGGCCATCCATCCAGCGCACGATGGATGGATGGCCCATGGGCTTGGTGATGGCGCGGGGGCAGCGGTTTGTGTCAAACCTGCTATTGCGTGCAGTGCAAGCGGAACCCACAAACCACTTGCGATGCGCTAGCTGTCGTGCGCTGCACCTCCAAACAACTCATGCGCACTCACTAAATGGGGTAACCATTGCGCTTGGCCATACTCATCGCATGGAGCGCTGAATGGATTGTGTGTGCTTTGTCGTGCACCGCAATCATGTAGTGTACATTGGTGTGAGCATGACTGGCCTCATGGGCATTGCCTCCTGTAGAATCAACCAGCTACTGCTGCCACCATAGCAGCAGTTGGGTTTTTTGGGGGGGGGGGGGCGCGCTTCAGGCGGGAGCCAGGCGTGAAGAGTACAACTCAGGTTGGGCACTGCACAGGTTGGGACTGCCTTGCAAGCCTCGAATCTGCACTGTCTTCATAGCTACGGCCTACGGTATGTGATGAAGACATGCTATTTTAGGGCCTGAGCGCTTACAACTGGCAACAACACAATTCGGCTGGATATGTCGGATGTGGAAAATGGTCAGAAGCTGAGGGACGGCCATCCGTGCATTCATATGAGCATGCCGACATGGAAGCAGCGGCTGCCGGCATGGGCATGAGCTGATTTGTTCTGGCCTGGACGTCACACCAGGAAGGCAAAGCAGGCTGTGTGGTGCTTTCCATGAGCAGGGGGTGCTGAAGGGGACGTTACGCTATGCTTCAGGTGATCAGGAGCTTGCAGCATGACATGCCTGTCACTGTGCTACAAGCAATGCCTTGTTCATTGGGTTATGAGCGGCAAGGGGCAAGGAGCGGCGCGGCAGGCACACCTGGCCAACACTTGCACGTGTGGATGCAACGCCACGTGCTCAAAAGCATTGTCAAGCGTGTCCTGTGAGAAGGAGAAGCATGCAGGGAGCCTGCCAGGTAAAGGGCGGTGATGGTGCCACACGAACATGCATGCCGTGACTCGTGACGGAATGCAGTAGTGTACTCTGGGTCAGTGTGTGGCGCTGACGCGCTGAGCACCTCGCCAACAGCATGGCTTGCCATGCGCGTTGCGCGAATTTGTGCAGAGATGGAACGTATGCACATCGATTGGCGTTCGGCCATGCCTATTGCAGCAGGCGCGTACAGCCAGTGCCCGCAAACATGATGGGAGCCATGAATGCCTGCAGGGCGTGTCCGTTTAGATGCACGCTGCCAAGCAGGGCACTGATGCAAACGGCAGCTGGACTGCTTTCCTCTGGCAATTAATTACCACAGGCGCGCGCAAAAAAGATCAGCTAGTCCTGACGAAGTCAACTTCTTTCCACCAGTAATCACTGTTGGCAATGATGAATCAGCACGCAATCAGCTCAACAAACACAAACAGGGTAGGGAAACGGGGATGGTCAAGGCACAGAGCAGAAAGCAAGCGTTGGCGCGCGCATGCATATGCCCATCTCAGGGCAGTCAGAGGGCTGCATACAATGGCTAGGCACCGAAATGATTGCAGTACTGCATTCTCCGTGCTTTTGTCTTTAAGTTGCTCGCATTGACCTGAAGAGCGAATGTGCGTTGTGCGTTGTGCTAATATCCACAGCACCGTATGCGGTGCGCGTTGTCCGGGAGGTTTGTACACAAGTGCTGTACGGTATGAAATAGATACGAATGTATATGTGCCATCATGCCCGCGTGCACACATGCCTGGGCTGGTCGAAGCTCATGAGCGCATTCAAAAAGACAACGCCAGCCTGCAGCGACCGCCGGCGTACCGCGCTGGCATTCCGTCGCGGTGACACGATTTGCTTGTCTGTGCTGTGTGACCAGCAGCCACTCATCTCAAGCCCAGAACAGCGGGAGACGGCCTGCTTGCTAAAACGCGGTGCCATCCACATACACTGCGGTGGCACCCAGCACCGTGGTCTTCCACCGATACGTCACCAGGCCCACATACTTCCCCCCCGGCGTTGTGCCGCTGATCTTCACCCGGACGTCCATGCTTTTGTTCGCCCCCGCGCCCCCCTTCTTCACGACTGTCAGAACCTGCATGTCCCGCGTCGCGGGCGAGCCCGTCACTAGCCACAAAAACAGCGTGAAGTTATAGGGTCCCTCGACAGTGTTGGTCCAGGAGGCCTGTACTGCAACTGTATACGTGCCCGACAAGCCATTAGCATCCAAAGCGGACACTTGTTCGTCGGAGTCGTACCCGAGGCTGGCATCGATCACTTCAGGGGGAGCTGCAGGATCAAACGGGTCGTCGAGGGTCTTGCTGCGGTACAGGATCAAATCCAGATCCGCGTCAGGGGTCGTGTAGGAGTTGAAGATCGCAGCACGCATGAAGCGGACACGTTTGGAGGCTGGCAACGAGAAGGAATACACAACATAGGAGGGCTGCTGCGGGGCGGCGTTGGCGTCGCCCGCGCCGCTGCTGCGGCTGTTGCTGACGGTGCCTGCTGCCAGGGCCCTGCGGTGCTGCTGCCCGACGCTTGCCGTGCTTGCGGCACCATCCTTATCCACCTCAACGTTGAGTGTGTGCTGCGCCGCAGGTCCCTGCAGGAGCGCAGGAGGAAGGCCCCACTTAGTCGCCCTTGCACGACTCGTGAAAGCCGCGGTCCCTGCCTTCCCCAGCAGTGGGCTGCCAGCGGATGCGCTTTGGTTGAGGGAAGAAAAAGTGAGGTATCCGTCGCTGGAGTTGGAAGGCCACACGGTGCCGTTGTACAGGGTGGGCGGCATCAGACCAGACGTGTCCACCGTAAATTTCTTGTACGTCGCGCCGAACGTAAGCGGAAGGACCAGGACACTCGATTGGCCGACAGGCACATCGATGTCGGCTGAATAGGGGACGCTTGCCCACACAGGGTTGATCGAGACCGGGCTCCTGACGGTTATGATGCCCGGTTCCGGAGCCGTCATCGTCCAGGTGAGCACAGCATGAGTGAAGGAGCTGAACGAGGCGGTGAGCAGGGGCGTGAAGGTCACAGTGAAGGTGGTGGTCTTGCCAGGAGCCAACGTAATGGTGGACGGCTTGATCTGCACTGAGATGCCTTTGAGGCCGGTGAGGGTCGCGGAGTAGGTGGCGGTGATGTCACCCACGTTTGTGACCCTCCTTGTGACCACACGCGCGCCCACCAGATTCCCGATGCCGATGGAAGGTAAGTTCATCTCGCTAGCGTACGTGCATAGCACAGGGGCATCAGCTGCCTGGCACAAGTCCGTGCACGATCCATAATCAAATACATCATCCCCCACACCTTGGCCACACAGAAACACATTCCATTCGGTCGAATTGGAATCATACACCAGGCCGGGGTTGAGGGCACGCACCGGGGCCACCTGGCCAGCACCGCGCGCAAAGGGTGTGTAGAGGATGTCATCCACAGTGGGGCCAGCGGTGGTCATGAGCGCTGACTTGATGGCCATGGGGCTCCAGTCGGGGTGCGCCTGCTTGATGAGGGCAGCGATGCCCGCAATGTGAGGGGTGGACATGGAGGTGCCTGACAGGAATGCCTCCTTGCCCGGCCCATACGCAGCTAGAATATCTACACCAGGAGCCAGGATATCCTGCAGTAACAAGAAGCAGCGTCAGAGTGGTCAGATCAGAGTTGCTTGTCAAACGCATACACACTGCGCTGCGCTCTGTGCGCTCAACGCCGACTAGCTGTGCCACATGTGAGCGCATGCCTAGCTTGCGCAGACCTATTCGTTCAGTGCCCTGATCGCGCAACCGGGCGGCAAGCAACGCTCCCAAGCAAACCCGTCCAGCAAGCGCGGCTTTGATTCCATCAGCGCAGGACAGGCTGCATGTGGCACACTGGCACAGCAACCGAATCCAAGCTGCGATTCCCAAACGCAACCAGCACGCACTGAGCACCCCCACCGACCATAAACCATATCTCAACCATTTGACATGATTGAAAGTTTGAAACGGTCATTGTACCTGCACACACAAAATGCCACAAGCTCGCTCCGTCGCTCACCGGTTTCAGCAGGTCACTGTCCCCAAGCACTGATGGCCCGCGGCCCGAAAAGCTCGCCACGGCAGGGGCCGCAACATCGTCCACTCGGTAGTAATGCGTGAAACGCACATTTGCGCCCGCGTTCCCTGCCAGCTGCCGCACCGCAGCCGCATCAGCCGACAGCAGGTGGATAGTGGGCACTGTGTGGGGATCTGACCACTGCGTGCTGGTCTCATTCACGTTAGCCAGGATCATGGCCACGCCGCCGGCCGCCTTGACGGCTTTGCTCTTGTCCACCTTGGGGATGATGCCGCGGTCACACAGCACCACCTTTCCAGCAGCCTTCACTGGGTCCAATGAATCTGGGTAGCACAAACGCGCCTGCATGATGGTGAGGGCACGGAGCAATCATACAGTGAGGTTGAAGCTAGAAGTGTAAGGAGCGTGTATGACCCACGGCGGTGCATTGAGGTGGCCATAGCCATGTTGCATGGTTGGGGTTGGAGGAGCAAATGGAGGTGTGGAAGGAGCAAGGGAGCAAAGGATGACGGACGATGGGCTAAGGAAACAGGCATGCGAGATTGCGCAGGATCCGCGTGTGGCGGGAAGAGGCGCCCGTGGGGCTGTGCAGTGTGATTCCCGTGGCCGTGCAGTGTGCATATACGTCAGGATGGAGATCCACGTGTGTGCTATCCTGCAGCGCTGAACCTTCCATCATCTGCGTGTGTCCAGCGTTTGGACCAGCGCAAATCGCATACTGCTTCCATGCACACCAGCTACATACCGTACCGCACTTGCAGGCTGTACCGCCCACAACCCACCTCAGCGTCTGTTGCGTTGCCAGCGCGAATATTTGCGGCCAAAACCAGCGGCGCACTCGGCACGCCGATCGTATTGATCGAAGCGCCCGCCACGCTTACGCATCGCTGGACCTTGCGTTTTACTTTGTTCTGGTTGTAGCATGCCGTCAGGTTTGCGGCGAACCGCACAGGGTGCGTGCCTGCTGCGACCGTCATGATCCAAGGGCTGGAGAAGACTTGTGAGTAGGCGGAAGGGCCGCTGTTGCCGGCGGCCGCTGCGACAAAGACGCCGGCCTGCGCTGCGTGCTTGAGGGAGAGCTGCAGGTCGTCGAACCCAACTTCCTCCCCGGGGCCCAGGGAGAGGTTGATCACGTCCACGCCTGCGATGCAGGCAATAAGTGTTGCGTTAACATGTATCGCAAGTCAAAATCGTGTGGGTGGGTGGGTGGGTGGGAGGGGTGGGAGCACGTTCTACCAGTCACCCTGCTTAGATTGCTGGCTGAAGCCGCTAACCTGAACCTGTTGCGCTGCAACGCCTGGACCCAAGGGCTCAATAACGCAATGCTGCGTGCTCTACATGTGCATACCCGTGCAACGTTTATTCACGCCCGCTGCTCCAGCCATGCAGCCGGCGGCATTATTGCCAGCGTAGAGCGCCAGCCTTGAACGCGCGGTGCTGTACCACATGCACCAGCTTCCCTTCATACATGCACAAGACTGCAGGCAATACCTAACATGAACCCTCAAAGCGAACATGTAAGCCAGGCCAGCAAGTGGTGTCGCCACACGCTTGTCGCCATCACGCACCGTCCTTAAACGCTTCTTCTACGCCTGCAATGATGTCTGCGTCGGAGCCATTCGCCGCCGGCCCCCACAGCACCTTGTACACGGCAATGCTGGCACCGGGCGCGATGCCGCTGATGGTGTATTGGAAATCCGGCACTGAGGTGACCGGCACGTCGTGGTAGCCGGCCGCGATAGAGGCTGTGTGAGTGCCGTGCCCGTCGGTGTCAATGCAATCGTCCGCCTGCATGGATGAAACACCATGTAAACTACTGTAACCTGAAGCGCCTCATGCTGGCAGGGGCTGCTGCTGGCACAATTAAGGCTTCCCCCCTGGCTTTGCACCCAAGCGGAACGCGCGAATGAAGCCCACTGCAAACACGGTTGACTTCAAACCATTGGCCAGGCGGGCAAGCTCACCAAATTAGGTGGATAGTCGGGATCCTGTTTGAAATCGTCGTTGAAGTATTTGCACTGCACAATCTTGCGGTTGCAGTACGTGCAATTCTCCGGAGGGTCGGCCGGCGTGCTGCCTGGCGGGTCAGCAAAGCTGGGGTGGTCACGGGTGATTCCTGCTCACATGCACAAAGCATGTACGTAACGCGTTGGTCAGCGGTCTTGCTGCTTGCTGTGTCCCACTGTAGCTCCCACGCTCATGGGGGCATATGCATACACCACCACCCGCCGGCGGTGCATGTTCTCTGGGAGCGGTTGCCCATGACCTGAGCGTGCACAGTGCAACAACGGCACAAACCTGGGGCCCACTAACTGATACACGTGCTCATGCGAAGTGCGTCACTGCACCATGGCAGTTTGACCTGCCTGAGTCCAGCATGCCGATTATGACGCCAGCGCCAGCTGTTTCGGGGCTGTTGAAGGGCGCTTGGTACCACAGGCCCGTCTTGGGTGTGCTGAGCCCAACAAAAGAAGGTGTCTGGTAGGTCGATGCAGTGTACCTACGGCTGGCCCGCACTGATACTATGCGGCGGTCTGCTTGCAGGGCCGCGGCCTGAACGCAGGAACAGCAGAAGGCAAGATGTCACAAAGGCACGGTCTTTGTACACACGTCCATATGTGCTACATATGAGTAGGAGGCAGCGCAGTTAAAAGCGGGCAGTCACCTTGTGCCTGCAGGTCGCTGCAGGCAGACCCATAGCCCAGCCGCAATTTGTCAACATAGTGGTGACGCTGGAAGCCACATGAGTCATGGCGCGTGACAAGCCTATGATTGCATACTGTCATGTATGTGGACGACATGGCTGGTTGCCATACCTCTCGTTGTGTGAGCCTCGCAGTATATGCATTGAGCACGTAGCTGAAACTGTTCACCAGCTTGCTGACGAGTATCCCTGCTCCAGTCAGCGTCTCCGCGTGGACGTTGGTGAGCTTCTTTGAGTAGGCCTGCACCTGTGGGTCTCGTTTTGAGGCCCGCCTGATTCTCCTTGGTCCAGACAAGCGAAGTGATGATGTCATCACGGTACCTTCATCCGGCACCGCAAAGCGGGCTGCCGCATGGGGCTCAGCTAGCCGGACGATGTAAGTCCGTTGACTTAATTGCTGCTGGCTTTCAGCTGCACAGGCCGGCAGTGCCAGGGCCAGCACGAGCAGGGTCACCAGTCGAGGAAGCTGCGCCTCCTGGGCTCCCATGCTTGCCTTGAGCAGGCTGGGGAGTTGCTACTGCCAGACAGCTCAGATTAAATATAACAACCAGGAAAGTAATAATGTTGGGGAGAACCACTGCAAACAGGCCATAGCGGGCAAGTCGAAGCCAGCCGTAGCAATATTGGCGTGCAAGTCAAGAGCCACTGTGTTGGCAAGGGTGTGGTCGTTTTGGTAATGCACGTTGGAACCAGAACATATGCATAGTTCACTGGCAATGGATGTCTATCGGCATTGCTGTGCGTTGCACGAGCCCATGGCGGTGAGGCCAATGCCGCCCGCCAGTGTGACGACACGACTGATGCGTACACTGCTTCCCTGGGGCCAGGTCCTCCCTGTTGAGCACCCTTTTGCGCGTAACAGAAGTCTTTCAGGTCTCTGTATTCCATCTTGTTTCCCAGTGTGCTTCGTCTCTTTATATCCACGCTCACCCACCATCTGTGTTGGCGGGCCGCGTCACTGGGTCCGGCAGCAACAGGTTGAAACAACCACTGTGCTAATTTGCCGCATCAGACAGTAGAAAGCAGCCTATCAAACAGCTTTGGGCCAAAATTCAATAACTTGGCCCCGATGCGTTTGATGCGCCCTCCTTGCTGGCAACCGTGCTCTGCTTGTGCTCTGCTTCTTGTAAAGAAGCGCCTTGCTCGCTGTTTCAGGGGAATGATACTACCCAAAAGCACTTATGTGATGCGACTTGGTGCACTCGCTCCCTGGTGCGGGCTATGGGGCGTCATCCGGCAAGCACTGGAGGAGGCACGCACTTAAGGACAACAGTCTGCCCTCCACTGCATGACCCTTGGCTGCAGCACGGTTCTGCTGTGCACAATGAGGTTCCCCAGCCTGTGCAGCCCTTGACACCTTACGCTTTGGCTGGAGAAGGGCGTGCTGCTGAATGAGAGTTGGAGGGTGTGGCGTATGTCCAGGTTGGGTAAGGGTTCATGGCTGATCAAAATGCCTGTACATGACCCTTGAGGTAATCGTTGGATAGGTGACAAGGCTGATGGTGAATCTGAGAAACCCCCCACAGCCCGATGCTCCCATGTACAGTGCGTGCACAGTCCCAGAAGCACCAGCCAGCACGGACTCAGCACCCTTGAGGTGCACCCGGGTGCTCTTTCCGTCCATCTGTTACGTACTGGGATAGGCACGTAATGGGGTAGGCCACCTTGCGAAGACCGCATTCACCTGAATGCGCACAACATTTGACAGGCGGTGCTGGGGATGCTCACCAAGGGCTGCATAGTGCACCCATGCAATGCATGGAGTATTCCGCATTCACCTTTGCGCGGAGGCTATGCTGCCGAATATCAAGCATCGGCGGAAATGGTCCGGGGTGAGGTACGTACGACAATCATATGGAAGATGGTTGTGTTGCGACCTGGGCGTGCTTGTGGGTGCGGTTTGGCTCGGAGTGGTAAGGGTTTCTGGTGAAATAGGGGTTCTGGACGTGCATATGCTACCTGATTTTGTCATGTGTATTGAGTGCTTATCGGGGTGACATGCAGGTGACATGCCCACAACACGCAAACGCACAAATCCAATAGGATGCCCACTGAATGCCAAAAATCACAAGCGTGCCAAAATGCGTAACAAAAACGTACCAAAACCGTATTGTAATGGTTGTCGGCCCGGTCAACCCGGCAGCTTGTGCTCGCAGGTTCCTGCACAGTGTTAACACCTGTAGCTCTGCAGGCCACATCTCGCAGCTCATGCAGTCAGGCCAACTGTGCTTGCCACGAGCAATGGAATCGGTGTTTCGGCTAGACTGCATGTACCGACAGCCAGACCGCAATGACAGGAACGGTCTAGGCCAAGGCAGCAAATCAAACCACGCAGCCGTTACAGTGTGTTTCAAGTGCCCCCTGCACATGCTGCCTGCTCACTCAACGAAATCACGCATGCCGTGTGTATTGCGTTACCGTGCCCTGACAGCACCCCAAATCACACACGCACACGGGCATGCACGAATCAATGCATGAATGGGATACGTTCACACGTACCATAGGCAAGCGCTGCCGTCCGCACCTGCCAGTCTATACTATACTACATCCGACCCCTGTTCTGCTCCGGAATGTGCGCATGACTCAGTTGATGCGCATCCCGCCTTGACCGCTGAGCATGGGCGCGCCTGCTGGCAGGGCTTGGAGTGCGCCTAAGCTCATGGTATCGATGACTCGCTTGCCGTTGCTATCTACGCTCACAAACAGCAGGCTTGATCCCAGCGTCGTGTTTGCATTCGAGTACGTCACCAAGCCCAGATAATCTGATCCGGGGGAGAGCTTGCTGAATTGGGTCTTGATCTGGAAGGTCTTACCCATCACTGCGTCCTTTGGCATCGGCACCGAGACCATTTTGAAGTTGGAGCCCGGTTGTGTGCCGCTCACCACCCAGACATACAGCTTGAAGCTCGCTCCGGTGGCTGCCGTGGAACTTGCCCTGACTTGCACGCTCAAGGGCATAGCGCCTGGCTGCGTCCAGATAAAGCCCTCGTTATTGTCATCGCGGCCTGAAATTGCTATGGGCTTGCTCAGGTCCACCTGTCCGCCAGTCCGACCGTACAGCGCTAAGTCCAGGTCTGACCCTGCGGTGGTCTCGGAGTCAAACATGCGCACCAGCAGCAGCTGGGGGGCCAGGTTCGAAGCAATGGTGAAGTTGAAGAGCGCATACGACGGCTTCTTTGGGTCCTCAACGGAGGCGTTGCCAGAATAGGGCGCCCAGACCTTTCCGGTGAAAACCAAGGGCGCGGCTAGGCCAGCTGCGTCGACACGGAAGTTTTTGAAGGTGGCGCCAAACGTAATGGGATACGAGGCATTCAGGGAGCCGGTGCGAGGGACGCTGAAAGGAACGACGCTGGCCGCCTCACCCCACACGGGGCGGATCGACACGGGGCTCCTGACGACGTACCCCTCCCTGTCCCTGCGGTACTGCTGCGTCCACGTCAGCGCCCCGTGCACCCAGGTGTCGAGCGGGGCGTTCTTGCGCGTGAACCTGACCCTGTAAGTTGCGGACTGGTTGGGCTGCAGCGTCAACGACTTGGGAGAGACGGTGACGGCGATGCCCGCAAGCCCGCTCACCGACGATAAGTAAGTCGTGGTGGTAGGGCCCACGTGGGTCACTGTACGGGTCACGACACGCGTGTACGCCAGGCTGCCGATTGCGATGGAAGGCAGGTTGAGGTCGCTGGCATACGTGCAGGCGAGCGGGTGCTTGGGCTTGACGCATTTCTCCGCGCATGCGTCTTGCTCTTTGGCCAGGCCCTGGCTGCAAAGGAAGCGCTCCCAATCCGCTGGTCCAGCGTTGTACACAAGGCCTGGGCTCACGGCGCGTAGGGGCGTCACCTGGCCAGCACCGCGCGCAAAGGGCGTGTAGAGGGTGTCGTTGACGGTGGGGCCAGCGGTGGTCATCAGCGCTGACTTGATGGCCATGGGGCTCCAGTCGGGGTGCGCCTGCTTGATGAGGGCGGCGAGGCCTGCTATGTGAGGGGATGCCATGGAGGTACCTGAGAGGAACTGCTCTGCATGCTGCCCTGGAGCGGCGGCCAGGATGTTCAATCCAGGGGCCAGAATGTCCTGCGCATGGTACAACCACACAGACTTCAGGCAGCCGTACGGGAAGTGCGTGAGCACCTCTCAAAGCATGGAGGATGGTTGAGTGTTGGCACATCAGGTGTTGAGGTTGCCTGCAGGGGGTGTTGCATGTGACAAACGCTGTTGCTCAGTTCAGCACCGTGGTTCAGCACCGTGTCCTGAGAGCACGCATATGCCAGGCGCACTTGATGGAACAATGCGTACAGGTCTGACCGCTCAGAAATGCAGGAGGCATGTGAGCACCCAATGCCATCCACAGGATGCATGCTGCAAAGCGCATCCGACAGTGGACAGCGCAACAGCTTCATCCTTCTCACCGGCTTGAGGAGATCGCTGTCAGCTGCCAGGGACGGTCCACGGCTCGAAAACGCCGCCACGTCCGGCGCTGCCTGCTTCGCCACATAGTAATGTGAGAAGGAGGCGGTGGCGCCTGCTGACGCAGCAATCGCCCGGAGCATCACGAGGTTGGTGTAATCCACATGGATTGTTGGCACCGAGTGGTAGTCAAGTACGCTGTCTCCCGCGGACACGTCGACCAGGACCATTCCGGCGCCGCCGGCCGCCTTGACGGCGGCGCTCTTCTCCACACGAGGATTCTTGCCGCGTTCGCAAAGCACGATGCTGCCAGCGACTTTGGCAGAGTCCAGGGAGCCTAGCAGGCACAGGCGGGCCTGTTGGGGGGATGGGTGCAGCAGTACATATGGTTGGGTGCAGCGGTACAAGCAGTACAGGATCACGACCTCGATGCGGCATACCAGGGCGCCAACACAAACCAAGTCCCACCAGCGCAATTGGGGTTCAGGAGTGCCAGCCAAGCCATGCATTAAGAAGCCCATGAACACAACACGCTGCATGTCCGGCTGCATGGCCTCACCTCCTCAGCAGTGGCATTCACCGCAGGCATGTTCTTGCCGTACATCAGCGGGGTGGTCGGCAAGCCCAGTGACGTGGCAGAGGCGCCGACCAGCGTCGTGCACTTCGTCGGACTGCCGGAGCAGACCGTCAAATTGGCCCTCAAGGTGGCCGACTGCGACCCGGCCGCCACGGTGGTGATCCAGGGCGAGGGGTGGGCGAGCGTGCTTGCCTTAGGGCCATCGTTGCCGGCTGAGACTGCCACAAACACGCCGACTTCTGCAGCCGCCCGGAAGGCCTGCTCCATGAGGTCGTCGATGGCGTCATTTCCACCAATGGACATATTGATGACATCCACACCTGCGGTGTAGAGTTTGGAGACGGTGTTGCTGGTGGGCTTGTACGCGTGCGTGCGTCTGTGCATGTGTGTTATAGGATTACTTGATCCCGCAGGGCCATGCGTGCGTGTGTGCATACGCGCGTGTGCGTGAGCGTGTGCAAGCATGCGTGCGTGTTCGTGTTCGTACGTGGGTGTGAAGGGCAGTACAACGAAGAAACATGCAGCTGAGCGCAATTCTGAAGCAGACAACAAGCCAACAGCATCAGAACCCTCTGACAAAGAGTGCATGCTTGGGTGAGGATTGGTGGGAGGGGTCCGGGCAGGGCTACGGGGCCTTGGTAGCACACAGGTGTTCAGGCTGCAGTCCCATACAGGCTCAGTGCTCATGTGTGCACCCCTCCCCAGAGGTCGGACCCCGGACCCTTCAATACGTGTAGGTGGACGACATGCACACGCTATGCATGCACGCTTGCCAACAACGATACCGCACCAACCTCCGATGGTCTGGTCTGGCCACCAGCCGTAAAAACAGCGATCGATAATTGATCAATGCATCAACCACGTGCATGCACCGCATGCTCATTGGCTCACCGTCCTTGACAGCCTCGTCTACCGCCGCCAGCATATCTGCGTAACGGCAGGGCCCAGTTCCATCGCCCCAGCAGACCTTGTACATAGCGATTTGTGCGGCTGGCGCCATGCCGCTCATGGTCACATTAAAGTCAGGGATCGCAGTAACCCGCACGTTGTGGTAGCCTGCTGCAGTGCTTGAAACATGCGTCCCGTGCTCGTTTGTGTCAATGCATGAGTTGACCTGCACGGGCATCACACATTTGACATTTCACACGTACAACAACACCCACATCACCGACGAACCTCAAACTGAACTGTGCAGCTGTGAGCATGCTATCTAACATGCGCATGGCACGGGGGCGCGCTCTGTTGTTCAGCTGTCTGGGTGATGAGCTCAGGGTCAGTAGTGGCTGCAACATATCGGCACGCTGTATGCCATGACCATGCCTTACTGCACTGCGGTTGTGGGGCATGGCCATGTGCCATCATGTGACCAGCGGCTGGCTGGACGTCAGGGCAATCTTGGGCCCTAGCAAAGATGTCTGTGTGAGGCTTTAACCTTCAACCTCTGGCGCCACCAGCCACCCACCCACCTCGTCAGGATACTTCTTGAGCACTTCGGCGTCGCCGCCCCAGCCCATGTTGAAGTGCTTGCACTGCACGATCTTGCGGTTGCAGTACGGGCAGTCTGGGCGGGGCGTGATGGGTGTGCTGCCAGGTGGGTCGGCAAAGCTGGGGTGGTCGGGGGTGATTCCTGCATGTGTGTGCCAGGCACACCGTGCAGGCGCACGGTATGTGGATAATTTCAGTGCACGGACGGCAGCAGGCACTTCCGGTACTTAGCCCCACATTTGCGCTTTAAGCCCACGGTATGGCTTCACATTGTTGGGTGCACGATGGCCTCTCTGGCACAGCCCTGTTGCCACCCCTTCATCTCCCAGCTCCTGCCGTGACGGGGCACCGGTGTGCCTGTGTAGCATGCGGTGAGCAGCCTGGCGGCCAATATGCATGGGTGTCCGCGGCAAGAAAACACATCGTGCACAGCATGCAGTGTGTGTGTGTACGAGTGCGTGTGCACGTGTTAAGGTGGACTCCTGGGGCACGCGTGTTTTGGGCGAGTGCCCTTGTGAGCTGAAATGAGGGCTTGCACGTGCGGGAGTGAAGGAGACATACTTGGGGCACCAAGAAAGGTGTGCAGGTGCTTGTGTGTGGCTTGCTGGCACATTTTAAATTTCTCTTCGGACAGTTGGTGGTATGGCAGCACCGCAGTGCCCATAAGACGCCTTCTTCCCCATCGCATGTGGAGGTGTCGTTCAGAGGTGGGCTGGTGACTGACATCGTGCGATGTGCATAAACATATGGGATTTAGCTCGTACACTTGCCAGTGAATGAAGGATATTCAGCAGGCTGCGTTTTCCTGGCTGTGCAACCTGCTGTGTTGCCCCCAAACGCAGCAGCACCGTTCAAGCAGTCCTCACCCACCTGTGTCGAGGATGCCGATGACGATGCCAGTACCCGCGTTTTCAGGGGTTGTGAATGGCTTTTGATACCACAGACCAGTCTTTGGGTCGCTGAGTCCAAGAAACGATGGCGTGTTGAATGTGTCAACGTTCATCGCGATGTTGGGCGTGATTGACAAGACCGCCGGGTCCGCTCTGAGAGTGTTCACCTGTGTCCATATTTAAATTGCAGTAAAAAACAAGCATAGTTGCCATAACGCACGTCGATGCAGCACAGCGCTTGTGGTGCGACCTGCCCCTCTCCGGCTGCTTGCACGAGCACACACATGTGCGGTCATCGTAATGCACATCAGACTTTGACAGGCCAGCCAGGAAAAAACAATAGTCATTGCAGGCTTGCATCGCACCTCGCTGTCTGTGAGCGTGACAACTGCTGCGTTCAACAAGTAGCTTAAGCTATAGAGCTGCAAGCTGCCCGGCACACCATTGCGCTGCAACACCTCCTGCTGTTGTCCTCTGAGCTTATCACGATGAGCTGACAGAGCTGGATGGTTTCTGAGGCCCTTTCGATAAGCTCCGGAAGTGCCCAGGGCACGTGTGTTGGCGAACATGTCACTTAGTGCTGTTGTCGCTGGTTGGCCAGCCATACGAACGATGTAGGGGGCACGTTGCCCGTCCCCTGCTGCTGTGTTTGCAATTGTCAAAGCAGCTGCCAGTAACACCACCGTGATAGGCAGTGCTCGGCCCATGGCTGGAATGGGAATGGCAATGGACCAGAGGTTGAGACCTTCTCAAGGCGCGCGCAGCTTCCTGAAACGAACGTGAACAGCCCGGCGTCGGGGGCACTGCAAGCGTATCCTGGGTTTGCTCCGACTAATATCAGAAAGATAAACACTGAAGGCCAGCCAGGTGATAGACTGTGAGGGCACACCGCCCACTCCACTACACGCAGTCGTTTATCGGTATTGGGGCAGAGGGAGCTCAACCTCAAAAGTGTACGGCCGGTGTCTCAAGAAGGGCTTGTCTAAGCGTTTGAAATTGGATTGTTTTACTTATGTATGGGGCTGGTGGAATTACCCTGAGCAATTTCGTGTTGCTCCAGAATGCCAACATGGAATGGACTTACTGCGGCAACTTGTCCCAAACTCTGCTACATCATTCCTCTCACCACTTATGTTACTGTTGATGTGCAGGCGCAGTATCCTGCCTTATTGGTTTGAAGACGATGGGCGCGCCTGACCATTTAACACCACCGACTTCTCGACTTGTTTCTTAAGCGGGAACGCACCTGACCGTCACACCACTACTTCTCAATCTGTTTCACTGTTGGTGACTTGGTGTTATTGCATGCTCAGTGTGTGAGAGTGAACCAAGTGCTCCCCTGCCTCCTCTCCATCAGAGTCTCCAGCAGCAATTCAGGGGTGGCCTTCAGAGAAGAGCTGTTAGGCAGGTGTGTCACTCTGGACACAAGGCACTTCTAGGTGCAGCAGGCGATTTCAGGAAGCGTTCATATCCTGTGTGGAGTGGTTTGTCTGCTTAGACAAAATTTGGTGGCCGCTTTGCTTGTTGACAGTGTTCAGGCTACGAGTTCACTCCTTGGTTTCGGAGGGCACATCATGTGTAAGCAGCGGACAGGCAACAAAATACAACATAACGTTGATGACAAATGCAGCACCACCGGTATTAAACGGAGCATGATTACACCAGACAAAGGGGTCTTTGTAGAAACCAGACTGGCTTGCAGCAAGGTGCCGTCATGCTGGACTTGCATGTGGCCATCCCGGTATGCCCACACAAAGGTTGGGTTCAACAGGTTGTGTTCACAAATACATAACACGCATACACAGAGGTCCAGGAAGGCGAAGTACTTTCATAGTCAGGCTCCTGACTAAGGAACACCAAAATAGCGACTATGAACTACGAGCGCTGCTTGATGACCATCGGCAGGGCTGAGGCGTGCGCCATGGCTGTACTGGGGTCGAGGTTGAGCGACTGTGCTATGAGGCGGGCCTTCGTGCTGCTCGTGCTGCTTCCCAGGATGTAAATGAGGGACCCTGCGTCCAGCTTGGATGACACGCCCGTTCCTCCGCCGCCACTTGAAGCGGCCCGTTTCGGGCCTCCAGCCCTGCCAGGCGCCCCCACCGATTGAGACCTGCCCCTGCCTCCTGTGTGGCCGTACGATGAAGCTGGAGACGCAACGCTGCGATTGTTTGGATGGTCTGATACAAGGCTATGTGCAGTGGGTGCCTGCTGTGACGATGTCCGAAACTCAGGCCCGCCCGATGCCGCAGGAAGGGGCGCGGTTTGCGCAGAAGATGAGGATAAGAGCGCGGAACGGCCCCAGCCTCCACCACCGCCACCCGAGGACGGGGGAAGCGGGGAGCCCATGCCGCCATTAGCTGCGGCGTCCGCCGCTTGCGCCGCAAGCAGCGAGCGCCTGCCCCAGCCGCCCCCGTTTCCTCCGCTCGACGGCGGCAGCGAGGACGGCAGTGCTTCTTGCCCCTGCTGGTGCAGCTGCTGCTGCGATGAATGTGGAAGCCAAGGGGAGGAGGAGGGGTCAGGGCTGCTTGCTCCGCTAGGGCTATCCTCCAGGGGGGGTTGGTGGACGTACCGATTGAAGCCACCTGCTGCCTGACTGGCGCCCTCCAATGGAGCTTGGGCCTTGGTGAAAAGCGCGGAGCGGCCCCACCCACCGCCGCCTCCGAAACCAGGTGCAGCCCCGCCCATGGCGGTGGGCATGCTCCCGCTGGCATTGGCCCCGGGCCCATGCACGGCCGCCTGAGCGCGGCGCATGAGCGCGGCGTACTCGACATCAAGCTCCGAAACCGATACCGACTCCTCCAGAAGTGGAGCCTCGCCATCACCACGCCCTGGCGATGCAGCTTCGCCGCCGCCACCACCACCGTCCTGGCTTCTTTCTGCACCCCTTGATGCATGCGTTTCATTCCTACTGTCTCGCCGCGGATGCAGCCCCATCCTGACGGTTTTGGGAGAGACGACTGGCGAGTGCTCATCCCCAGGGGATTGCTGGCCGCTGGCGTCACCATGGCCGTGCCCTGGAAGGGATATGCGCAGCCCTGCTGCCGCAGCGCCGCCGCTGCCCCCGCCGAGAGCATGCCTGCTGCCGCCGCCAGCTCGACCAGCGGCAGCGGGCGACCCTGCACCATAGACGTTCACGATCTGCTGATGCCGATTGTGCGCCCCCGGCGAATCCGGTAACGGGAAGTACCCGGGCGGATGCTTCGCCACTGTCTTCATCTTCGCGCGCTCCTTTTCTTCCATGGAGAGGTTGATGACCTGGTCGTGGATGGATTGCAACGCCTCGTCGAACGACATGCGGCGCGCGACGGGCCCCCGTGCTGGCCCTGCGGCGGCGCCACCCCGTGCGGCGCCACGCCCGCGTGCAGGAGACGTGCTGTTCGGCGATCCCCCGGAGCTCCTCTGCGCTTGCATGGTGCTGATGCGCTGCCATGGTCGCTTCGGGTCGCGCGCGCCCCCCGACCCCCCTCCCGGCCCCCCCATACCCCGTCTTGACGCATCCCCGGGCCCTGCTGTGCCCAACGTGTAAGCCGTCGCCGGCGACATCGGCGTGGAGAGACGGAATGGGTCGCTGCCGCTGTTGTTGGCCTCGTTACCCGTGTCCGCGTCCCTGCTGTGTGAGGATGAGGAGCCCGTGTGGCCGCGAGAGTTGCTGCCGGAGGCGCGTCCGCCAACGCTGAGCTGCTGCTGGCTGGACTGCGCCTGCAACGCGCCGCGTGTGCCCGCAGCGCTGCCCGGCGTTTGCAGGCCAGAGCTCGGCAGCCGCGAAGGCGTATCAAAGGCCGTGGTGGGCGTGGGGGCACCTAACAGCTCGTCAAAGCCACCCGCTGACGCCGGTGTGAGCGGGGTGCTGCCATACCCGCCGGCGCCGGGAGCATCCACGGCGCTTGCAGCGCCGGCGGAGCGACCCAGCCGCATCTCAAGCTCTGTGCGTAGGGCTCGTTCCATGTCCAGGGCGCGGCGTGTTTCCTCGAGCTCTTCCGCCAGCCGGCTCGCGGCCTCGCCGCCCGCGCCGGCGGCGGCGCCGCCTCGCAGCATGTCGCCGCCGGCCCCGGTGTACTGCGAGAGGATGGCGCGCAGGCGGCTGATCTCCTTCTCCTTGATTGCCAGGATGCTGCTCATGTCGCGGCTGGTGTTCTGCACAGGGTTGTTGGCGATGTTGCGGGCGCGGTCCGCGAACCTGTGCGCGTGCGCGATTCAGGTTTGGGCAGGCAGCATAGGATAAGGTGCGCATGAAGCCGTGCCGCATGCGTGCCTGTTCACATGACAGCTTGGCTGAATGAATATATCCTTGAATGTTGCAGCAAACGGCCTGGCAGGCCATTTTCTATGTGGCTGCTTCTCTGCTTGATCAGGTCTCAGATCATCTCCCCCATCACAGCACTGTACGCAACGTCGAGCACGCCCACCAGCTGCAACAGTAAGCAATGGGCCCTCGCTCAAAGGCTGGCCAACGCATTGGAGCTGCCCTACCGTTCCCGGTCACGCTGACGCACCGCGCTCTCACCTGAGCGTGGAGCAGCTCTCTTCGAAAGCATCAACGGAGGGCGACACGGTGGCGATGATGGTGGTGCGGCAGTTGCCCCCCAAGGAGTCCTGCAGCGCATCACCGCGCAGTACGGCAAAACAACGGCAGCACACTCCACCATGAATCCCATCACACACCATACTTCATCTGCCTGGGCATCTGGGGAACCACACATGCACGTGCCTCGGATTGGCAGCGCCTAAGCGCAACACTCACGGCCCATCCCGGCGCCCTTATGCCGCCCCAGGCTCAGAATATACTCAAGGGTCAGCCTGGCAGTCGGCTCCAATGCAAAACAGCCCGACACTGAGCCCTCAGTTGGATGTTCCTCGCTCACATTCCAGGTGTACGGTACAGCTCAACCCACGCAGCTCGCACCTGCAGCAGGTGCGTCAGCTTGGAGTCTCGATAGGGCACGTGCGGCCGCCCCTCCGTCAGCGCCGCCACCACGCTGGCCAGCGCGCTGAGCGAGGAGTTGATGGCGGTCATCTCGCTCACGCGCTCGTCCTGCATGTCCACCTCCATGTTCCAGCGCTCGCTGCCGGCCAGGTCCACGAAGTTGAGCTTGGAGCGCAGCACGGTGCCGTCGGCCCCACCGTTGGTCCATTGCTCAATCACCACCTGGGCAGGGGCCGCGATACATGAAAATGATCACGCATGTGTGCATGAGTATGGGTTCACAGACGGCATTGCCAGTTCAACACCTATCAAATGCTGCACACACGTGAATGCGTTTGTGTCTTGCGTGCGCAAGGGTGAGAACGTGGCCGGTCTGCGTGGTGTGGGGCGGAATCTGCCCCAGCGGCCCCCACACCAACACTGCTGAACTCTCCGCTGCCTTGCACAACAGGGCGTGCAATTCGCATGCTTGACTCCTGTGCTGGTAGGCAGCATGTAGTTTGCCACCTTGATGCAAGCATAATGTTTGCTCAAGCCATGCACCCATGCAAACTCTGCAATGCGATGCGATGTGTGTGCATCATGCGTTACCAGGACCAGGAAGCCCAGTATGCGCAAATCACCAGCACTGTGGCTCTGTACTGTGTGACGAGCCGCGCTGCGCACCTGTAGGATGGCATGGCTGCGTGATGAGTGCATGTTCATTTCCGTGTGGCGCACGGCCCTGTTGCGGTTGCCCTTCGCCACCAGCTGATACACGGACTTGTAGGATTTCACTTTGACGCACAGAAGGTTGGGCACGTATGTGTTGCCACGCGCATCCTCTCGCACATCCAGCAGCGCCCGCTTCTGGTTCATGTCCAGCGGGTCCCTGTCATGCATACGCAGGAAGGCGAGCTGAGCATGGTGCAGTGCCATGCAAGGTTGGACACGTGCTTGTGGAGCATTTATGCAAGTTGTGCACATTTATAGCAGCATGGTCACGGCTTGGTGAGGCCCTGCTAACCTGGTGGTCCCCTTTTTGTAGGGCTGCAGCAAATCGAATAGGCGGTCGTTGTATATCTCCATGTATGAGACAACAACCTGCACCAGCGTCCCCTCAGTATCCTGCTTCCGCTTGGCCTCACGGAACAAGTCCTTCACTGCACGTGGCAAAATGCCATAGCCGCCTGACCCGCCGTCCTCGTCAGACACCTCAGTGCCATGGTCACCTATCATGGTGTACGTTTTGCCTGTGCCGGTCTGGCCGCTGCAAAAAGTCACAGCGTAAAAGCAGGCATTCCTCATCACCATAGCGCATGACCATGCTTCATGGTGGGCTTGCGGGTCAGCAAAGCCTTGTGCTTATATTGTGGTGCTCCTTCAACATCATGCACTGAAGCTTGTCCCCACAAGCAGCGCACTGAACAGACACGCAGCTATGCAAAGCGGTCCCCCGGCGGTTCCACGCAAGTGGTCCGCCCGGCTCCAAACACTTACTATGCGAACATGGTGCTGTTGTAGCCAGCCAGGGTGAGGTGGACGCTGTCTGCAATTATAAACAAGCACGTGGACAAGTGAATGGGCGTATAGACCTCGTTTGTTCACCCAAAGTGCCGCTTAGAGCCCCACGACGAAGCACAAAGCTGCACGCAGGGTGAACCCCAACCCACAGAAGTGCTTGGCGGCGCACCTTTGACTTTCTCATAAACCTCTTCTTGAGGAGTAAACTCTGGGAAAACATGGTCATAAGACGATGAAAACTCCTGGTCCTCCGAAAACAGCTTGATGCTCCTTGCGCCGAGCACGTCGACTGCATTATCAAACACCACCTCCCGTGCTAACATAGGCCGCACACGCACAAACACCTGAACTCCTGAGTCATCCATCCTGCCCCGCTTGTTGCTCTCCGAAGGCGAAGGCTGGTACTGTTGGGTTGTGCTGGCAGCGCGCTCACATCCTGTATGGGACTATGAAGACACCAGTCTCGCTCATACTTGGCTGGACATTGTATATCTGGTTACCCTAGTTGTGCACCGTTGGCACAACAAGACATTACGCGACGGTTGCGCATCCTGCCTAACAAATAAGTTCACACCAAGAGTGTTTTGAAGTGTTTTTAGAAAGCTGTGCAAGTGTGTTTGTGTTGTTGAACTGATAATAATACCTCTGACAAGGCATCTACGTACAGATGTCAGATGTTGGTGAGGGCATGGGGATAGAGCGGTGGCCGGTGGCGTCAGGTTCCAAACTCGCTGCCTTACTAACATCACGCTCCGGCTCTGGTCCATGTGCGTCCTGCCAGCACAGCAGGTGTTGTTCGGGCCGGCATTTGTGCTTCGAACAACCAGCAGTCGAGCACAAACATCACACGGCGCACTCGTTACAGCTCATCCTGGCTCATCGTTGCACACAGTTGCAGCCCACCGTCCCATACACCATGTGCACCGCAGGGGCGCGTCCAACCAGTCGTACTTTGGCATGCGCGCAGACCTGTGGAGGCACAAGCGCGTTCTACCAGACACGCTACGTCAGCCAGCGCAAACACCCTGCTCGACCTATCCTGCATGACAGCTGCTGAGCAGCCCCCTTCGCAAGCCAAAAAACAACGAGCAAAGTGGCGGGCTGCTCACGGATGCCAGAGGCCAGCAGCATCCAACAATCGGCAGCATGTGGCACACAGTACGAACGTATCATAGGCCTCTTCGTAGGCCGGATGACCTGGGGGCGTATGAGGAGGTTGGATTCTGCGGGAAGGCACAGAATGACAGAAGGCACAGACAGCGGAGGGACTCTTGAGTTACACGCATGAAGAGAGGTATCGGAGGCGGTAATAGCTTGTTGACCGCAGCTGCCAGGAAGCTACGTCGCTTGTTGTGAGCCTGTGGGAATTTATGTGCAATGCATGCGCTGCAGCCACCTGCAGCGTTGCATCCACCTGCAGCGTTGCATCAACTGTAGCGGATGGCGCATGCGCGCACGTGGGCGGGGTCAGACACTCACACACATGCTGCATGCCTTGCGCTTACACGTTTCCAACACAATGCCAGTAGCAGCGGAAGTGGTTCGTGTGGGAACTGGGAACATCGCCGTCTGGCGTCACCCAATCGTACGCGGCACGCTTAAGCTTTATGCCTCCAGAGGCAAGGCTACGGTTGTATGCGCATGCCCGGCACCGACACACATTACGAAAGTTGAACAAGCATACTCACGTCTCTGAATCCGACCCGGCGCCCCCCTGCACCGCCGGACAGCCCCCCTCCTGCCGGCCGCCTGGGTGCGGCTGCACGGTCGTAGGGGGATCGCTCCGCCGCATAGCGCTCGTAGGGGGATTGTGTGTCGTAGGGGGAGGATCGATCGTAGGGGTTGGTAACTTCACGGAAGTTTAGGGGTCGGCGGTTGCGGCTGGCGTTCATGCGCCAGAACTGGAAGATGCCCACGGCAACGATCCCCACTGCACAATCGGTGAGGGGCACGAGTAGCAGCGCCCATACAATTAGTCACCACGGATTGCTTGTCAGTGACAGAATCACTCCATCCTGCCAAACCTGTCGCCATGCAGGCTGTGTGGCAGTAATGCAGACAATCCGAATAAGCCTTTGTCATCGTCGGTGACCTGATCGCTCTCTCTCCAGCTCCCTCGCCCACTGCTTCTACGCAGGTGCACCGCCGCACCATCCCACATATCATACATCAGCTCAACATACACGGAGTGACTCATGCGGTCATGCCCCATAGCCCACCCCACCCTTGGCGCCTTGGCACACCCACACACCCGACCCGCCCACGGCCCACCCATAACCTCCACCAGTACTCCATAACCTCCACCAACACCCCCACCAGGCGCACATCTCCACCGCCCACCTATGAAGATGGGCTGCGTCCACATCTTGGCGGGCTGCAGCGGCTCCGATTTGGGCAGGCGCGAGTCAAACATTGCCACATAGCCGCCGCCCAGGTGCACCACCAGCAGCTGCAGCAGCGGCGAAGTGGAAGTCAGCAGCGCGGCGGCAGGCAGCAAGGGAGCGGTAGCGGCGCCGGGGGTGGCCTCTGCGTGGAGACCGAGGGAGGCGTTGGCGGCGGCGAGGGCGCTCTCGGTGGCGTGGGCGGCGAGGGCGGCGGCGACGGGGCCTGCGCTGGTGGGGGCGCCCGCCTGCGCGGTGTCCACGATGGACGCTGTGTGGAGCGAGAGGGGGGCAACGGGGGGGCAGGGGCGCAACGCACAAGCACAGACATCGGGCTCGTGAGATGGGCGGCGATTCATTGTTAACTGTCACCACAAGCGGGCCTGCTATGCCACCAGATGTGTTTGCACGCCGTGCGCGCTGACTGCTTGATTGCCGAGCACCACATCGCCATTAGCTCCAAGTGCCGTCCTGGAGGCGGAAGTGACATCCCTCCCCTCCCCCCTTCCCCCAGCTGCCCCTCCACCCCCCTGCACATGCTACCCGCCACGCTGGCATCATACAACACCCTTGCATAGGCGGGACAGCTTGCTGGGCGCGGATGGGAGCTCAAAGATTGACGAGCACGAGGGATTGCACCCGTCGCGTTGAGCATGCCAAAGCAGTAAAGCACGCACCTACGGCACCGAGCTGCTCCGCCCACACCTCCTGCGGCCCATCCCGCACGCCCAGCGAGGTGTTGACGAGCGCGACGGCCCAGGGCGTGAACACCAGCATGTGCCCCCGTAGCGACACCAGCGACACCGGGGGCATGCTCAGCTGCGCTGCCGCTGCCGCCGCCGGGGCGGCTGGTGCAGCTCCCGCTGTTGACCCAGACGCTGCTCCAGAGGATGATCCAGGGGCTGATCCAGGTGTGAGATCAGATCCGGCTGTCGGCGGATCAGCAGTCGTTGCGGCTGTGCATGGCGGTCCCCCATCGCTTCCACAGGCGGGGCGCGTGGCAGTCGTAGTGTTGGCAGCTGCACTGCTCACCACCTCTGCGCCTGCAACCTCCGTTGCCAACGGCATCTGCATGCCTGCCACCGACGCATTGGCTTGCATGGACTTGCCCTCACTTGAGGGAAGGGAATTGCCAGGTCCAGCGACGACGTGCAGCGTCCCTGTTGATGCCGGTGTTGGCGCTGGTGCAGCTGTGCGTGATGCTGCAATGATGGGGTTGATTTTGGGGAGGATTGAAACAGGCAGCGCGCGATAGCCCTGAAGGCGATCACGCACATCACAGAGGCACAAGTGAGGCTGGCATGCAAGCGTTGGACTATAACGTGAAAGTGTGAAACAATTAAGTGCATGCATGATGCCCACAGTGCGCATTCATCATGCTCCTGTCATGCTGAAACTCTCTCAACAATTCGCTTGATGAACCCCGAGTGCATGGCACTGCCAGCACCACACGATACGACACCAGCCGCTGATCCATACATTTCTCAAGCAACCATGCCTCAGTGGCGCATGCACCTCCACACCCGCCCCACCTTGCACATGTTGATGCGCCCTTCGTGCGGAGTGACGAGCGTGACAAAGTCTCCGGCCGCAGTCACGGCGTAGCCCCGGAACGCTCGCAGCGCGTCGAAGGCCGCCGCCACCAGGTGCGTGCCGTTGAGGTGCGTGCACTCGTACGCGCGCACAGAGCGTGGCGTCATGGAGTTAAAGACCGTCGCGTGCGTCGCGGACAGCATGACGAAATGGCTGGCGGCTGCGCATGAGTGTGAAGGCATTGGGGCATCACCGCAGCAGCAAAGCCAGGTTGGGAGCGGGCAGGGAGCATCTGGAAGGTGCAGAATGTAAAGACCGCATGCGTCGGGTAATCGTGTGGGGGCCGATGTGCTGCCGCCTCCACACCGCTTTCGTTCACCGCACTAATGCCATCCCTAGCGATTGAGCGCATGCAAGAGCGAATAGGCCCTTTGGCATCACAGCATTCAGGAAACGTCCAGTCACAGCCACAGAAGTACATAACCCTTGCAACCACACTTTGTCGCTGCCACAGAGCGCGTTTGTGCAATCATCACCCATCCATGCATGCAGGCAGTGTTAGGCAGCGGCCGAAGCACGAGGCAAGCAACAGGCCCACTCACTGAAGTGCCCTGCCAGCTGTGTGCGGTTGGTCCGGGCGAAGAAGCGCATGCTGCCGTCCTCACGATCCACGCGCAGGTTGCCGACGGCGTCCAGCACGATGAGGTGGCGCCGGCCGCTCTGGCTCTTGCCCACACGGTACGGGAAGAGCTTGGTGATCGGCGGTACGTGGTACTGCAGCGTGGCTTCCGGGGCAGGGTCGGCGGATGACCGCGGCCCCGCCTGCGGCTGCTCCTGCTGCGCCCCTGGTGACCCTGGTGACTCAGCGTCAGCACCGCCTGGAGTGGCGGTGCCTGAAGATGCTGGTGGTGGTGTGGTGGGCGGCAGAATGGCCCACAACGGCATGAGGCTCACATGCCTGCGTCGGGCGGTGACAGCAACCGATAACACGCGGCGGGCAGCACGTTATGCAGGTTGCGTGTTGCGCAGGTTGCACAGGCGCCTCCACCTGGTGAGCACCGTATTGTGTCATGGTCACTCTGTGACTTGGACTTGCAGCGCAAAGTGTATGTCACCTCTGGCTCTGCTAACACGCTCTGCCCACTAGTTGCCACAGTGCGGAGAGCCCAGCATGCCGGCTACCGTACTATACTGTTACTGCTGTACTTGTAGTTTGTTGGGGTCCATATGCGGTATTGCTTGTAAGGCAAACGCACCGTGTGAAGATGCCGGAGATGCCCATCAAGCTGTGGCGTGCTTCCCCGACAACCTCCACCACCACATGCGACCGCGTGTCACCTGCAGCACCAGCATCAGCACCGCCATTGGGCCCCCGGCCGGTAAATCGCGTGACGCCTAACGGGCGCATCCCACAGTGTGCAGAGCGCGCGCGCAGCACTCACACACACACACACGGTCAGCAAAACGCACAAGGAGCGAGCACAGCCACTGTTACATGGCACATGGCAAAACTTGCTGCTTAGTGTTGAAAGGGAACTGATGGCCAGTGTAGGTGATGACATCACACTCGCCAGTTGGACAGGTGATGCTTGCACTGCCCTTGTATGTGGCCTGCCCTTGTATGTGATCAGCTGATGCCAGCGTGCCCCCCCC
>BDDA01000092.1:159223-177773 GCA_001662385.1 Chlamydomonas asymmetrica
GTGCAGGCGGTCACGGTGGAGTTGGTGCCTGCAGGTGTGTGCATAGGACAACATACTTGCCACTGTTCCTGGCTCAGCTAGCGTGGTCCTTGTCAAGGTTGATTCTTTGTTGCCAGACACCCTTGTGCAAATGCTAGGCACTCCTCATTCGAGAGAAGTGCGAGGGGATGCAGTCGCGATGCACGAATCCAGACTTGCATCATGCACGTGGGTTTGATTTTACGGTAGAGTTATCACCCGCTTGCGACTGTGTCATGATAGGCACCGCATGCATGCACGCACAGGCCGTCGCTGCGCCAGTTTGCACATCCACCGTCGGCAATCACACGCCGGACCCCACCCCTATCGCAATACTGAGGGTCAGGTGTGGATTTCTGCCTGCCACGACACGCAACAGCAGCAGCCCCACGCACACCCGCGTGCCCACTCCCGTGCACATACAGCAGCGCAAGACTCTGGCACCGAGGTTTTCAAGCGCGTGGTGCACCACCCACCCAGTGGCGCAAACTCCGTGCATGCTGTGTGCGTGCAGGTGCCGATGAGTGGCTCGCGGCATCCGAGCCCCTCACCCGTATCGTGTAATACTGTAATGTGGACCTGATGCGCAGCAACACCTCTCTCACCTGAATCGTGCTCCTTCAGCAGCGCGCCATTTGCGCTGAACAGCAGGATCCGGCCCGCGCTGTCACCCACCACTATGTACCTACAAGCGCACGGCCAAGCGCACACACACGTGCACATGCACACACGCAGCGCGTAAGTGAAAGGGCGGTCCAGAGAGCGATGTGGGTCACGCCCAGCCACGGGACCGCGCGAGCTCCACATCGACATGCGCACTGCGGCTTCCGGTGCGCGTTGGTTCATTGACACACGTGCGTGGTCGCACTGCAACGCTGGCGCAGCCGCGCACCTGATGCTGCCGCCGGCCTGGTTCTCCAGCGTGTATACGCACGTCACCTGGGTTTGTGGAACGGGTGGCAGTTGGCAAAGCACACTGAGCTGATGACTCGTGGAGGCGCCGAGTGATTCGGCTGAGGGCGAGCCCTGGCATGCAACGTGCTGTTGGTGGCGTGCGCGTGCTCACAGTTCATGCAAGTGTGCGTGACCATCGCACCCATGCCAGCAGCCGCACCCATGTATGTGTTGTTGTGTTTACGTGTGTCTGAGAGATCATGCTGCGCCAGGTCACATCGCCCGTACAACGGTGCAGTCCCTGCAGCCTGTGCCTTACAGCAACAACAGCTGCGTGGCGCGCTACCGGTCGCACGGGGCGCCTTGCATGGCGACGCACCTGACATGCACATGCGTGCTCCTGTGATTGAAGCGGCACTCGGGTGCTATGCACCGGCCTAGCTGGGCCCACTCACCGTGCCCTCTATTTGGACCGCGGCTGACAGCACAAAATGCTGCGCCCATGTCCGCTGACCCCCGCCAACTCGCAGGCTGGTGGCGCTGCCGTGATGGATGGGGCCTTGCGTGAACAGCGGCGATGTTGGAGTGGCTGCCCTCGGCGTGCCTCCTTCTACGATCGGCATGAGTGTAATGCAAGCCGGTCAGTGCCATGTGCATCTATGCGTGCCAGGGAGCATGCATGCGCATGCACAGTTGCACATGCATGCGCAGTTTGAGGGTCACTTTCCGGCAGACAGCAAAACTCACAGCACATTAAGAAGGCAAGCCAGGAGCTTTCACGTCACCTTCGGGCAACGTGACGCAGCTTGCGGAATTTGTGCTGCTTCGTCACATCACCCGAACAGGAACGCTCATGCTCTAGCACGCACTGCATGCACAACAGGACGTGCTTTGCTACTGCAGGTGCTGCTCTGGAAGCACTCAACTGACGCACCTGATGTGGGCACAGCGTGCTGTTGCATGAGACGCAACAATTCCGCCGTCCACGCGCCTGTGCCACCTGGCATAGCCTGGCCTGCTACGTGGGCTGCCTGCAAGGTGTGCAGCCGCTGTTCCTGCTGGTCCAGAGATGCTTGGAGAGTCGCAACAGCCTGCTTCGCAGCATTTAGCAGCGCTACAAGGTCCGTGAAACCTTCCTGCACCCCGCTTGGTGACTGATCTTGCTGGTCCTCCGTAAGCGGTACTGCGGGTGTGCCATCAACGATCATACTGGCTACATAGCTATTTGTGTGGTCCACTTGCTCTGTGGCAGGTCCAGCAAGGCCATCGACTGCCGCAGCGGAAGCCACACCGGAGGCAAGGCTCTCGCTGTCATCTATTGCGTTTCCGGACCCCACAAGCTCAGGTTGGACCGCTCCAGATGCGCCCATGACTTCTGGTTGAGTGGCTGCAATAGCTGCATCAGCTTCAGCACTGAGCAGTGAAGGTCGGTTGTCTGGCGGGTTTGTTGGACAGCCCTGGTCAACGACTTCCGCATTTCCCATCATGCTGTCAGCCACACAGGAGGTGGGCTGCTGCGCATTATCCGCCTGCAACGCCTCCTGTGAGTGCACGGTATTGGCACGTAGGTCGTGTGTCGGCGCGTCCTCAACCGCCGCAGTCCATGCTGCCGCGCACACCGCGATCACTGCCAGCAGCCGCACCCTGCTGAGCATGCTGCTCCTCGCCTTGAGTTCAATCGACAAGAATGAAAGTCAACATCATGCTAACAACATGCCTGCCGTATTGTGCCTGACCGCGCAGCTCTGTTGCATGGTTGTCAGCAGTGGCGATGTGGGTGCTAATATGCAGTGAAGACAGTTAGCGTTTGGCAGGAAACTGACTGAATGAAAACGCTTTCATGTGTGAACGGCTTGCCCTTGAATTTGGTACCGCCCCTTCACGTTGGTCCGCACCTGTACCGCCTCTAAGCAGGCAAGGTAAACGTTCGACCACGAGTCCACGACAACAGCAGCAAAACACAGGACACCGTATATGAAACTAACTCTCAGGTGAATCAACCACACTCACCTTCATATGTGACCCCTCCGGCCGAAACCTTCGCGTGTTTCAAATGCTGCAGTCCAACTGGCCAGACCCTGTGGTCGGAACGTAGGCCTTACTAAAATAGGGTATCCTGTTAGGTAGTACTGTTTTTAAAGTACTCCCTTAGCAACGCTCCATCATGATGGCATCAGCAAACGTGTTCCTAAGCGGTGGTGGACACGGCACCACTCCAACGTTGCTCAGGCCCAAAAAGACATACCAGGTGCTGGGAGATTTCCAGGAGTTCGATCAGCAGCTGCAAGCAACATTACCGCCTCGCAAGGTCCCAGAGCCCGACACAGTAGACACTGTGGACCATAGAGAATTTCCAGTGGAAGTGTGGTTCGCTGCGACGGTTTCACCGGACAGAGGAGCGGCAGTGATACAGTCCTTCCGGGAGATATCCAAGGCCAGGTTAGCCAGGTTGCAAAAGTAGCTAAACCCGCTGACGACTAAGTGCCGCGATGATGTGTAAGCGATACGAGCGCACTCCAACGCAGGCTTGCCAGGCAACGCTCTGCTGACCTTTTGCACTTGCACATTGCAGGGATGCGTACAAGCAGCAACTGGAGCTTATCAGCGCTGCCAGACGCCAGCAAGAGCTTTTGGCGTCGCAGCCTGCATCATTCACGAAAAGCAGTGCGCCGGGCCTGGGCTTGGCGGCCAACGCGACCATCAGCCAGCTCATACAACAGGGTGCAGAACTACGCAAGCTAAGCAAATATGAGGAGTATCAGCAACAGTGGGAGGCACAGACACGTGTGCTGTCGCAAATGTTTCAAAGGCCCACCTGCGACCTAGCGATGAACCGAGGTAAGCAAGGCGGCACATAAAAACTTCTGAACATCCCACAGCCCTGAAGTTTACGCTGCCACTGTGGCAGGCGCCTGTGGCGGTCTGATACAATCAGTAAAAGTGAGCAGCGCTCCTCAGTCGCTGGCGGGCACGCCAACAGCGCCAAGGCCGGGGCGTTGCGCAACAGACACAACGTCAGCAAGAGCCTTGCACGCACCCGTGTACGCACGTGTCCAAGAAGAACTGCAACAGTGCAACCCTGCGCACGCCCCCAGGCTCCCACCCACTTCCACGCTCCAGTCTCACATGTACTGCAGTTTGCGGGCCTGTCGCACAGCACACAAAAAGCTACCACTTTTGCCATACTGCATTGGATTTGCTTGTGTGCCACAACTCTCAACTAATACAGTCGGCCGTACGTCACCACAACCTTGCACTGGGTGGGACACGTCACACTTGCCACACCTTACGGCCCCATCCCCAAGCACCCTGCCACCCGCTGTCAGCCTTAGCTGCGTCTCACAGCCCTGCCATGCGGTACATCACTTGGGCACGTGGGCGCGTCAGAAGTAGGCGCCCGTGGGGCCATGCACTGTGACTCCCGTGGGGCCGTACAGCGTGCACATATATGCGTGTGAGTAAGGATAAGAGACGTGCGCGTGCCTTTGCTCTTTGCTCGTATTACTCTTGTTCAGGCCCCGCCTGGCGCACGCGGGAGGAGCTCACGGAGTTGCTGTCCCGCGCACAGCCTCCGGATTTCATCAGCTCCTCCCCGGAGCGCTGGAACATGAGCCTGCGCAACGCCTGGGAGCGCATCATCCCGCTCGGCAGCATCTTCAGCGGCCTCTCGCTGACTGTGCGCGAGGTGCCTGGCACCGGGCATGACAGCAAGGCCATGCAGGTGCGGAGGGCGTGGCCGCTGGCTGCTTATCGTTTTCGTTAGGGCGCAAACGATGACCATCGCCACAGCGTGCGCAAGTCGCCGTGCGGCGACGTTGCGCAACGTCATCAGCCCACTGGAATTCAGCAGTTTTCGGATCAGCTGCTACCCGATGCTTGCGACTTGCAGTCACAGTTGCTGGGCGTTCGCATAGTCCTTTCTTTGCATGGACACCACCTCCCCGCTGTGCGGTCGATACGGGCGTCAACTCGCCTGGTTGGCTTGCGCTCAGATGCAGTTCAATTAAAGGACAACAGCGCACTTCCATGTTCACTTTAGTGTTTCCATAAATTGCATGATGTGACTTTCATTGGTGTGTGTGCACATGCAGGTGGGGCGGCCGCTGGACGCGCATGACCCCAACCTGCTGAAGGCCACAGGCCCCACCACCTACACCGGGATCGGAGGCAAGCCGCCGCCGGGGCGTGCGCTGTCGGCGCGGGGGCGCACGTGGAAGGACTCCCCGCTGCTGGCAGCGCGAGTGGAGGAGTTCAAGCCACGCATCAAGGTAGCGCTCGTGTGTGCAGCATGATGAATGGGCGCCCTCGCGTATGCATGCAATCGCCCTCTAGAAAGAGCCCGTATCTCTCATGAATGTCTACCTTACGGCGCGCTGGTATCATCTGGCCATGACGCGTGGAGCTACCGGTATGCACGCCTCCATCAACTCAATCGCCCTCATCGCTGCTCATACCCCACCACTTGCGCACCCACCGCTGCATACGCGAGCTGCATGCTCCCTCCCCTCTCTCCCCACTGGCACCGCAACCGCCGCCCGCTCCCCCCGCGCCTTGTCGTGCCATGCGTGCCTTGTCGCATGCGTCAGGCGATCCAGCCCCACCAGCCCGACATGGCCTCCCTGGTGCTCAAGGGGGAGTCCCTGGAGGGGGCGCTGGATGCGCTGGCGCATGCGCCCATCACGCTCACCCAGGTGGAGGGACACATGGCCGACGCCAACCCGGGCGCGTACACGGCGTACAAAGCCGTCAAGGATGACATCGAGGTACGGGGTGTTGGCAACTTGCAATGCCGGGTACATGCAGTGTCCGCATATCGATAAATACATGGGCGACTTGACCACCTGGAGTCATCGTCATGGCATTCGTGCATCGCATTCGATTGGTGAGTTTTGGTCGCATTGGACCGATGGTAACCCTGCACTTGGCACCGTAGCATGAAGCAACATGCCCGTGTGGTCAGGCTGCAACTGGGTCACCGTGCAAGTGAATGTGCGTGCATGTCTGTTGGCAGTGCTTGCACAAAGCGTGGCCTGAGTTTGCATGCCGGTAGGGGACGCACACTGTGCGGATGCATATTCCCGCGGTACTCGTCTGTCCAAGGTGACGCTGATGTATGAGTGTATGACGCCTTTAGACAGAGCATAATGGTTTCTCACATGAAACCGGAAAATGATCACCAGCAAACGACATCCTGGCCACCCAGATTATTGTAGCATATCGGTAATGGCTAACCCGCTAATCCCTGCCTGACCCCTCGCTGCAGGCCCAGCTGAGGGCTCAGTTGGATGCTGAGGAGGCAGAGCGGCAGGCAGCGATCGAAGCAGCCCGCGCAGCAGCTCCGAAACCCGGGCCGCACGTGGAGCTGTCCACCTCATACGCCTCGCTGTCCTGCCTGCCAGGCGGGACAGCTACCTCCACCTTCACGCTCACACACAAGGGCACAGCCGCAGTACGCTTCCTGTGGCAGCACCAGCCGCCGCAGCGACCGCCGCACGCAACAGGGCAGGACGGGCCCCCCGCGTTCTCCCTGCTACCCACCAGCGGGGCGCTGCTGCCCGGCCAGACCCTCACGTTTGCGCTGGCATTCAAGGCGCATGCTCCAGGGCGCTTCCTGGACCGATGGACGCTCGTGACAGAGCCTCAGCTGGCCTCTGCCTGCGTGTCCAGCCCGCCGCAGGAGCAGCAGCACCTCACGTTCAGCGTGTCGGGCTGCGCGGTGCCGGACGACCCCACCGGGCCTGCTCGGCAGGCGCTGACTGCATCACTAGCCGAGAAGGAAAAGCAACGGGTGGTGCGCTCCGCCCTGGAGCGTATCCTCGCCGAGATCAGCCCAAGCGTGCCGCCGCCGCTGCCCCCAGCTCCGAAACCGCCGGGCAAGTCCTCGAAGCACTCCGAAACCACTGTGCCGACGGTGACGATGAGCCCGGAGGAGGCGGAGGAGCAGCGTGCGTTCGACGCGGCCAACGCCGAGGCGCAATGGCCGCCGACGTACCACTCGCGCCGCACCCACGCCGAGCTAGCTGCGCTGTACACAGAGGCGCAGGCGCGGCTGGTGGTGGCAATGACACCACCCGTGGAAGAGGACCCAAAGAAGGCACGGAAAAAGTCGGCGAACGCCTCGGGTGCGCAGGCAGGCGGGAAAAAGGGCGCGGCGGAGCCTCCACCCCCACCGGAGCCGAAGTATCCGGTGGTTTGGGACCAGAAGGTCGCCACGCTGCAGGCGCTTGCGGCAGACCTGGCTGCCCTGCAGCCGCTGACCTCCCGGGCGCTCCAGGCGCGGCTGGCGGCCGCCCTGGCGGCGGCACGCGTGCCGGAGAGCAACAAGAAGGTGCTCGCTCACGCCATGCGCACGCTCGTGCTGTCTGCGGTGGACGCGGCGGAAGCCAAGCTCGACGCGCTCAAAGCGGACTACGACGCCAAGGTTTCGGAGCAGGAGGCGAGGCGGCAGCAAGCCGAGGCGGAGGCGGAGGCAGCCGGGGCCGCCGGCGGCAAAGCCGATGCGCCCGCCGCAGCCGCAGCCAAGCCTGCGGCGGCTGCAGGCGGCACTGCACGCCGTGGCGGTGCCGCCGCCGGCCGTAAAGGCGCCAAGGCCGCTCCCGGCGAGCCTGAGGTCGTGGACCCCGCTTGGTTCCACGAAAAGGCCTCCGCTGCGGTCAAGGCCGTGTTCAAGGCCTCGCTGCCGACGCTCAACGACGCCACTGCGCGTGAGAAGGCGGCCGTTGGCGACCACCTGGAATCACGGCTGAAGGAGCTGGACCAGGAGATTGCGTCAGCGGAGGACGGGGAGGGGAAGGCGGAGCTGTACTGGCAGCGTATGGAGGTGCTGCGGTTGTGGACCGGGCTGGGGATACCCTCAAGGGACGGCGTCAAGTAGAACGCATCCTGCTGTAGCTACCCGTAGTTGACCATACATTACGACCGTGCCTGTCTGTGGGTCATCATTATCAGGAGGAACGGCCTCTGCAACAAGCAGTGACTGATATCGTACATCCTGCATGATTGGGCGAGCATGCCCTCGCAGCCATGGCCTGCTGGATGCCATGATGATGGGCAGCGTGCGGTGAAGCGCATGCTTTGAGTGGCAGCCTGTCATGCGGCGGACCGGCTTCTCGGCCAGCAAATGCATTGCTCCTAAACCCGCTGGCTGCTGCCAAGGCCAGCAGCACAGCCAACAGCTCCGCATGCGCCACCACCGCCACCACCACCACCACCACCACCACCCCGCCCTTGCTGGGTGGTCTGATCAGTACTTTGTTTGGGCTGTAGATGTATGTGCATGCACGCAAATGATGCGCGTTTGCGATCTCGCCTCGGCGGCAACAACACTATGCTTTTGTCGCACATGGTCTAAGCCTTTCCACCTGTCATTCCTGCAACACACTCGTCTCCAATTTCAGTGCACAGGACCCAAAGTGCAGCGTTGCCGTGGCCTGCAGTCGACACACGCTGCAGCTGCAGCGCCATTGCGCCAGTGTCAAGTGATCGCCGCTGTATGTGGTGTTCATGAGATGCGTTAGGTAACGGCACATCGCTACATACCGATGACCGGCTTGTGGTGGTGGGATAGCTGCATGGTCTCGGAGCTTATGGTGCATGGTGCGTTCTCGCTCCCACACTTCGTACCAAGGCGTGAGAGGAACAGCAGCAATGGTGGGAGCATAGGCTCCATCGCATGCATTATAGTATGTGCTGAAGCACAGAGGCGCGAAGCATGCACAGGGGCCTACCAGAGGCATTCTGGCGTACGTACTCACACCCGTTGCTGACGTCACACTGGAGGCGGACGATACTGCAATCTCACTGGACTCATCACACACTGCATGGCCCTGTGTGGGCGCTCTTCTGTCACACCTGTAGCACGTCACTCTCTAGCCAGGGGCAGCACAGGAGAGCTGATTTGTTTTCTAAACCATGCGAGTATGCAAGCACGCGAAGGCCGAAACAGGAGAGCTGCTAGAGCTGTAAGGGGCCAGGATTGCCTCTGGTCTTGAGGGGGCTTGCGGGCAAGTCAAGTCGGTACTGGTCCATGCAACCTTGCGCAAGCGTGTGCGCGTTTGTGCGTTTGCTGCTGGGCCCATCCAATAATTGGTGAAGCGACCTGCACAATCAGCGCACGCTTGCTGCACAAGGGATACCGCATGCGGACAAAGGTTGCCCCCGGACCGCTATCCTGCACCATCGCTGGCATGCATGGGCCCCAGTACCAATAATGCCAGTAGTCCGTTGCCACCCTGGTGGCCCTGTTGCACCTCGGGATGTAGCATGGCATACTACGCACAATGGAACATACATGGAACATACAAACATATCGGTAGCTCACGCATGAATGATGCATGTTTTATGTCTAAAATACCATACGGTGAGCTTGTGTAGTGCGCAGGTCCCCAGCTAAATCAGCTCCGCACAAGCGAAGGTGAGTTGGGTCCAACCGTAGCACAACGTGCCACAATCAAATAGCAGGATGACAGACTTGCTAGGCCGTCCGTTGGGTACAAGAAGATGCATCAAAAGCTGCCTTGTCTCCACCCCTGCTCTTGAACTGTGTTGCTGCCAGACGACACATGCATGCACAAGTCTGCAGGACTCGGCCCACCTGCAGGACAAGCAACACTACCATACCAACAACGGACGGTGTCTGGAAACATTTTACCAAGGTACATCACCTTCTGCAAGAAATATGAGCAGGTCAGTGCTGTGTTTGCGGATTCGTCACCCACCAGTGCGCTGTCACTTCTTTGCCCGATGCATGTGCCTGCGCGGTCACCTTCAACTCTAGTGTCACAGTGACGATGAAGCAACTTCCCTATAACCAACATAAATACAATATTTTTTGCTGCGCATGTGCTCCTCGCAGTCACAGCCGGCGTCGTGCCAGTGCCAATAGCTGTTGCATGGTCATCATCACAGTCGTCTGCTGCCTCAGCATCGGTGTCATCAGCCATGCGGCAGTCACGCACCAAACAAACAGCAGTGACTGCACAGCTTCAGGAATGTCCATGTATATTGTGCGGATGAAAGGCGTGCATGCCCTCGCGCACTTCAATACCGACCCAGCCCTCCCTACCGCAGCTGCAGCAGTCACGTCGTCAGCTGGCGTAGGTGATGCGGCCTCGGGGGCGGGCCTCTCTGGCCTTGGCGGCGCAGCGACAAAGGCCAGAATCTCAAAAAACAACCCCGACGTCCTCCACTTTTGCAATGTCCAGAAGCAGAAGCACCTGGACTGCATGATGAGGGCAGGCGTGCAGCCTGCTTCGCTCAAATATTCATATTCGCTGGTCCTCAACGCATTCGCAGCGGAGCTTTCCCCTGCGCAGGTGGGTGGGGTGGTGAAGCCATTGGGCATATGTGCACATGTAGGACGGAAGTGTGGGCATATTCGAGCTACTTGAAGTGGGTAAACCACATAAGCGTATTGATGAAGAGCTCTGGCGTTGCATCGTATGTGCCATGCAGCAGGCTGCGTTCGTGTGCGTGAGCGCATATGCGTACTAGTACTGCTAGTGCCGTGGATGCTTGCACGCGTGCCTCACCAGTGGTTTCAAACGCCATACATAACCGCGGGCCATGCGTGTCTGTGAATACGGACAGGTGGCAGCCCTCCAGCAGGACCCAGATGTGCTTTCAGTGGTACCAGACAAGATGCTCCGGCCATCCACCTTCAATTCGCCGAGCTTCTTGGGCCTCAGCGACCCCAAGACGGGTGTGTGGTACCAGCGCCCCTTCACATCACCTGCCAAGGCCGGCGCTGGCGTGGTGATCGGCATGCTGGACAGCGGCATCACCCCCTCACATCCGAGCTTTGCAGATCCGAAACCATCGAAAAAGCAGCAGAGGCGGCAGCTGCTGAATGCCACTACGGCCTCTGGCAGTAGCTCTGCAGCAGGCACTGCGGCCGCTGAGGCAGCAGCAGCGCAGGCCAAATGCAAGTACTGCAACAGGAAGATTGTGCAATGCAAGCATTACAACGAGGGCTTCGGAGGAGACGCCGGAGTGCGTACGACACACCCGCAGGAGGTGAGCGCGAAGGCATGCATGCACCTACCTACCCACCTCCTGTGCATTTGAGGATGAATTGTTAAAATCGTATGGCTACAGGTAGCAATGCTCGCCACGACACACTGCCTGTTGCCGCATGAAATGCTTTCGCAAGCACTGATCCTTGTGTCCTCGCGGTGCAGCATGAGCTCATGCTACCTTTTCAACAGCACCATACTTTACCTGTTTGCATTGCCTGTACGAGAACAGGTGCTCTCTTGCATTGATGTCGATGGTCATGGCACACACACAGCTGGCACGGCGGCGGGCTACAACAACGTACGCGTCACGTCCATCAAGGACTTTCCCATGCCCATCAGCGGCATGGCGCCTGGTGCACAGATCGCGGTGTACAAGGTCTGCTGGGGCGGTGGTGCTGTGGCAACCACGTGCCCCCAAACTGACACCATTGCTGCCATTGAGGATGCGGTCAATGACGGTGAGAGGCGTGCGGGCTTTCTGCTGGTTGCCCATGCTTGCACACTGACACATCCATGCACACAGTATTGCTGGTGACGTCGCGCCACGACTGCCCGTCACACACACATCCATCATTGTGTGTATCCCCCTTGCTGTGGGATCAACATGCCGCAGGTGTTGACATCATCAACTTTTCAGTTGGAGGATCAGATTCAATCGACCCTGTGGAAGCAGCATTCTTTTATGCTGCAGTGGCAGGCGTGTTTGTAGCTGTTTCCGCTGGCAATGAAGGTCCTGAGCCAAGCACCCTAGTGCACCCCTCCCCATGGCTCACCACGGTCGCTGCCGGCACGCTGCCTGACACGTTTGAGGCTGACGTCAAGGCGTGTGGTGATGGCAAGGGCGGAGCAAGCAGCTGCGTGACCGTGACTGGAGGGTCCATCACGTCGTTAGGGCTGAGCAACAAGGGGTTTGTGTGGGCGCCGCTGGTAGCTCTCAAAAATGCCAACATTGCTCAGGTGGGTGGGTGCTGCTGTTTGCTGTATGCCGTGCACGGCAAATGCGTGTTTTGCCTGATGCTTTGCTCTATTGCAAAGGAACTGATCAAGGCAAGCTGTGTTTGCTCGGGCTGCTCTGCATACCCAATGCATGCCTGCATTGTGCGCATGGTCAAATGAAGCATGTGTCCCAGCTGTGCAACCTGTTGGTTGCAACCCGCAACCGCAGACCCAGCCTGTCTGCTGCACCACACCGCAAGCACACTCCAAAATGAGGTGCAGTTCCCTCTTGCCCTCCCTGCACTCGTTGCAAACCATCCAACCGATCAATCAGTAAACAATGCTGCACATGTGTCCATGACAAGGCATTGCAGTGTTTGGCCGTGATCACATGCGTGAGGCCATGCTGTCCCGCCCCCACCACACTAGCTACCACCTTGCACTAGGGGGCTGCCTCCCCTGACCCCCCCCTCCCAAAAAAACATAAAACAGCTTCAGCAAAAACACCGCTGTGATTCGCTGCACTGTTCGAGGGCTGTGTTCCTCTGTCTCTCTGAAGTCTGAGTCCCCTTCATAAATTTGCCCTGCACCTGCTGCACCTCCATGTGCATTGTGTGCGTGCAGGCCCGGGAATGCAGCAACGGCACGCTCGACCCTAAAAAGGTTGCGGGCAAGATCGTGCTCTGCGATCGTGGCGGCCCAGACCGCCTTGCAACAGCGGTGACGGTCAAAGCGGCCGGCGGTGTGGGGGTTGTGCTGGGCAATGTTGCCGGGGATGCGAATGACATAATTTGGAGCAGCCAGTACGTGCTTCCAACCGTACACGTCAAATACGCTGATGCTGAAAAGCTGCGCAACGTAGCGGCGCGGGGCAAGGCCACTGCGTCTTTCACGCATTACAAGGCCGGAAGGAAAGTGCCGGCGCCTGCGGTCGCGTTCTTTTCAAGCAGGGGACCCACGCTGTTAGCTGCTGGCGACCTGCTTAAGCCGGTAAGCGTGGTGGAGTGCGTGTCTACCAGCAATCGCTTGCGAGCGTGCACTGGGTGCTACCATGCATACATGCATGCATGCATGTATGCTGTATGCGCAGCAGGGGCTGCTTCTGCTTGGTGACGGCAGTTTGCATGGATCCGTTGCGGCGTTGGAGTACGCTAGCTGGGGCAATTGTTGTCTATGGGCAGGGCAGGAATCATGGGGGCATGCATCAGTTCCGTGCATGCATGCGTGAGGTGATCAGGGCAATCAAGGACTTGACAGCGCAATCGCTGTATGCATGGCTTGCTCTTGTAAAACGCCCGCATGGAGGCGCCTGGCATTTTGCATCTCATGCGTGCCCACTTGGGTGGATGCCTTATCATTGTCCTGCAGGATATCCTGGCGCCTGGCGTCAACATCCTTGCTGCTGTGGCGGGCAACAACAAGGAAGACTTCCTCTCAGGTACCTCCATGGCATCCCCTCACATCGCAGGCATCGCCGCGCTCATCAAGCAGGCGCACCCCGACTGGAGCCCCATGGCCATTAAGTCAGCGCTCATGACCACCGCTGGCCCCACTGTGGATGACACCCTCTACACGCCCTTTGCGCGTGGTGCTGGCCAGGTGGCCCCGGTGCGTGCCCTCAACCCAGGCCTGGTGTACGACTCGGGCCCATCAGATTGGGAGCTCTTCCTTTGCAGTCAGGGCCTGTCAAGGAGACCTGCTGCCTGTCCCACCAAGTGCGCTGCTGCCAAGGACCATCCGTTGATCTGCAAATATGCTAGCGACCTCAACCTGCCTTCCATTGCCATCGGCAGCCTGATTGCCTCGCGTGTGGTCAGCCGCACCGTCACAAACGTGGGCGCCGCCACCGCCACCTACAAGGCCTCAATCAGCGCGCCGCCTGGTGCAAAGGTAGTGGTGAATCCCTCATCCATCACCTTGAAACCACGCGAATCCAGGACCTTCACTGTGACATTCACACGTGTGGGCGGCGCAGCCACCATCAACACATACGAGTATGGCATGCTGACGTGGACCATGGCTGCTCCGAAACCCAACAGCATCACGGTCAAGAGCCCCATCGTCGCCGGCATGGTGTGGGGATTCGCCCCTGCAACAGTCACGGTGCAGGTTCCGCCCGGCGGCAGCAGCACGTTCAGCGTTGGTGTGACATTTGCATTGCCGCTCGCCAATTATGGTGCTTATGCCACAGGCCCTGTGCTTCCAAAGGAGCTGAAAGGAAAGCTGCTTTCTGCCGCAGGCAGCACCCCTGCTGCAGCCCACACCATTGCATCCAACCACTCATCAAGTATGCTTGTGCCGCTGCGTGAACAGCACAAGCACGCAGAGCGCCCAAGCGGTTTTGAAAGCCAGCCCGGGCTGCAGCCCAATCCAACGCAGCAGGCTGTGGCTGGGCGTGAGACCAACGTGCAGCAGCCTGAGCGGCCTGCGCTGGATGGAGCCGTGCAAGCGACCACGCAGCTGCGTGCCGCCCAAACCTACGAATTCAAAGTTTCTGTGCTGAACCCGGTGCTGCTTGTGCGGGTGCAGCTCTTGGCATCGGACGTCAGCCCTGGCGCCGACCTCAACCTTTACATCCAAGATGCTGATACTCTTGACATCCTGGCAGCGAGTGAGAACCCTGCTGGCAGTGACGAGGAAGTCACTCTTTCTCGGCCAGGCCCTGGCAGTTACTCGCTGATCGTGCTGGCAGCATCAACCGCCAGAACCGGGGCGGCGTTCAAAGCTCGCTCGTGGTACTTGTATGAGGGCGACAATACTTATAGCATGGTGGTGGTTTCGGTGCCGGATGCCAGCAGGGTCAAGGGAGGGTCGTCGGGCAAGGTGGTGGTGGAGGTCAACGGACTCGAGCCAGGACAGCGCTACACCGGCGTCATCACACAGTACTCTGGAAACCTAGTGCTGGCGGATACACGCGTGTACATCACTACCTCTGCCAAGTAATTTGGTGATTTGGTCAAGCCTTGCTCCCATGTTCCGTAAGCCTCATAAACTTGATTGCCTTCACGACACAGCCGCTCCCGCTCGTGTGCTTCAATCCTCGCTGCATGATGAACAACATGTTGTGGCTAGTATGCGGCCACACACAGCGGCTGCACGTATACAGGACAGGTAGCGCAGGTTCAGAGGCAGGGGGATTGCCAAGCCAGCATGCAGCGCACGCGATCAAGGTGTCGCACACATGAACTTCATGAGCCTGTTTAGTTTAACGCAGCAGGGATATCCATGCCGTCATGCATGTGCGAGGTGGTAATCGTCAACCCCATTGACAATTTTACCCATTGCATGTGACTCGCTGCTAAATGTATGCACGCCTCAATGGGCAGGCCCGGAAGTTGGTGGACGTAATGCGTTTTTAGATGCACATGGGCGCGTGCATGCAGCTCTGCAGTGACTGTGTACTGGTGATCTGGTATGTATAGTGTGTACTGCCATCTCCGCACGCATGGTTGACCTCACACCACTTGGCCAATCAGGCCATTCATGGATGGCGGATGACCTGCTCCGCATGCTGCGCATGCGGCAACCAGCTGAAGCCACCTGCACCTACGCCACCAAAGCCGCGTTAGCCGCCTACATACCTGCATAGCGTTAACAGGGCTGGCTAGCGAGTGCCAGCTGCAGCATGCAACCTGCAAACATTTATGTGATGTTATGTTACATGAGGAGCACACGGTTGGTGTTGGCCACACGGTTTATGCTCCCCCCAGATGGGGCCCAGCCAGGCAAGCATTAATGTGCCTGGACGAGTCCATCCACTTTTGAATTTGTGGCGCGTACATAGACCGTCAACATGATGCCGCCCGCTACACACGCACAATTGCTAATCTGGTTGCACCATGCGAATCCAGGACCTTCACGGTGACGGTCCATGCAGTCTTGCGCAAAGCAGGTGTGCGTAGGTGCGTTTGCTGGGCCCATCCAATAATTGGTGAAGCGACCTGCACGTTCAGCACAGCGTGCAGCACAAAGAACACAACATGCGGGCATAGTTTGCACACAGACTCGCTAATCCTGCGCCCCACTGGCATGCATGGGCCCCAGTACCAATAATGCCAGTAGTCCGTTGCCGACGCGGTGCCACGCGGTTGAAGTACCGTGCAGTACACAGTACTACATACATGCAGCACAATGACGCAAATGGAACACGCGAACCCACAGATAGGCTATACCTCACACAGATGAACATGTGATGACTTCATTGACTCTGCAGATCATACTGTGAGCATGTGTGGTGCCCAGATCCCCAACTAGACGAAGGTGAGCGGTCGCCAGTTGACAACCATCGCATAAAACGTGCCGGCCACCATCATGCGCAGGGTAACAAACACTAGGTCATCGGTACGAGAAGACTCATCAATTGAATTGCTGTCTCTGCCCCGCCTTTTAAACTGGGTTGCTGCCGGACGCGGGTGACACATACACGCCTGCATTGCTGGACCCGGTGCAGGACGGACGGACAAGCGACACTACCGTACAAGCAACGGGCAGCGTTTCAAGATTACTTTCCGAATACATCACATACCTCACAGAATATGAGCAGGTCAGTACTGCGTTTGCCGTTACGGCGGCCCCAGCGTTGCTGTACGCGCTGTCACTGCTTTGCGTGTGCCTGTGTGACTGTGTGTACTGCATGGCCACGTCCAACTACACGTCACATGAGGTGCTGCAAATTCACTACGGCAGGCCTCATTGAGCAAATGCTGCTGCCCACTTGCTTCTCGCAGTCACAGTGGGCGTCGCTGCTGTTGCCTGGTCATCATCGCAATCGCCTTCAGCATTATTATCAGTGTCAGCCATGCGGCAGTCACGCAGCATACAAATACCGGTAGCAGCGACTGTACCACCTCAGGAACTTCAATGTATATCGTGCAAATGAAAGGCTTGCATGCCCTAGCATACTTTGCCGATCAAGCATTTGACGCAGTAGTCACTTCATCAGCTGGGGCCTCAGGGGCCAGCCGCTCTGGCCCTGACGGGGCACTGACGAAGACCAGGATTTCAAAAAGCAACCCAGACGTGCTCCGCTTCTGCAACGTTCAGAGGCAGAAGCACCTGGACTGCTTGATGAGGGCAGGCGTGCAGTCTGCTTCGCTCAAATACTCATACTCTCTGGTGCTCAACGCGTTCGCAGCGGAGCTTTCCCCTGCACAGGTGGGTGGGTGGGAAAACCATTGGGCACATATGCACATGCACAGGACGGCTGTGTGGGCACATCCGAGCCCGCAGCTACCCATTATTACCACATTAACGGTTAGTACTTAGTAGTACTAGTACAACGCAACATATGGCTGCGTGGCTGATTGTGTGGCTCAACAGCAGTGCTGAACGCCATTAACGCCATGCACGATGATGGGCGATGCGTGCCTGTAAATCCATACGGACAGGTGGCAGCCCTCCAGTTAGACCCCGATGTGCTATCAGTGGTACCTGACAAGATGCTCCGGCCCTCCACCTTCAACTCACCGAGCTTCCTGGGCCTCAGCGACCCCAAGACGGGCGTGTGGTACCAGCGCCCCTTCACATCACCTGCCAAGGCTGGCGCTGGCGTGGTGATCGGCATGCTGGACAGCGGCATCACCCCCTCACATCCGAGCTTTGCAGATCAGAAACCATCCCAAAAGCAGCAACGGCAGCAGCTGCTGAATGCCACCGCTGCCACATCAGACGCGATGGCCTCTGGCAGTAGCTCTGCAGCAGACACTGCGGCCGCCCAGGCAGCAGCGCAGGCAAAATGCAAGTACTGCAACAGGAAGATCGTGCAATGCAAGCATTACAACAAGGGATTCGGAGGCGACACTAGTGTGCTGAAGTCACACCCGCAGGAGGTAAGCTTGAAGGCATGCATTCACCCACCTACCCACCTCCTTTGCATGTAAGGATGAATTGTATGGTTACAGGTAGCATCCAGCTGGGTAGCAGTGCTCGCCATGATACACGCCTATTGCCGCATGAAGCATTGTCACACTCACTCATCCTTGTATGCTCGCAGTGCAGCATAAGCTCATGCTACGGTGCCGTGTTTCGAACGGTCTGTGGGCCTGTTGCTGATGGATGTATCTGCCTGCCGGCTGCTTGCTGCATGCTGTGGCTTTATTTTCCTTGCTGGATCTTGCCTCGGTCTCCTCCTTGTCCCGTCCTTGTCCTTGTCCATGTCTTGGCCGGGTGTTTTGAGGGTGGTGGGGGTCAGGCTTGCTCGTGCCTGCTTCGGCAGCAGCGGGGCCTTCGCTGTGTAACCTTCACCATACGAAAAAACAAAATGCTACCTTTCACCAGCACCATACTTCACCTGTTGTCAATGCCTGTATGGTAACAGGTGCTTTCATGCGTTGATGTTGATGGTCATGGCACACACACCTCTGGCACGGCGGCAGGCTACAACAACGTACGCGTCACGTCCATCAAGGACTTTCCGTTTCCCATCAGCGGCATGGCGCCTGGTGCACAAATCGCGGTGTACAAGATCTGCTGGGGCGGTGGTGCCGTGGAACTCAGGTGCCCTGTAGTTGACGCCATTGCCGCCATTGAGGATGCGGTTGACGACGGTGAGGGGCATACGGGGGTGATAGCTGGGTGTCCATGCGTGTACACGCACGCACGCACGCACGCACGCACGCACGCACGCACGCACGCACGCACGCACGCACGCACGCACGCACGCACGCACGCACGCACGCACGCACGCA
>BDDA01000092.1:188458-225123 GCA_001662385.1 Chlamydomonas asymmetrica
GCACAGGCAGGGGGGGGTTGGGGGGGTTTGGTGGGGGGTTAGGCAGGGCGCTAGTATCAACCTGGACTCCCTAGCACTGCTGCCTGCAAGTAACACCCCATGCTGCAAAATGGCAGCAAAGCATTACGAGGATGTACCTCATGCCACAAGTACGTGCGCGGTGGGGCGCTGAAATTCCTGGCCACTGAATTGAGGGCAAGGGTGTTGTAAGTCAGGGGTGCAATCCTGGACATGCCGCCTGGGAAGGGGTTGCCAGGTTAACCGGGTTAACCAGATCCAGTTCACTCCCGGCACGGCCCTGCAAATCCCTCCATTTCCCTACGGGGAGGTTTGGGAATGGTGGCACATGGCACACACGGGCTTGGCATGATAAGCACTGGCTTTTCGTGTATGTTATGTTATGTTACATCAGGAGCGTGTCGGCCACCCGGCCCATGCTCCCCCCAGATGGGGAACAGGGGCTTTTCGTGTATCTTGCGCCGACAAGCTTGCATGCCTTACTGTCCTGCAGGATATCCTGGCGCCCGGTGTAAACATCCTTGCTGCTGTGGCGGGCAACAACAAGGCGGATTTCTACTCTGGTACCTCCATGGCAGCACCGCACATCGCGGGCATCGCGTGTCTGTTCAAGCAGGCACACCCGGACTGGAGCCCCATGGCCATCAAGTCAGCGCTCATGACCACCGCTGGCCCGACAGTGGATGACACCTTCTTCACGCCTTTTGCGCGTGGTGCGGGCCAGGTGGCCCCGGTGCGTGCCCTCAACCCTGGCCTGGTATACGACTCGGGCCCTGCAGATTGGGAGCTCTTCCTGTGCAGTCAAGGGTTGTCTAGCATCCCAGATGCATGCCCTGCCAAATGTGATTCCTCGAAGTACCCACTCATCTGCAAGCATGCTAGCGACCTCAACCTGCCCTCCATATCCATCGGAGCGCTGGTGGCATCTCGGGTTGTGACCCGCACTGTCACTAATGTGGGCACTGCTACCGCCACCTACAAGGCCGCAATCAGCGGGCTGCCCGGCATCAAGGCAGTGGTTAAGCCCTCCTCCTTCACCATTGCACCTGGAGCGTCCAAAACCTTTACCGTCACCTTCACCTACAGCAAGAGCGCCCCCTTCAACGCCTATCTGTATGGCGTGCTGATGTGGAGGATGACAGCTCCGGAACCAACCAGCAGCGGCAGTACTGGCACTGTCAGCATCCCTATCGTGCTCACAGCAGTTTGGGGTGAAGCACCTGATGAGGTGTCTACTCAGGTGTCAATCCGAAAGAGTCCCTCACATTGCGGTCGGGCGTATGTGCCCATCACGTTTGGCACCACGTACACCCGCTTCAAGGTCAGCGCGTTTGGTCCTGCGGCGTCAACCGAGTTCAGCGGTAAGCTGAGGGGATCCAACAACCCCGCCCTTGCCGGCGGCACAGTGGTGAATGGCGGCACCCTACCCGACGTTGCGGATGAGGAGTCCACGCACAACGCCCCTGTCCACACGAGCAACGCAGAAGCAGACCAGGGGGGCAGTAAGCATTCCAGTGGCGCTGTTATCAGACAGGTGACCCTGGAAGAGGTCAGCGGTGGGCCCGAGACTATATCAGCAGCGTCAGGGTTGGGCCCGCTGTTCGGGGAGGAGGCAGAACAGCCGCCTGCTGATGGCCTGGCTGGCCCATCCCGCCACCTGCTGTCACCTTCTCATGCGCTCAACGAGCATGGGGCGGTGCATGCAACAAGCAGAATTGTTAGCACTAGTCAGCTGGCGGCAGTGCAGGGGATGACGCGCCGGCAACTGCAGCAATCTAGCCCCCCACCTTTGGGGCATGTGGCAGTTTACACGATCCAGCTAAACCCAGCGGTGCCCTATCGCCTTTTGCGGTTGGCGCTCGTTGGGGACAACAGCGCCTCCAACGCAACCGACTTTGGCCTGTACCTGTTCCAAGGCCTTCGCTACGGCCGCAACCTCGTTGCCATCAGCAACGGCCCGACAGCGGACGAGGATATCTCTTTGCCCTACCCGGCAGGAAATTACACCATCGGCGTGATCGCACTGAACACGGCTCCCGAGGGTGCCACCTTCACTCTGCGCATTTGGCTGCTGGAGCCCGCAAAGCCCCCTGGATTAGTGCTGCCGTCCGTGCCTTCACGCAGAGCCACCATGGCAGGCGCCAAGAGCGCGGTACGCGTGCAGTTCAACGGCCTTACGAAGCCTGGGCGCTTCTTTGCGTTGCTGGACTACAGTGATCATGACTTCGTTGGCGATGATGGGCAGGCGGTGCTGTTGGATTCCACCCTGATAACGCTGGATGTGCGCAAGTGAACATCAGGAGTGTGAAGTGTGACGATGGCTGTTCTGGAGCTTCACATGCACCCTCAATTGCACCTGCAGCAGTGATAAGCTAGGTAAGCCGTCGACTGGCATGGGATCACCGGCACCAACACGCATGAGGCTGGCTGGCTCTATTGAATCGCGAACCGCCCACCACCCTGGCGCTCGACCTACCAAAGCGATCAATGTGTGACCAACTGGATGTATGAGGTACCTCACTACCTTTGACCTGCCGTTGCTGTTGCGCACTGTTGAGGAATCAAGCGGCCACCTGCAGTAAGCATACTGGTGCAGTACGCTTGGATACCTCCCCAACGCCCCTTTGTTGGTGCCCACAGCAGGGCTGGCCACCAAATAGTCATAAACATATGAACATATGGTGATATGCACAACAGCTGTGCCACAACAGCAGCACTGAGCTTCACAATGTATGTTTGCGCATTTTAACCCTGCATGCATATACTTACAGGCATGCATGCGTGCGTGGCGTCCCCACCGCAACAACCACACTGCTGTGCATCCGCGACTATGCTATCGTCACTCTTGCATTGTTCCACTGCATGTGCTTCCGCGTGCTAAACGACATCAGCGCTGCGCAACGCACGCCGCTGCATACTCGCCGTTTTGCCATGAACCTCCTCCGTTGATGACACGTGTTCCGCACACCCGCGGCTGCCTAATCTCCAATCTGCAGAGCCACTCTGACTCATTTGTAGGAGCTGCATGCTCGCTGTCAGTCCCTATTGGAACGTCCGCGTATGCCGCGCGCGCGTCGGTGCTAGCTGGGTTGTGCACAGTATACGAGATGGGCTCGCAGCGTCCCTCCCCTCCCCATCCCCACGCCTCTTTAAGCAACTATTTTTATGCTAAGATGACATGCACGCACTAAGTATACTGCTGTACGTTACGATGTATGTGTGCAAGCACTCTTAGCGCTTACGCTCTAAGATTCCTATGAAATGGCTTGAGCATGTACATATCATGGTGCTTCCGTTGCTCATAGGCCATTTGGGGTGAACCAGAAGTCGACCAACTGTCGTTCAGCAGTATGGAAGCACATACAACGCCCACTCGCGCGCACGTAGGTTTCGTGCCCACACAGCACATTGAAACAGCCACTGCAGGCGGCACCCTAAGCCAGGATATTGCCAAACAGTCATGGATGTCAAGGTTTCAGGGTCGTGCGCACCCCGCGCACATAGCGCATGAGCGCCTTGCTTTGCCCTGCTTGGCCCTGCTCCTGGCTTGTACGCATCGAGCTGATCATGCAGGGCATGCACTGCTTGTGCATTCATGACATCCTCACACGTATCGCCAGTAGGATCTCTTGCCGGTGTGTACTACCGCGAGGTGGCGGATCATGCGGGGGGTGGCAGCGAGGGCTGCATGGCACAAAACCGAGATGCTGCATGGGCAGATACGAGGATTGCAGCATTTCCGTGCATCACTGCCAGCAAGCATGCATGCAGTAGTTCGACCCCACTGAGTGCGCAAGCAGCCGCTATCTAGCTGGCTGCGGCGTGGTCTCATCCCTGATGACGGCTTGTCTGAATCGATGGCAGGCCGCGCATTTTATTCAGTTCTGTTTGCACGTGCGTGCGTGCGTGCGTGCGTGCGTGCGTGCGTGCGTGCGTGCGTGCGTGCGTGCGTGCGTGCGTGCGTGCGTGCGTGCGTGCGTGCGTGCGTGCGTTCGTGCGTTCGTGCGTGCGTGCGTGCGTGCGCCTGCGCGCGTGCGTGCGCCTGCGCGCCCTGGGCACAAACCTGCTGCTGCGGCATGCGCAACGATCGGTTAGACTACATCCAACGTAGAAGGACATTTGCGACAGCACAATCCCATACCAGCCACCACCTTCCGCTCCTCAACCAAACCCTCACGTAGGATGTGTGTATGTGCTTCATGCGGTCCTCGACTCATCCATGAGGCATGACTCATTCATGGTGACCTGGGAAAGTTGTGTTGCTGGCGCTGAAACAAAAGTTGCAGCAGCCTATCGCCGCAGTCAGCTGCAGATGCAGCAGGATGCATGGCAGCAGGTAGCTAGGTGCTAACGATTGGCTTGCAGCCGCTGAATGAAATACTGCATGATCCACCTGCCGGCTAACAGGAATCAATAGGTGTACTGCCACAGGGTGAGGAGTCTCAGCCAGGTGTTGTACCACCTCAGTCCTTCCAACCAGGTGCAGGCGTGAAGGCCCCTGAGCCATCCACCTGCACAGGTACAAGGGCTGGTGAGTGCTAGTTACGTACAGCATGCGGTGATTCATTCCTGTGCCTAGACCAGTCAATCAATGTCAAACTTGCGGCACCCTTCATGCCGCACCCTCTTGTATGTATGACGCCGCCTGCACAGTTGCCCTCAAGCCAATGCGGTATTGCATGCAGGACTGTGATCATGGCTTCTGTGGGATGCTGCCCGCAGCGCACGCATACAGCTCCAGGCATAGCTGGCAAGGCGGCACGCATGCGCACATGTACCTGTAGGATCCGATACGCCAGCCCGTAAGGGCCTGTAAGTTCAAGACTGGGTTGTGAGACTGGGGAGTGGCCAGCCTGGTGGCCATCCAGCCGCTGTGCCCAGACCACAGCCACACCACCCGGGTATTGTCACGTACTGCATGCGCAGTACGTGCCGCCCTTGGTTACACAAGCAGCTGGGCTTGTTGTATAATGGGCATATGATTATGCAGGACTGTGCGCAACCTCTGGCTGAAAAAGCTTCCTTACCTTGCAGCACTCGATTAGCTCAACTCAGCAACGCTCCTCGCACTAATAATTTGATAAGAATCCGCTCCGGAAGCACTTTCTGCTGCCAGCCTGAGTGCGAGGTAGCACAAGCGTGTGCCTGGTTCGGCGTCGGTGCACAAGGCAGGGCGCCGCACGCGCTTGCATGACATTCATTCTGCCCACCACGCGCAGCTGCAGGTCCAACCAAGCATACAGGTGCACACGTATCCTGTCCTGTCTGTGTCTCCGCTCCTCCTCCATGCTCTCTGCGTGTAAGGGTTCTCGCGGGACTGAGTGCTATGTGAGCTTCAGCGGGACTGCGAGGCCGAGTTCAATTCGCCCAACTGATCAAGGACAGCAGCGCAACGGCCAGCAGCAGTGAAATTCGAATAGGGACGATGTATGAAAGGGGGATGCCTGTGCAATAGCTAAGTTAAGTTTTGAAGTGTGGTGTTGTATATATACCAGAGTGATGTACCTGCTTTAAAAACACTGGAGGCGAGCAGCCGTGGTCGTGCAAGCGTTTAACCATACCTGGGTGCTTGCCATAAGCAAGGACAGCTGACAGAAGATGTATCGCACATTTTGACCAACATACTCGTGTGCAAACCAGGTTTTTAGGGCAGCACTCAGCCCGGCCCATCACACCCAGTGGCGCGCGTGTATGGTTCAACGAACACGGCTTTTGCGTACTGATCGCCGTTCTGTCCAAGTATTCGGTCACAATACACCTGTCATGTTCATCCCGTTATTTCTGGCTGTTGCTGTGGCAACACTAGTGGTTGCGCCCGTCGCGACCGTGCAAGTTGGTCAGGCGTCGTCACGGGCCGCGGGTTCAAATGACGTCGGAGTGGTAACACACCTCGTGCAATTGACTTCACCACAAGCTTTCAGCAGGTCCGAATTTCTAAAACCAAGCAGGGTGCGCTTCAGCCATCCCGAGCCTAACCATGAACTGGAGGCGTTCCGTAGTCAAGTCCGCGACATCCACCTTCAGACGCTGGCTGACATGGGGGTCGCCCCGAGCAAGCTGGCCTACAGCTTCAGCCTTGTGTTTGACGGCTTTGCAGCTCATCTCACGGCAGACGCGGTAGGTTTGACACCGTCGTCCCCTTGTGGTAGGAAAGCTTGTGTGAAGTCTGGTGCGCGCGCGCCTGGCGGGTGTGTTGTACCCAGAAGCAGGTAGTATTCGCGTTGTCTCAAGCACAGGTCAAGCTTGTGGCTTGCCGCACCTACTCCTGAAGTTCCTGTGTCCTGCCACTGCGGTGCGTTTTTGTCCCGGGCAACTCGCCTGTGCAGCATCAATACACACCATGCAGCGTTTGAAAGCGACGTGCTGCCTTGCCTGGATGCTGCTCCAGGTGGCTGCCTTGGAAGCTCGGCCTGATGTGATTTCTGTCACACCGAACCAGGCCTTTCACTTGAGTACATTTGAAACACCGATTTTTCTGGGCCTACAATCGTCTGACCCACATGCCGGGCTTTGGCGCCAGGACCCGTTCCTGTCACCCGAACACGCAGGCTCCGGACTCGTCATTGGTATGCTGGACACGTGAGTAGTGCAAGGAGCAGCTCCTGAACAGGCGATGCTGTGTGCAGTCCATGATCGACCAGCCGCGCACCACGCAACTGGTGGTTTCTTCTACACCCACACCCACACCTGGGCCTTTGCCTACGTTGAACCGATTCTCCGAGGAATGCAGGGGATTGGTTTGTGCCAGAGAGCTGCCAGAGGCTGCCCACAGCCTGGTAGAAACAACTGAGGCCCGTCGGCCGTTCAAGCACCAAAAATCCTGCATTCATCCAGGGCATGGTCAAATCGTATGCAATGAATACCTACAGGTTCAGCATCTGTATGTTCTGTGTTTGCAGTGGCATCACCCCCTCCCACCCCAGCTTTGCCGACCCGCCCGGCAGCACACCCATCACACCCCGCCCAGACTGCCCGTACTGCAACCGCAAGATTGTGCAGTGCAAGTACTTCAATCAGGGCTTTGGAGGTGACGCTGGACTGCTGAAGGTGTTTCCTAACGAGGTATGCATGTGTGCGCGTGTGTGTGTGTGTGTGCGTGTGCACATGCGTGCGCGCGCGGGCGCACGGGCGCACGGGGGCGGGGGCGGGGGCGGCGGTCGGGTAGGTCGGGCAGGCGGGCGGGTGGGCGGGGGCGTGCGTGCGTGCGTGCGCTGCGTGGGTGTGTGCGTGCGTTGCGTGCATGTGTGTACGTGCCCACAAAAGCAAACAAGCCTGCAGGTCGTTGTGAGTGTGTATGGATAAGTGAGCAAATACGGGTGGAAGCACTTGGAATACAAGCGTGCACGCCCACTGAATGCCGTCCATTACGTATGTTCAGGGCCCTGCTAGCCTTTGCCAGTGCTGCGCACCCACGCTGCCCTACCTTGCACCCCCCTACACTGCATGCAGCCGTGTGCATGCATGCATCCTAACAGCCCAACCCTTAGCCTGTCGAGTGCGTTCGTCATGATCTTTAAAGCACGAACATGACATGAACACTGCTCGAGCCCACGGGCATCACACTGCATGGCCCCCACAAGACCAATTTCTGGTACGCCATCAAATGCCACATGCCATGGCATGCAAAGCCACCAATCCTGCTGTGAGCGCCAATGGCATTGGCATCCTGACGTCCTGCGCTGTGCCCCTTACGCATCTGACAAACCTGCAGCTGCCATGACGTCCTGCTTGCTGCCCAATGATGCCTGCCAACATATTGCAGACCAACTCCTGCATCGACACCAGCGGCCATGGCTCCCACACTTCCAGCACGGCTGCCGGCTACCACAATACACCCGTGCACTCCTTTGCAGGATTCCCGGGCAACATCAGCGGCCTCGCGCCTGCCGCTCAAATTGCCGTGTACAAGGTCTGCTGGGGCCCGCAGGAGAAAAACGCATGCACCGGCGCAGACATTATTGCGGCCATTGAAGAAGCTGTTCGTGATGGTGAGTGGCCATGTTGGAGGTCCTTGGGTGCAGATGATTGAAGCCAACTGCAATAATGTACTGATATGGTGCCAACCCGATGAGTGATGTGCACTAGGTGCGCTGTGAGGCGTGAAAGCTGACCAGTGAGTCGGGTGTGGAGGGTCAGCTCGACAGTGCCTTACACATACTTCATTGGTGCGCGCTTGCACACACATTGTGTATTGGGGCTGAAGTCGGATCAAGACCAAGACCGTGGATCAAGACCTACGGACAGTAAATCCTGCCTGAGATGCTGCCAAATCCCATACTGTGTCACCGTTCCAGGTCTCCTGGTGATGCTGGAATGGTTGGTGTGCAGGTGCTGGTCGAACGTGCGCAAATCACATTTATCGTTGCCCCTGTCTTGCATGCATGTCCTGCCTTCCGCCTAGGGCTCGTTGAGGATAGACACCTTTCAAACGGCTGACATCATCTGTTTCCTCACACTCGGAACGCCCACCCAGCCAGTGATGAGATTGCCTTGCTTCCTCCTCAAAGCATGATTCCAAACCGCAACTCCTGCGCATGGGAGCATTGTTCCACATAGATTCATGGACAGCGTTTGCCACATTTCCAATGCTACAAATCTGACAGCTACCCGGAGGGCCTCCCAAGTTCACTCGCGGTACTGCTGTTGCTGATTCATTCCCCTCCCACGCCCCCGTCCCCGCAGCCCTGCCACACGCAAGCTAGCTGTCCTAGCTGTCCTGGTGACCTTCCGTTGGGTTCTCACGTGTCAAAATGTTGTGCAACAGGAGTGGATGTGATCAACTTCTCCGTGAGTTCATCAGATTCGATCGACGCCCGGCAGCTGGCGTTCCTTGCTGCGGCTCAGGCAGGCATCTTCGTGTCTGCGGCTGCTGGCAACAATGGGCCCGGTCCCAGCACCTTGGATCATCCTTCGCCGTGGCTCACAACAGTGGCGGCTGGAACGCGCCCGGCAGCTCTGCGGGCAAACGCAACGGTGCGTGCAATCCAATTCACAGAGGCACGTGCATCTCAAGCTGCGTGTATTGAATCAAACCTTCTAAGCTCACTTACAAGTGGCCATACGATTCGTCCAGCCGCTGTGCGTCCCTCACTTGTCTGCTGCTCCCTGCCCCCCCTCATCCCCTCTCCCCCCCCCGAAAGCATCAGTTATGACAAGACACCCAGTTGCTGCCATCATAACTGGCAGTCACTCTGGGTCACACCTTGCTTCGTATGGCGCACACTGATCATGCTGTGCTGTGCAGGTGTGCTCCGAGGCTGCTGGCCGCTGTGCAAGTGCATCTGGCGAATCCATCACATCGCTGGGCCTGCCAGCAACCCCTCTCATACATGCATCAGCAGCGGTCTATCCTAACATTACAGGAACTGCACAGGTGAGCTTGGATGTTTTACGTTCGTTCACACGCATGCGTTTGGCATGGCTGCGGCATCATAGCGTGATTGTGTTCAAGCAGCATGTTTGCACGTGTCACGGCTGAGCCAACCGGCTGTGCACAATTGCATGGTGCGGGTGCCAGCGCCATGACAGCAGATCATAGTTGGATCAACGCGCCCCGTGACGAAAGGTGCAAAGAAAGGCTGGTCACGAATTCCGGCTTGTCTGAACAATGCAGACCATGCGTAGCGCTTGCTACTGACAGCCTGCCATGAACACATTCACAGCGTGACACACTGGCCCGAGACAGCGCATACTGCCGCGCTGAAACGCATGCCCTAAAGGCCTGCGGGGCTCCAGTCAATCAACCACACTGACATTGCGCACGCACGCACGCACACACGGACGCACGCACGCACGCACGCATGCATGCATTGCACGCCTTCTTCAGGTGAAGTCCCTACCCTTGCTTGCGCAGATGCACACTGCATGGCCCTATGGGAACTTCTTTCAGACACACAATTCCTACATACATGCATGTACTTGCTGCCGTGCGATTGCGCCCCGTTGTACATTCTTGACCAACTGCAGGCAAACCTGTGCTTCGTTGGCGACCTTGATCCCGCCAAAGTTGCCGGCAAGGTGGTGTTTTGTGAGAGGGGAGTGAATGCTCGTGTGAGCAAGAGCGCCGCTGTCAAGCTGGCGGGAGGCGTGGGCATGATCCTTGCAAAACCACCTGGGGTCGATATTTCAACTGACATACCAGACTTTCACAGCGTGCCCACAATTCAAATAAGCGGCAACGACGCTGCGACCCTCAGGCCGCTAGTGATCGGCAACAGCAACATGCCTGCCAGCAGCGTGACTGCGGCCTTCTCAAGGTACTACGCTGCGCCGGTGCCGGCGCCGGAAGTTGCTGACTTCTCCAGCCGTGGGCCTTCACGTACCGCCGGTGGTGACCTGCTCAAGCCGGTGAGCCAAGATGGGGTTAAGGGGGAGCGGGGAAGGGGGATACGGGGATACGGCAAGGGAAAACCAGGGAGGGAGGGGGTGAGGCAGCTGGGAGAGCAGTGGATTGGCAAGGGACTGGCGGGGCTGGAAGCCGATCAGGCGGAGCGCAAATTGTGACCTGGACTCCACTCCTAGTGCTGTTGCCTGCAATCAACACCCCATGATGGCCATGACAGCACAGCACTACATGGGGGCACCCATGGTGGCACACAGGCCTGAAATACGACGAGCGCTTGCTTCACAGTATTTTTTGCGCCTGTACGCATGCATGCCTGTCCTGCAGGATATCCTGGCTCCTGGCGTCAACATCCTTGCTGCGGTGGCGGGCAACAACAAGGAGGATTTCTACTCTGGCACCTCCATGTCCACCCCACACATAGCGGGCATTGCACTTCTGTTCAAGCAGGCGCACCCCGACTGGAGCCCCATGGCCATCAAGTCAGCGCTCATGACCACCGCTGGCCCCACTGTGGATGACACCCTCTACACACCCTTTGCGCGCGGTGCTGGCCAGGTGGCCCCGGTGCGTGCCCTCAACCCCGGCCTGGTGTACGACTCGGGCCCTGCAGATTGGGAGCTCTTCCTGTGCAGTCAAGGCTTGTCTAGCACCCCAGATGCATGCCCTGCCAAATGTGCGTCTTCAAAGTACCCTCTCATCTGCACGCATGCTAGCGACGTCAACCTGCCTTCAATCGCCATCGGCAGGCTGTTTGGACCCCCCCGAGTGGTTACCCGCACCGTCACCAACGTGGGCGCCACCACCGCCACCTACAAGGCCTCAATCAGCGGGCTGCCCGGCATCAAGGCGGTGGTTAAGCCCTCCTCCTTCACCATTGCACCTGGAGCGTCCAAAACCTTCACCGTCACCTTCTCCATCAGCAGCAGCAGTCCCTCCCTGGACACCTATGTGCATGGCGTGCTAACTTGGAGGATGACAGCTCCGGAACCAACCAGCAGCGGCAGTTTTGGCACTGTCAGCATCCCTGTTTCCGTCAAAGCAATCTGGGGTGAAGCGCCCGTCGAGGTGTCTACTCAGGTGTCGGTCCGGAAGAGTCCCTCTCATTGCGGCAGGGCGTATGTGCCCATCACATTTGGTCCCACTTATACCCGCTTCAAGGTCGGCGCGTTCGGTCCTGTGGAATCACAGCATATAAGCGATAAGCTTCTTGGGCGCTACGTTATATTCCCCATTGGCACCGTGGCAATGCCGAGTGCTGAGCACAATACTGCAGGTGATGGGTCGTCCACCCTCGACGGTCCTCCCCAGGTGGGCGGTACAGGAGCGGGCCAGGCGGGCAGCGACACTTCTAGTGGCGTTGTCATCGGACAGGTGACCCTGGAAGAGTTCAGCGGCGGGCCTGAGACTATATCAGCAGCGTCAGGGTTGGACCCGCTGTTTGGGGAGGAGGCAGCACAGGCGACTGCGGATGGCTTGCCTGGCCCATCCCGCCACCTGCTGTCGTCATGGTCTGCGCTCCACGACCATGTGGCTGAGGATGATGCAACCAGCAGCACTCCCTTCAATGGTGAGCTGGCGCAAATGCGTGGAACGCATGGCCGGCACCTTCAGCAATCCCGCCCCCCTATACGGGCAACCTATTCATTACGCCTGAGCCCAGCGGTATCATATCACCTCCTGCGGGTGGCACTCGTCCCGGAGAGCGCCGCCCCAGCTCGGACTGACTTTGATTTATATCTGTTCCATGGCGAGCCCGTTGCCGCCAACCTCGTTGCCAGAGATACCAGCACGTCACGGGACAAGGATATTGCAGTGTCCTACCCGGCATCGGGAGATTACACCATCCTCGTGTTCGCGGCAATCACCGCTTCTGGAGGCTCCACCTTTACACTGCATGTGTGGAGTCTATCGGACGAGCCTGCGAAGCCCCCTGGACTAGTGCTTGCGTCCGTCCCTTCACGCAAGGCCACTAAGGCAGGCGGCAAGAGCGCGGTGCGCGTGCAGTTCAACGGCCTGACGAAACCCGGGCTCTTCACTGCGCTGCTAGAGTACAGAAATCATGACTTCGTCGGCGATGATGGGCAGGCGGTGCTGTTGGATTCCACCGTCCTAAAGCTGGATGTGCGCAAGTGAACGGTGGTGCAGTGTGAACTACTGAAACACGATGTGGCCATGTGGGCTGCTCCGGGAGTCACATGCGGGTGCAGCGTTGGTAACAGACATTTGATAACTGACACCATGGGTTCATGGCGTCAACGGCATACAACTACACACCAAGTGGCTGGCTTGATTGACCGCCAACCGCTTACCCTGCCGCTCAACCCACCAAAGCGCCCCAAGCGTGCCTGCTGGTTGGATGTTTGGATCACCTGTGATCTCAGTTGCAGCCAGTCGGGTGGCGGTAGTGGCGGGTGTGTGCCTTCTGCGGTTGAGGTGTCACTGGGTAAATGGGTGACAGGGGGAGCATGGTTGCAGCTGCGGGCTGATCAAGGAATCAAGCGGCGATGTGCAGAAGCGTACTCACGAAGAGCCCGCAAGCGCCTTGGTTACCACTCCCGTGTCGTGTGGTTGGCGGTTACAGCTGGGTTGGTGACCATGAGCGATCGTGCACATGTGCACATGTAGCTACACACATATACATGCATACAGCAGCTGCGCGCGTTCAAGGTGCGATGGGCCGCATCCGCACCTTGAACGTTTCGTGACAGCTAGCAGCCATGACAGCAGCATAATGTGTTGAGCTTCACAACGCATGTTTGCACATTCTAACCCTCCACGCATGTACATGCAGATGTGCATGCATTCTCACTGCATGTGTGTTGGCGCTCAGCGACAGCAGCGCTGCACAACGCACGCCGCTGCCTGTTCATTGCCATTTCGCCATGCACCTTGCTGGCCATTGATGACACGTACCCCCCACACACGCCACACCTATGCTCCAATCTGCAGAGCTGCTCTGACTCATTGCCAGGAGCTGCATGCGCTTTTTCAGCCCCTATTGGGACGTTCATGTGTGCTGCGTCGGTGCTGGATTGTGCGTAGGACAGGCAACGGGCTTGCCCTCCACATCCTCACCCCTTCCCTAGCAACCCCTTATGCTAAGATGACATGCACGCTCTACAGACATATCCTGCACGTTACAACACACATGCGCTACCCCTTTTCGTTCGCGCTAGCGCAGGGGCCTCACCCCAAACGGACATGGATGTCACGGGTTCGGGGTCGTGCGCGCCCCGTGTACATAGCGCATGAGGACCTTGATTGTACGCTGGCCTCACCTCTTACTTGAACACTTCGAGCTGATCATGCAAGGCCTGCATTGTTCACGCCTTCATGACATCGTCACCAGCACAGAGAACTGCTGCTAGTGCGTGGGGTCTCTTGCCAGCGCGTACATACTGCCAGTGAGGTGCCTGACCATGCTGGTGGTGGCAGTGTGGGCTCCATGGCATGCGCCCGAGGTACTATGTAGGAAGTGGCGAGTTTTGCAGCACCTTTGCTTGCAGCAAGCAATGCATGCCGTCGTTCGTCCAACCCAGCTGATTGCGCGGGCAGGCGCTAGCTTGGCTGCGGCGTGGTCTCGCCTCGCATGACGGTTTGTCTCATGCAACGGCAGCCCACACATTTTACTACGTGTTGCTTTCGAATTTTGTGTGCGCACATGCATGCGCCGAGCTTGTGCCTACCCACTCTCGGCACACAGCTGGGCAACGATGAGTTGGACGACATGAAATCCATATGTGTGACAGACAGCACAACCCATAACAGCCGCCACCTCCTGCTCCCCTCTTCCAATCCTCTCCCAAGCCCTCGTGCATAACTCGTGTGCTATATGCCATCATGAACGTTGCTGGGTACATTGGCACGTCAGGTGACCAGCGGGGCCTGTGCCGTTTGTATGGTATACGCCCCCAGCGGGCGATGCAGTGTACAGCTTTGGGGTGTTTCACAGCGCAGCACCTGGGTCTTCACTGGAGCCTGCCCGATCATCCGATTGAGCCGAACACATTGCGCAGGGCCGGTTTGGCAGGGCGGACAAAGGCATGATTGCACAGAATGGTAGGCGATCGGAGCGTGGTGGCAGGCCTGGTGGTGGAGCGATTTTTTTGGCGGTGCAAGGCGCCTGGCCAGTGGCTTAGCTTTGCTGAGTTTTGGATTCACGTTGCTGGGACGGAGGCAAAGATTGCAGCACTCTAGCATGACTGTCAGGCAGACAGGTAGGTGCGGATGTGTGGCAGCAAGCGCCCACCGTTGGCTTTGCAGACGTAGCAGACGCTGAAAAGCCGGATGACACAAGAGCAATCAAGCAACTGTTGTACTGCCACATGGTGAGGAACCTCAGCATTTGAAAGTGTTGCACCACTACAGTCTGTCCAACCGAGTGTAGCGTTTGATCACTTGCCTCCCGCTTGCTGCCTCTGTGGGGGCCTGTCATATGTCTTCCTTTATGTTGTAAACAAATAGCGCAGCGATAGGTAGATACACATAATACTGAGGGGGCTTTCAGGTCACCCTGTTGTCAACAGCAGCCGAGGCGGCAAAATGTTGACCGTGGCGTGCGTCACTGCGCGCCTGAGGGGCTTGATGGTCGTAGTGGCTTTTCAGCAAGTGGCGCTTGCAGCACAAGGCGAAACGCGGACGTACATTGTACAGCTGTCGCAGGACAGTGCGGCAGCAAGATTTTCGAGTGGCGGCGGCGTGGAGCGCACTGTCGACATTCTCAGCGGACAGCGCACAAGGACAACACGTACCCGGACAAGCCATACTGATACTCTTGTATATCGTCAGCAAGTCTTGGACTCTCATCAACAGGCCCTTAGGCGTGCTGGCGTGTCCGGCGACGCGATGCTTTGGAGCTATAGCTTGGTTATTAACGCATTTTCGGTGCAGTTGACGGAAAAACAGGTAAGTGAAAACAAATGTGGGATACACACCTGAGAACATGGCAGTCTGCGTGAGGGGTTGGGTGACACAGACCTGTTTGCTACTTGCTGAGGCAGCTGCTCGTTCGGCTTCTTCTTAGGCCCCACAGTCCGTTTCCGCTCCAGGCTGCGACTGTTATTGTCCTGCTCTATCTAGGATTATGGTTGAGTGTACCTGTATTTATATATGGCGCTCAGCTTGTGCCTGCCCTGTGCCTGCCCGGCGTCCGTGCATGCTGACGCCGTCAGTGACGGTGGGCTGGGTCATTCATTTTGCCTGCTTCAACTGGTGCATAGCCCTGGCACCCCCCATGCCTTTCGCATGTTTGGATTATCTACACCGCTGGGCATGCTGGTGCAGTACACAGCTTGAATGGAAACCTGCTCAAACGATGCAGCGGGCTGTCACACCGCCAAAGAACAGGAGCTAGCTGTGAAACCTACCTGCGTAAGGGGCAAACAGTGCTGTTACTCTCCTGACTTGACCATGCTCGCAGGCAGCCGTTCTGGCCGAAGACACGGAAGTCGTGTCGGTCACGAAAAGCAAGCGTGTCAAACTGGCAACGTACCAGACACCTGGGTTCCTGGGCCTCAGCACGCCCAGCAGCGGCCTATGGTATCAGCAGCCTTTCTTGAAGCCTGACAGCGCCGGCGCTGGCGTCTTGGTGGGTGTACTGGACTCAGGCATCACTCCCTCGCACCCAAGCTTTGCGGACCCTCCTGGCAGCGCCAGCAGCACAACCCCGAGCTGCAAGCTGTGCACCAAGAAGATCGTACAGTGCAAGCACTATAACAAAGGTCAAGACGGCGACAAGGGCGTCCTGTTGGAGTTTCCGTACGAAGTGAGTCGCTAACTGGCGCTCTAATACTGCCTCCGCATAGGCCGCGCTGATATCGGATATCATCAGGCTGGACACGGGCTGGCTCAGCACCTTCAAGAAGTACATAACTCGAGAATGCACGTCCTTAATGCTTGTGTACTCGCATGCAATAATAACACTTAGCATGATGACAGTTGCTTGCACAATCGACCACCTCCCATAGTGATGTCAACGGAAAGAGTTGCCGCCTGACAGCTGGTCTGCTTCGTGCTGCACAAGGCAAAAATGCTGGCGTTAAATGCTGACGTTACCGGTTGCGCTGGTGGTTCCACGTGCAGCACAACTCGTGCCTTGACGCCAATGGGCATGGCACGCACACCTCCAGCACAGCAGCCGGCTATCACAACACACCGGTGCGCTCCATCCCGAATTTCCCATACAACATGAGCGGGATGGCGCCCGGAGCCAGCCTGGCAGTGTACAAGGTGTGCTGGGGGGCTGACGGAGACGACACGTGCTCTGAAGCCGACATCCTTCAGGCCCTAGACGATGCCGTGAACGATGGTGAGCCCGCTGACCCCAAGGTTTGGCCAGCTAAACTGCAAATGTCACACATGCATGCGGTGGTGCTGGCTGTGGACGCAGCCCGCCTCTGGTTTACCGCTCACACCGCAGCACGATGTAACGCTTGACCCAAATCAACTGCCGCACAGCCTCACTCTGCAGGACACACGCATGACGCACCCCTGGGTTGCTGCGATGTGGGTCATGCACTCGTGCCCCGTGACTGACCCCGCCTGCACACCGACCCCTTATTGAAGCGTAGGCATACACGTCGGTGCGGGCTGGATCAGGGCGAGGGCGGGGCGTGAGTTTACAGTCATTTGGTTCCCGGTGGAGCCATGCAGTGTGCTTTCCGTGGGGCCATGCAGTGTGCTTTCCTTGGGGCCGTGCAGTGCATGCGTGTGCGTGATGTTTGGACACATGGGGCGTGTGTGTGTGTTGGGTCAACAGACAGCGCCGATAACGGAGCGCAAGCACTCAGATTTGCACTGCACCGCCGTTATGCTTCTGTCGTCATTCACCCAGCGTTGCGCTTACGATGGTGTCGCGATACGCAATGGGCAGGCGTGGATGTCATCAACTACTCCCTCACTGGCAGTGACTCGCTAGACTCAGTGGAGCTCGCGTTCCGCAACGCAGCAGCAGCAGGCATCTTCATCTCCGCAGCTACCGGCAACTTCGGCTCTGCCGCGGGCACGCTCCAACACCCCAGCCCGTGGATCGCCTCGGTGGCCTCTGGGACGCACCCTGTCGCGTTCAAGGCCAACGCAACGGTGTGCTACAATGCTGGCAGGCGCTGTGTCACCGCCCCGGGGTACTCGTTGACCTCTCCAGGCCTGCCGGCGACGCCGCTCGTGCTCGGGGCATACGCGCGTCTCTACAGCGCGAGCGCGGACGAGGTCAGTGCGGCTGCCGGCACACTCCGATCCGCTTGCTGCTGATTGAGCACAGGGTGGCGGCTGTGTCAGGCGTGCAGGCATGCTGGTTGCATGGGCTTGCGGCCTTGCCGCACAGCTGCATTGGATGAGGTGAAGCAACCCTGTGGTTTGGCAGTGTGTCGAGCAGTGTGATAGCGATCAGCCTATTGGCTGAAAGGGCCCGCACTCCCGCCAGTGCAGTGGAGACTGACACAGCAAGGCTTGTCAGGGTGTTCAGATGATGAACATTATGCACAGGGTATCAGCGCGTCATCGCGCATTCATGAGTCAGGATTTCACATCCTGACTCATGAATGCGCCAGGTGCCTGTGATGCGGAATATTGTGTTTGCTTGTCTGATGCGGCTGCCATCATGATTGTTAACTCGGTTGTGCTCACCCGCCCGTCCTGCTCTATGCAGGCGACCCTGTGTCAAGCCGGCGCGTTGGACCCTGCTGTGGTCAAGGGCAAGATCGTGCTGTGTGACGTTGGCGATGTCGACGCACTGGACAAGAGCGCAGCCGTCAAGGCGGCGGGCGGCGTGGGCATGATCCTGGCCAACCTCGAGCCTGCTGACATCGTCAGCTTTGATGCACACTCTGTGCCGACGGTTCAAGTGGCGAGCGGCATGGGCGGGCAGCTGCGGAGCATTGCAAGGTCATATACGGATGCTACGGCCAGCTTCACACGGTCGTACGAAGACGTGCACGTGCCGGCGCCGCGTGTGTCGGATTTCTCGAGCAGGGGACCTTCTGCCGCTGCTGGCGGTGACTTGCTCAAGCCTGTGAGTACAAGTATGTTAAGGCAGCGGGGGCGTATGATGAGGAATTGCGTCTCCATTGTGGGTTTAGTGCTGTGTGACACAGCGTATGGCACCAACGCAAGATCCCGTGCAATGCATAATTGTGCACACACGCATACAAGTGTTGGGGATGTGTGCACATGCACATCAAGCTTGTGTGCAGCAACATGTCAGTTGACTGGTTCAGCTGACCGCAATCCAGTCGCATCCCTGCTGTCCATCTGAATCTCAAGCGCTGACGTATCGCCCCAAGCACATGCGGTGCGCCGATTGGCCGATGCATTCTGCTTGGCGCACCTGCATGCGCACCCAGGCGCCAGCACACCTCTCAAAATGGTTGCCGTGCTCTGCGGCCCTTCCCGTAGGACATCCTGGCTCCTGGAGAAAACATTCTCGCCGCGGTGGGGCCCAACAGAGAGGCCTTCCTGTCTGGTACCTCCATGTCTGCGCCCCACATAGCGGGCATCGCCGCCCTCATCAAGCAGGCGCACCCCGACTGGAGCCCCATGGCCATCAAGTCAGCGCTCATGACCACCGCTGGCCCGACAGTGGATGACACCCTCTACGATGCCTTTGAGCGTGGTGCTGGCCAGGTGGCCCCGGTGCGTGCCCTCAACCCCGGCCTGGTGTACGACTCGGGCCCTGCAGACTGGGAGCTATTCCTGTGCGGCCAAGGGTTGTCAAAAGCTACTGAGGCATGCACTGCCAAGTGCACTGCGGCCAAAGCCCCGCCTCCCGTCTGCACTTCTGCCAGTGACCTCAACCTGCCCTCAATTTCGATCGGCAGCCTAGTGGCAACGCGTGTGGTGACCCGCACAGTCACCAACGTGGGCACCGCTACTGCCACCTACAAGGCCTCAATCAGCGGGCTGAAGGGTTTCAAGGCAGTGGTCAGACCCTCATCCTTCACCATTGCACCTGGAGCGTCCCAAACCTTCACAATTGAGATCACCCATGCCAGCGCTCCCCTGGACTCTTATATACATGGCGTGCTGACGTGGACCATTGCAGCTCCGAAACCAGGGGGCATCACCGTCAAGAGCCCAGTCGCGGTGAGGGCGCGCTGGGGCCAGGCCCCGAACAATGTGACACTGGCCATCCATGTTGCCCGCACCGCCAAGGGTGCGTCTGCAACGCCGGTGGTTGCTGCCGTTCCCATCAAGTTTGGCGTCACGACGGGCAGTTTCAAGGCATCCGTTTACGGGTTGGTCGGCAGCAACGTGTACAGAGGCACTTTAAGGAATCCCTCAACCCCTGCCGACAATGCCGCTGTCTCTCGAGTTGCCGGCAACGCGCTGCACTCAGCGCTAAGTGTTGGGCCAACTGCTGCCAGCAGCAGCAGCAGCAGCAGCAGCAGCAGCACGACCTTAGCCGTGGTGGGCGCTCCGCGGTCTGACGTATCCCTCAGTACCGACAGCACGCCCTCGCGCGTCGTGTACGAAGTGTTTGTCTCACCCGAGGACCGGATCAAGTTGCTGCGTGCTGCGATTTTCAGCGAAGATGCCGCGCCTGGCGCCGACCTTGACCTGTACTTGATGGATCGCGAAGGGATTGAGCTCAAAAGCAGCATCTACAACGGCTCCAACGAGGTGGTTGCGCTGCACAACCCTGCAGGGACGTACGGTATCGCTGTGCAGGCGTTCAGGGTACCTGAAGCAGGGTCGAGCTACGCGTTGCACGTGTGGTTTGCGGGTGGTGCGGGTCCTGCGGCAAACTTCAGGCTCCTCTCTGCGCCTGGGCCGAGGGAGCAGAAAGAGGGCAGGACGGCAGCGGTGAGGCTGAAGGCGGGCGGCATAACGACGCCCGGGCGGTACTGCGGCGTGGTGCAGTACAGCATCAAAGGGAAACCGGTTGCCAACACGGATGTTATTGCCACCGTCAGTTAGCGCTGATGGATGATGCGGAGCATAAGTTCGTCGCGTGCATGATGAGTGACGACGTATTTATATACGGTGCAGTATGCGCTTCTCAATTGGCGTACGGTACATTGATCCCTGCTATATTAGCATGTGATTCGTGCAGTGGTATTTTCATTCATTGCGTGCGAGTAGATCGCACATACCATGCAGGGTTGGGGCTGCACCAGCCTGGTATGGGTCTGGTTGCAGGTGTATGCCACCTGATGCCACACGTACAGACCCCCATGTACGTTTCATCCCCGTTCGCTATAGGTGAGGTGAACGCTTTTAGCTCAGGGTTTTGGCAAACCCCACATGGGGAGGTGCCGCGCCTGGTTGAAGTGGTGGTTCCTGTCTTCCTTGTGAATACGCACGCTTGTGGCACGCCAGGTTCCCGCAACCCCCGTCCGGCCCCAGTTTTTGCCACATGACACGTGAACAGCTATGCTGGTGTGGCCATTCATTGATTTTGCCTTATTATTTCATTAGGGCAGGGTGATTAACTTTCCATGCGCAACCCGGCACTTTGTTCGCTTCCTGCCAACACTGCTGCTGCTGTTGGTGCCATTGCCAAGCCATAACTCATAAGCTTCCTGAATGGCACACGCATGCTGTTACGCTTGTCCGAACCTTACAGGCAGTGCACTGCAGGATTTGCCCCTGTGTGTTTCTCAGAGCATGCACTGGACTGGCCCACGCCTTTATCATCCGCCAATAGATTTCTCCTGAGGTGTTGTCCATGTGCGCTCCGGCTAACAAATTGTGCGCGTGGCCTGCTATGAGTTCATGACGGATGGATTTGGTTATGCCCGGATAGCTGATGACATCGCTGAGGACCTTGAACGCACTATGACTGCTGCCTCACTGCAATCAACGCAACCAAACGGCACCGCATCAGTATTGCATGCACCCACATGCATGGCAGCGCTTGTGGGGCCCGGGGGCAGCTTTTGGCACCTGTGGTGAGCATTGAGCCGCAACGACAATCTGTGCATGCGTTCGGATTTCAGGGGACACAAACTCACAACAGGCTTGTCTGAGTGTGCGGGGGGCTTGACTGAGGCTTACAAGCTTTCTTGTTATTGTGTCACCCATGCAAGCAGTAGCAGCCGTACACATGCTGGTATGTGCTTGGTTGTACGCACCAAGGAATTCTCAGCCCAGCAAGGTCCACAGGCACTTGGGTCATGCCAGCGCGCTCATTCCGACGATTTTCTGGAGTGGGCAGAGCCATCATCACGTTGTGATGTAGGAGGCTTGCAGGCTCCATCTCAGATTCAACGCCAAGCAAGGTGAAAGACGCAAGTCAAGGCGCAAGCAGGGTGCAAGCAAGGGCTTATAACTGTTGAGCGCTTGCATATGTACTATTTCGCATATGCTGTGCTCATATTTTACTCGTTCAGCAGGTTTGTCTTACTTTTGGCCTGTCCTGTCGCCGGCGGTCTGTTCTGCACACGTGTCCTGAAGCCCAGTGGAGTTGAGCTAGGTGACACTCCGAACACGCAAAGAACCTATGGGAAGGCCTAACTAGTGAGCCAATCGCAACAATTACCAAAGTGGCCCTCGTGTACGCAGCGTGTACGGTTGCTTGCGTCTGTTCCATAAATGGCCAGCACCGCTACTCACCTTACGTGGCTTCAAAACTTGCTGTCTGAGTTTCTGTGGTGACTGTTGCACGTCCGTCCTTGCAGACTTGTTAGTCCCTTGCTGTGGTGCGGACGTCAATACCATGCGGGTGGGTGCCCATCAGCTGCCCACGCTAGCAGTCATGCTAGCGCTTGTGGCAGGCATGACTTGGGCACAGGAGGCAACATACATCGTGAGGCTGGCAGAGCCGCATGCTGCGCAGTATTTTGCTGACTTGGACCGTAGCTTTACCGATGTGGCCACAGCCTCGACGCACCGTGGTGGTGGGCGGGCTGCCACAGGCTTCAAGCGGGTCTCACGGCGGAGCCCAGATGTCCAGGCCTACACACAGAAGCTTAAATCAGTTCAGCTGCAGGCACTCGCCAAGGCTGGCATTCCCAGCACAAAAACAGGCTACACGTATGGTCTGCTGTTCCCAGGCTTCAGCGCTTGCATGACCGCTCAACAGGTAAGCATGGGTTGTTTGGGGCCTTGCACTGTGGATGTAGCTTTCCCGCCTTGCACTGTACAATACCTCTAAGCGGCACGTCAAGGGCACCGCCAGCTGTCTATCGACCGTTTCGTTGGCCATTCGCGCATTGACGTGACGCTCACATAATGCCAACTCTGGTTTGTGCACCTGCTTCCCAGGCTGCGCTGCTTGCAAAGGACCCAAGGGTTGCATCTGTGTCAGCTGACCGTAAGGTCTATGCGCACACGTACCAAACGCCATCGTTTCTTGGCCTGAGCACGCCCCGCACAGGGCTGTGGTACCAGTCACCTTTTATCAATCCCGAGGATGCTGGCAAGGGGGTCTTGATTGGCGTCCTAGACACAGGTGAGACGTTGAACGGTGCTAGGTGAGCATTGCCGTGGTTCCGTCTGGTTCCGTTTGTGCGCTGGCTGCGGTGGCGTCAGGCGGCGTCTGGCGTGTGTCAACCATGGCGTTCTGCTCACAACTCTTTGGCTGCTTTGTATATTCATCGCAGGCATTTCCCCCTCCCACCCCAGCTTTGCCGACCCGCCTGGCAGCACGCCTAGCACGCCCCGCCCAGACTGCCCGTACTGCAACCGCAAAATCGTTCAATGCAAATACTTCAACGGGGGGTTTGGCGGGAAGTTACCATCTGATGAGGTGTGATGCTTTGCATGCCGCCTCTCCGTATCTCTAGTTACCTAGTGCTGTGCTCAAAACGATGGCATCAACTAGCTAAATGGACTGAATGCGTGCTGTGTGACGTCAAGCTTCAACGGTCCAACGTCGGTGCCCCTGGTGCTCGTTTCAGGTGGAGTCATGCATTGACGTGGTCGGCCACGGCACTCACACGTCAGCCACAGCTGCCGGCTACCACGGCACGCCCGTGCACTCCGTCCCAAACTTCCCATACAACATGAGCGGAATGGCGCCCGGGGCCAGCATCGCTGTGTACAAGGTGTTATGGAGCGGCAGTGGCACACTCACTGACATCATCACGGCGGTTGAGGAGGCATACAATGATGGTAGGCGTTTCATCCTGCCTGAGCAAGGTTTGAATGCTGCACCATGCGCGGTGTGCCGTTGCGTTTGCATGCAGTGCATGACAGCAAGCCAATAACGCATTGCGCCTGCTGTGTGAGAGGGGTAGCGGGATGGGTATGCTAAGGCGTACAGCTGCGCTTGCAGACACACAGCAAGCTGCAATCACTGATTTTCCGTACGTGGCATGGCACAGCGCGTATCAACATTCTGTCCCGGGTGCAGAATCAGCTTGATGAGGGCCTCAAGGTCAAATGCATTTATGCATGACTGTGGATTACTGTTTGCTCCTGGCAAAACATTAATTGGTTTATCAGCCAAAGGCTTAACGAGCACCTAGCTATCAGCACGCTCACGTTGAGCAAAGTGAATGCTGCCCAGCGGCTGTTGTGCGCGTAACACACGCGGCTCTGGCGACTTGTCTCCGTTGCATGCGCAGGTGTCGACGTAATCAACCTGTCTTTGGGATCTGACGGGAAAGAGAAGGCTCTTAGTGAGGTCGAATACGCGCTGCGTGCGGCGGCGGCGGCCGGCGTGTTTGTTGCAGCCTCTGCTGGCAACAGCGGCCCCAGCGCCTCCACGCTTGACCACTCCTCGCCTTGGGTGACCACGGTGGCGGCCGGCACGCACAGCACGGCGTACCTCGCCAACCTCACAGCCTGCTACGGCTACAGCAACGCGCAGCCCGTGTGCTTCAACGCAACGGGCTACTCGATCACGTCTGCGGGACTGGCGGCGACGCGGCTGGTGCTGGCGACACGCGTGAAGCTTGCGTCGGCCAGCAATGATGAGGTGCGTGTGGATTGCCTGGCGATGCGGCTTGTCCTTGTGATGGCCCATGCAGTAACCTCATCATGCAATCAATGGGGCGGTATGCGTGTTTGCGTGTGAGGTCAGGGTGCTGTCGGAGTCGCGCGTCTGCTCTCCATCTGTCGGTGTGGGCACAGCGCATGATGCATGGAGGGATCCTGCTGCTCATTTTGTCTGTGTAGCGGGTGCTGTGCATGGCATCGCAGGCAACGATTATGATTGGTATGAGTTGAACGAATGTGCATACGTCCACGGCACATGCAAGCATGGCAATAATGGTGAAAGGCCGGGTTGGCAGAACTGCATTTAGCAGCGAACTTGCTGGCAGCGTTCTGCAACTCTCTCGTCGTTACCTACCGTGCATCACACCTGTCCCCCCTCCATCACCTGCCTAGCCCAAATACTGCCCGCACTTTGCTGCATTGCAATCGCTGCCTGCCATTCTGCGTGTCGCTCTCATCCTGCTGGTGTGGCCTGCCTCCTGGTTATCATCATGCTGACGTGTTGTCCATGTGGAACAACACACAGGCGCTTATTTGCCAGCCGGGCTCATTAGACCCCGCCAAAGTCAGCGGCAAGGTCGTGCTGTGCAACCGTGGCGGAATCGACCGAACAGCCAAAAGCCAGACGGTGAAGGATGCTGGCGGCGTGGGCATGGTCCTGGCCAACACAAACGTCAACTCGCTCAATTATGACCTCCACTCGTTGCCCACCGTGCACGTGGATTACCTCTCGGCGCAAATGCTGCTCACCATAGCCGCCAAGGCTGACACCACTGTGAGCTTCACCAAGTATGTGCACGTTAACAACGTGCCGGCCCCAGCCGTGGCGGTGTTTTCCAGTCGTGGACCCACGCTGATCGCCAACGGTGATCTGCTCAAACCGGTGAGGGCTTGGGATGAGAGGAGCCATGGCGTCCAGCATGATATGTTGGTGTATGGTTGTAAGGCAGGTTGCAAGGAGTGCTGGTGATTGTTTCTGGGTGGGTGGGGGTGTATGGAGCCTTTGACACGGTTCACCAGAAATGCACAAGATTCGCAGGAGATGATAGAGAATCGATCGACATCAACCTGACCTACCGCCCTGGAGCGCTACCGAATTTCGCGCCCATGGTCGCCCCTGAGCGCGCTCGCGCGGCCGCTTCCCCTGGGTGTCGTAGCAGCGACCCTGATGCGCCGTTGCCGCGCTTCGGCGCGCGCGGCGGCCGCGCCAATGCGCGGTAATGCGGGCCCCAATCCCGGGCAAATTCGCTCGTCCCACGCGCGAATTGCCCTCAAACGGCTAAGTGCTTTGTGCTCCTGCTGAGAGCCCCCCTGTGCAGCCCGGAATTGCCAGGAGCCTGGAAGCAAAGGCTGGCTGGGACCGTCCTGGTATCACCATTGTAAGCTTCTGCTGCTTTCGGGCAGCGCTTTGCACGCACTTCGACAACCCGTGTAGCGATTGCGTGCCCGGGATCCCGGAATCGCCACAAACCTGGCTGTCATTGCTGCCCTATACTGTCCTGATATGCACCACAAGTTATGCGGCTGCCCAGAGCTTGATCTCTCTGCTGGCCTCTCCCGCTCGCGAAAACCTCGGGCGACCTGTCAATCAGGGCGACCCCTCGTTCCCTGAAATCGTCACGATTCCAGCCCAAAAGGCGCTCTCGAACTGCCTTTGTATCAACTACTAAAACAAACACATCGGTCTGCTGCTGCTCAACGCTCTGTGGAACCCCCAAGGTGGAGTCCTGGTTCTGCACTCAAGTATGGTTTCGAACCGTGTGCTTGCCCTCTAAGCAGGGACCCCATCCTTCCTGAACCTGCCGCACGCTTGCCTGATTTGCTACCCCAACCTGCATTTGGTATCCACCGCAACGTTCTGCGCCTGCCTGGCAGCGCTTGCACCCCTGATTGGCCCCTCCAACATTCCTCCCATCCCGCACTGAAAGCACGAGCATAGCACCTGTCGCAGGGATCCCCTGATACGCAAACTGGGCCTGACAGGCTAGCTACATCTGCCTTTGCAACGAACCGCAACAAAACACGATGTGGCGTTGCTTCCCAGCGCCCCTGGCAGCACAAACCCAAAAATCGGCGGGTCAAAATCGCACGCGCAAAACGCCTGCATGACTCCAGACGACATGGCCTAATGCTGTGCAATCACCTAACCTGAGGCGTCTTCACCCCCCTAGTTCGCCGTTGATGCACTGCTGGTGCTATAGCTGTGCTGCATTTGTCATGCTGATTGCGACGGCCATGCTGCTGGGGATTGCATGGGGCTGAGATGCTGAGCAGGATGCTGAAGTGGCAACCTACCTTTGCATGCCTGTCCTGTAGGACATCCTGGCGCCGGGCGACAACATCCTGGCGCCTGTCAGCGCCACCTCCGAGGATTTCTACTCGGGCACCTCCATGTCTGCGCCGCACATAGCGGGCATCGCCGCCCTCATCAAGCAGGCGCACCCCGACTGGAGCCCCATGGCCATCAAGTCAGCACTCATGACCACCGCCACACCCACCGTCAACGATACTCTCTACACGCCGTTCGCGCGTGGTGCTGGGCATGTTGCCCCGGTGCGTGCCCTCAACCCCGGCCTGGTATACGACTCGGGCCCAGCAGACTGGGACCTATTCCTGTGTGGCCAGGGCACATCAGGTTACAATAAGAGCAGTTGCGCCAGCAAGTGCGCCGGAGCCAAGACGCAGGTGTGCAAGTATGCCAGCGACCTCAACCTGCCTTCGGTCGCCATCGGGCTGTTGACAGTCCCACATGTGGTGACCCGTACAGTCACCAACGTGGGCGCCACCACCGCCACCTACAAGGCCTCGGTGAGAGGACTGAAGGGCATCAAGCTCACCGTCAAGCCTTCCACAATCACCTTGAAGGCAGGCAGCTCCAAGACGTTCAAGCTGACTTTCACGCAGTCTGGCGCATCGCTTGACGTGTACACGCACGGCGCGTTGGTCTGGACCATGACCGCGCCAACGCCCAAAAGCATCACCGTAAAGATCCCGATCGCCGTTCGGCCGTCCTGGGGCATCGCCCAGGGCAAGCTAAGCCTTACCGCCACGGCCAAATCTGCTGCCACGGGCTCGGCCTCTCTTGCGTTCGGCGCAACCTTGACCAACTTCAAGGCGGTCGTGTATGGCCTTGAGCCCGCGGAGGTTTACACGGGGAGGCTTGTGTCTGTTAATGAGAGCACCCAGTCCAGCTCGATCAGTGGTGGAGGCGTGGAATCGTCTTCCAGCAAGGCAATTGAAGCCACCCAGGTGGCAGCACGCGTGGCGGAGTCGCTCCGCAGCTCTCGTCAGCTCACCGCCGCCATCAGCCTGAGCGACGGCCGCGCCAACGCCGACGAATCGCGGCAGCGCAGCCTACTCGCTGGTCGAGGGCCGCGTCTGGTGAGGCTCACCGGCAGATCATCTGCTGCCATCACCACAAACGCGGACTTGCTAAGGGATTCTGACGTATACAGTGTCGACTTGTATCCTGAGGAGAGGACCCATGTGTTACGCATAGCGATGTATTCGGCGGACTCCCCACCTGGGTCAGATTTTGATCTGTACCTGTACCGCGGTTCCTCGTACGGTCCCACATCGCCGTTAATTGGCTACAGCACTGGGCCCACCGCCACGGAGGAGATCCTGATCGCAGATCCCAAGAACGGAATCAGCGGGTCCTTCACGCTGCTCGTGACTGCGTCGAAGACTGCGCCGACTGGAGCCCGATACGTATTGTACACTTGGGTCGTTGACGGCAGGGGACCTGCAAGCAAGATCAAGCTGACGTCGGTACCGGGAGCGAAGGACACGCGGCAGGGCAAGAAGGTGTCTGTCAAGGTTCAGGTCTCGGGCCTGAAGGCCACCACGCGGTACACGGGGATCGTGGAATACTTCTCCGGCAGCAAGTACCTGGCACGCACAGTGGTGGTTGCCCAGGGCGTCAAGTGAGCAAGAGGCGCTAGCTGCGGCCAAGCGCTCAGTGCGTGGAGCGCCAGGATAAGGAACCTGAATGCAGTACCACATTATGCCATGTTAAATCGGGAGCGTGTCTGCCGCACGGCCCATGCACAGGTACAGCTTGTACATGGCTGTTGAGCGGCAGTGGCCACGCAGGATGCTGGTGCATGCGTCCCATGACAGCATGTATGCCTGGTGACAGAATCCCTGCATGCATGAGGCCAGGCAAGGCATTGTGGTGCACGGCGTTGTAGAGCGTTTGGATGCGGGTTCACCTGATGGGGGGGGTAAGACGCACAAGCATTTGAGGACTCTGCAGCCATGCACGTGCGGGCATCGGCACCGTTGTTGTGCACCCCATGCCGCCCGCATGCATGCATGGGGTGTGCAGGCCTCCCGCTGATGCCGCGCCCTTCTAGCCCTTCCACTGGTGCAGGCACCCCAAATGAACGACCTCCTCAGGCTGCACACAAACGACCGCTTCAGGATGGAAAACGAACAACGTACCCGTACGTCTTGATCCTACCAAGCAAAGGAGCACTTTGAGTGGCCGTTTTGCCGTGCTCGATGCTCATCCATTGCCGGTAATGCATTCCATTTCGGGCAAATAAACAGCCATGGACTTGCGTACAGTATGAAAACGCGTCATTGCCTCATTGGCTATTCATACCATGTTTTCGCCCATATTGCTGGTTTTCGCGTTGCGTATTATGGTGACCAGACGGCGTCTCCCTTGGTGGCACAGGCGTGATCGTTTGCCTCCTCGGCCTGTACTCATTGGTTGTGGTGGTGTTGGTGTGATAGTGCCATCTGAACGCAGTGACTTGTGCGGGCCTTGACCATCAGCTACAGCGTGTTACCGTAGCACTTACGGGTTCTAAATTCATGCATATCAGCATCCGGATACCGGTCCGAGCCTCTGACCGTGCCTGTCACGACTACCGCTCCGACCTCACCTGCGCCCTGCTGGTGGATGCGGACGCAGTTGTTGCGGACTGTTTTGGAGGAATGGGTTAGCGCAGGGGTGCAGCCCGACAGTGGCACCTGCATGCGTGTGGCCCTGCATACCCTGCACGCTGTCCTGTTCACTGCGCTGCGTTGTTGTTTCTGGAGTACGCTGCATGCATAGCTGAGCAGCCAGCAATCACTGCCTTGGTGCATGCCTGAACCCAATCAGCTTTGGAACGTAAGAGCTTGGTTGAGTCACCAATGATGGCTATACGGTGTTTATGCTGTGGCTGGACCAGATTGTGCGCCTGTCAAGCGCAGCTTTACACCCGAACGCAAAACCTGTATATATGCACGTCGATGCTGAGGCGGCCCATTTTGGCCATTGTTCATGATGATAACATGCACGCCGCGCGTGTGTGTGGCCGTGCCGTTACCGTTGCGCATGCTGGCTGCAATGTGATTGCATGCTATCCTGTGGCTCGTTGCGTGCTGCGATCAGGCCCCCATGCGCCGCATCGCACTCCGCAGCAGTGCACACAAGAGCTCATTCCCCTGCGTGATTGCCTCATGCTGCATTTTGAGTGCGCGTTGAATGCCGGTACTGTGCACACACTGCTCCGGCAAGCATGATGAATTTATGTTTGTGTGTGTGTATGTGTTGGGCTACACACGGCCGTAGCTGTCCCTGTGTTCGTTAGCGGACAGGGTGGCATGCAGCTTACGGTGGTCCTCGAACAATCAGGCAATGTTCTGGCAACACCTTATCACCTTTTCGGTCAGTAATGGGCTGACGGCGCAACGTCAGGTGCAGTCCCTGCCCTTACGCATATGCATATGCACACCGCACGGCCTCACAGGAGTCACAGCGCATAACCCTACAGGCGCCTCTTCCGACACATGCGTGCAAGGCGGGCGGGCCAATTGCGTACATGGCGGGCCAGGTGCGTACATGCTCAAGGGAAGAAATTGAGCCCAGCAGGCTGTTTTTCGTCTGTCCTCTTCTTGAGACGCGAGGTGAGGTAAAGCTCTGTGTTGCTTACACAAGCACAAACATACTGCTAGTCGAGAACCTGCTGTCCGTGAAGCGCGGGGTGGCAGCAAAATCGGCAATTAGCTGTCCAATGCTGTGCAAGGCTTAAATCATATCCAGCCAGGCACAGCAGAAATTGCTGTAGGAGCACACCTTCAGGACGCAGGAGGCAACCAGCATAGCTTTCAGCTCATGTGAGCACTGACCTGTGAAGTCAGAGCGAGCGCCCGGCGTGCCTCACGTCGGTGCTTTATACAGCAAAGAAGGAAGCACCAGATAATCATGATTTGAATCATTCGTCCTCCACCAAAGGTTGCTAGGTCCAGCAAAGTGCACAGCGCGAAACCGTGCTACCACTGTTAATGAAGGAACTCGAAACCGTGCGAGTCATCAGCTGACACACAGGATTGCGCACTGCCAGACAACACAAGGCAGGAAGACACCAGCAAAATTATGTGCTATGAACCATAGTGATATGGCACACAACCAGCGGAACTCAGCCGCTCAGCCATCCGTCAGCGAATCGACTGCGAAACCCAACCGGTCGCTAAAACGCTCAAGGCTCCTGCTGGTCCCCAGCTGGACTGCAAATGTATGTTCACAACCATGAGATTTGATTGAACAAGTCCTATCCAATTACTATGCTGAGTGAGCCCCTGCTTGTGCCACGCTTGCGCAACTCAACGTGCTGAGCCTGGCAATTGGCCCACCGCCTTGCCAGCCCACCTTCAGCAGCATTTTTGGGGGCGTGCTGAGAATGTGACCGTGTGCACTGTGCAGCATATATAAATCAATTGCTTCCACGTTCTGATTATAAACAGGCAACGAAGACTTGCGTTGGCCTGCTGCAAGCACTTCCATATATACAGAGACGCAACGAACTTCGGCTTGCTGGCCGTCATAGCCACTTCTGCTCAGCAAGGATAGCATCGTTGCATAACCACTATTGCATAGAACGCAGAGTGGATATAGCGGCCCCGGACCTGACCTCGTCCATACGTGTGTTGGAACACGGCTGCGTGGGGCGACGGGCACCATGGTGCTCGTTTCGACCAGATGGGTGCTGCTATCCGCCCTCCTGCCAATGCTTGTTTGTGCCCAAGCATACAGCCAATCTACCGTCCCTACCAATGCCCCGGACGTCGAGGGCTTGTACATCGTCGTCATGACTGAAGTGCACACGGCCGCGTTACTTAGCGGTCCCTCGGGCTTCTCCAGGGCCTCTCGTAAGAATGCTCAGGTCTTGTCATATGCTAAACGGCTGCAAAACTCTCACGTGACCGCGATGGTGAAGGCAGGCGCATCTCCCAGTGCGAAGGTCTACTCGTATACATCAACCTTGAACGGTTTTGCTGCGGCCCTCACTCCAGAGCAGGTGGGAGACACTTAAGTTTGGCGTACAACGTGACAATAGCGTGTCCTCCGCCTGCATTGAAGATGTGCGTTTGCCTGGTCACACCTGATGAACCGCATGTTGGCTGCGTGGCTTGCACGCACACGCTTTCATGACACAGCAGTCCGGTGCTTGTGCTACAACTTGTGATGGCCATAAGCATGGGCTCAATCCAAACGCCACTCGAATGGAATGCTGTTTACAGTTGTTTACTGCATCAACAAAGCTCTGACATTTCCACCTGCTCGCGCCTAACACACGTGCCACCCAGGTGGACAGCCTCAAATCCAACCCAGCTGTCCTGTCAATCAACCCTGTGACTATCCTCACGGTTGATACATACTTCACCCCTGGCTGGCTTGGTCTCAGTAACCCCAGCACAGGCACCTGGTATAAGCCGCCATTCGGCAGCCCCGAAACCGCGGGCAAGGGTGTCACCATCGGCGTGCTGGACACGTAAGGCCCCGAGAACCGTCTATGGCATGCGTATCGTGTAACTTAACAGGCCTTTCAGCTTGTGTGGGCGCCTTCCCCGCTGCACCATGTATGTTGTATGCAAATGCTTCATGCTCTGCATTGCCTGTCGCACCAGCACTGACAATCGGCATGCATTTTGGTGCTTGTCAAGAAAGGTGTCGTATGTTTCTTTTCACACGGTGTGCAGTGGAATCACCCCTGACCACCCCAGCTTTGCCGACCCACCTGGCAGCACACCCATCACGCCCCGCCCAGACTGCAAATACTGCAACCACAAGATCGTGCAGTGCAAGCACTTCAACGCGGGGTGGGAAGGGAATCAACTGCCACCTGATGAGGTGCGATAACATAGAGGAGCTCTCAGCGCCCTACCTTCCCAGCTCAGTGCTTGGGCCTGCATCAAGCAGTACTATGGCCTTGCTATGCTACGGTCTGCTGGCATGACGTCGGTGTGCGCTGGCGCGTTGTGCGCACCAGTGTGACGTGCAGCTGGCAGTGTTTTTCTACATTCTGGCTGAGGCAGGAGGGATAGCATGCAACACAGACTAGCATGCAACCATCTGCATGCCATCCGGTTGCTGTTTGCCAGCACGCAATGCAGAGGCAGCACACAACAGTCCGTGTGCTGGTGGTGATGATGGTATCCCACCATCATCCTTGGAAGCTTTGATTGCCTCAAGCACTGCTAAACCTGCTTCCTGCCTCCTGTATCCTACTGATCACAAGCTGATCCCTGTGCTTGATTCATGCTTCCTTTGCCACTATATTGGTGCTCCAAAAGGTGGATTCATGCGTGGACGTGAACGAACACGGCACACACACGGCCAGCACCGCTGCCGGCAACCACGGCGTCGCAGTCACCAGCTTCCCGAATTTCCCCGGCACCATGAGCGGCATGGCGCCCGGCGCAAGCATTGCCGTGTATAAGGTCATGTGGGGTGGCAGAGGCACCACCGCTGACATCATCGCAGGCATTGAAGCCGCCTATGAGGACGGTGAGTCGGTGAAGCGTGAATGCATGATTGGTTGGGCATGCGGTGATTGACTTCACATCACTTGGCCAATCATGCGGTGGGCATGCGGTGATTGGCACGTGTACTCGCCCCCACCACCTGCTGGCTGCCTGCTACCAGGTGCGCTGCAGGAGCCATCCCTCAGCCTTGCCTTGCTTGATGCACGTGATGATGCACATCGGTATTGATGAAGCATGCAGACCCGCTGCCGGTGATTTGCCCTGCACAAGTATGCAACCCAAATGCAATTCTCAACCTGTGCAATTCGACTCCTTGGCGTGTTCCACAGGCGTTGACATCATCAACTATTCTCTGGGCCCGAATCCCACAAATTCGTCAGCTATCACTCTTGAAAGTAGAGCGCTCGCCAACGCCGCTGCTGCCGGAGTCTTCGTATCCGCCTCCGCCGGCAACTCGGGTCCCAACTCCTTCACCTTGAGCAACGCAGTGCCCTGGGTGATGACCGTCGCCGCCGCCAGCACACCTGCTTCCGCGCCAAACGGCTTCACCCCCGCTTTCGTGGCGTCCTTCAAGCTGTGTGCCGACCTGCCGAACACGCGCGTGTGCTACACGGGTGCGGGCGCGTCCGTCACCACCACGGACATGCCAGACACACCCGTCGTGCATGGCGTGAATGCCAGCCTGGCCGGCGGCGCACCTGGGGTGAGCGACATGCACAGGGCACGACGCATCAGATCAAAATGCACTGCATATTTGCATGCACGCTGAGTGAGGGTTGTGAGGGTCCTTGCCCTGCAGGCACGCTCAATTTGTTTGCTCCTAGGAAGCCTGACGCACACGCTATGTGCATGCGTGTATGGCGTCATTCTGTTGGGATGATGCCGTTATGCCGATGACCTCCACTTAGCGTAGTTGAATGCGAGGCTGGTGTGCTGATCCCACACAGGCGAGGTTCTGCAATGCGAGCTCGCTGGACCCTGCGGTGGTCGCCGGCAAAATTGTGGTGTGCGATGTAGCCGTCAACTATAGAGCCCAGAGGACAGCCCAGAGCGCTGCAGTCAAGGCTGCTGGCGGCGTTGGCGTGATCCTCATCAACACTGTCGCCGGTGTTCAGTCCACGTGGGCAGAGCAGCATGCTGTGCCCACCATCCAGGTCAACTACACAGATGGCACCACAGCGCGGTACTTTGCAACCCAATACGGTGGCAGCGGCGGGGCAGTGGTCAGCTTCAGCCAGTACAAGCGTTACCAGGACCAACCGGCACCCAAGGTGGCTACGTTCTCCAGTCGCGGTCCTACCACGATAGCGCATGGCGACATTCTGAAGCCGGTGAGCCTGTCTGGGGGAGACATTCGATGGTGGAATTGCGGGAAGCATGGGGCGGGAATAGTGGGCGGCGCAGGTGCAGGGTGTGGTGTTGCTAGGGGCCACCCTGGGGCGTCCGGTCGCATGTGCAGGTGTGGGGGGGGGAGGGGGGGGGGGCCAGGAAGAAGTGCACTTTGGTGCAATCCAGCATGCTCAAATGCATGCGGTGACGTCAACAATGTGCTAAGGTTGTCATGATGTCCAAGTTTACTGCGTATGATGTACTGCAAACTCAAATGCAGGACATGATGGCGCCAGGAGAGGCCATTCTAGCTGCTGTACCAAATGGCGCAAACTTCTTTTCAGGCACCTCCATGGCAGCGCCCCATGTCGCAGGCATCGCCGCCCTCATCAAGCAGGCGCACCCCGACTGGAGCCCCATGGCCATCAAGTCAGCGCTCATGACCACCGCCACAGCGCCCATCAACCCCATTCGTGACACCCCCTTGGATGCAGGCGCGGGCCACATTGCGCCAGCATCCGCCCTCAGCCCTGGCCTGATTTATGAATCGACCCCGGCCGATTGGGATCTGTTTATGTGTGGACTGGGCCAGCATAACAAGCAGAGCACAGTATGTGCTGCCCTCTGTGACCAGGAGGCTCCTCCTCACCGTATTTGCAAGTACGCTAGTGACCTCAACGTTCCCTCGATCGCCATTGGCAGCCTAGTAGCCTCTCGTGTGGTTACCCGCACCGTCACCAACGTGGGCGCCACCACCGCCACCTACACGGCCTCGATCAGCGGGCTGAAGGGAATGTCTGTAGTGGTTAGTCCCTCAAACATCACACTTGCTCCCAACCAGCAAGCTTCCTTCACGGTGACATTCACGCGCTCAGGCAAATCGGCAAATGGTGTGTACATGCATGGCGCGCTGACCTGGACCATGACAGCTCCGGAACCAAAGAGCATCGCCGTCAACATCCCAATTTCCATCCAGTGTGTGTGGGGCATCGTACCGCAGCTGGTCTCGATGACAGCAGACCAGCATGGAACAGCAAGAGTCAACATTCCCATCGCGTTTGGCAAAGTCAAACCGGTCAAGGTGGCGACGTACGGACTAACGCCTTCCTTCCGTATATCCACGACGCTCGTTGGGTACGATGTCTGGGACGCGCTAGGCCAGGCCGCCCGCCCCTATGTGCTCTACGCCAATCTTACGATTGCGGTGAAGGAGCAGGTCCGGCTGCTGCGTCTGGCCACGTTTGACTCTGAAACCGTACCCGGATCCGATTTCGACCTGTCCCTCTTCAAGAATGACGGCAAGACCAAAGTGGACGTGCTGCACACGAAGGCACTTCTTGTGAGCGGCGGCCCAACGGCTCAAGAGGAGCTGTTGGTGGATGATCCCGCCCCTGGCAACTACACAGTGGCAGTATTAGCGTACCACACCACGACAACGCCCACACCTATCACCCTTCACATCTGGAAGGTGGCACGGCTCAAGAAGACCGCAGCGACCATGTTGCAGGTGGTGTCGATGCCGCACGGCAAGGACATGCAGCCGGGCAAGACTGGTAACGTGACCATCGCGGCGGTGGGGCTTGGTAAGGGCCAGCGGTACACTGGCCTGGTGGAGTATGTCGCGGGGGGCATTCCCGAGAAGGATGAGACCCTGATCTACGCAGATGCCTAGGCTGCGCCAGGCATGCATGCATGCATGCAGTGGCTTGTGAGTGACGATCACACGTCGGATGCAGCTCGTTCCCATGCACTGGACAGCTGCAGACTGCAGAGCGACGCACCGTAATGCACGCAGTAGGCACCAAATGGTCCGTACGCACGCTTGCATCTATGGCAGACAGTGGAACACAATGATGCTATGAGGGGCTCCTGCCCCGCTGCAAGGCGCCGGTGCGCTCCCGATCCAGTGGGTTGCGACCACGCCCATTCATCATGTCATGCGGACAAAGCGCCCCTAGCTTTGCCGCTCAGTGGTTGACGCGTGAGCAGTCGTGAAGCACTGTGCACCTCCTCCGCATGCATTGCAGCTCTGGGGCCTGCACCCGCACGCGGCCAGGCCATATGCGTGTGGCGGGTGCTGGGATCTAATTGTCCGCCGTTAGTTCTGCCGCTGCGTTGTGTAGAGGGGGGCCAGGCGGCGGATGCCAGACACATTCATGTGTGCCGATTATATCTGCCGGTTCATACAATAACCATGTGCATGGTAGTAATTCCGATGTCAGCCTGCATTATATTTAGGGTTGTAAGTTTACGGTCTTACGGCCTTTTGGTGTATGTAACTACACCATTTTACGTAAATACGGTAAATAAACCTAGTGTCACGATTCCTTGA
>BDDA01000093.1:24094-64327 GCA_001662385.1 Chlamydomonas asymmetrica
CCATCATCAGCGCCGCCCACTACCCCAATGTGACCGCCGCTGGCGGCAATTGCGCTGGCGGCGGCAACTGCGCTGGCAGCTGCGGCGGTGGTACTCGGTGCTGTGCCACAAGCAAACTCCTTCACCCAGCCACGCAGCGCTTTGGACTGCACCAGGAAGGCCAGCGACATCCAGCCCTCCGTATGCACTTGCGCATCGAACAGGTACGCTGCCACGTCAGGCTCCTTGCGCAGCCCCTGCCAGGTAGGCGCGACACAGCCGCAGTACACTCGTTGGGACGAGCAGCGCATGCAGGTTCACCGCTGTGGCAATTCAGCCTAACAGCCTGGCAGCTTCACAAAATCAAAGTCGCATGCAGACCAGGACTTGCGCACTGATGATGCAGCGCCTGTATGGCTGTACCTGATGATCAAGTGAATGCTCGTATGCTGCGGCGGTCTGTCACTTTCAACGTCCAACAGCAATGACGCCATGAATAGGACTGGACATGTGGTGTCACATGCCAGTGAGCGAAGCAGCTACGCACTTCCTGCAGCGATCAGCGTGTGGCCTGCGCTGTGCGCATACCTGCACGGAGAGGGCTTTCGCAAGTGTCGCCCAGAGGCTTGTCTCATAGGGTTTGGGAGTCTGCCACAGGCCTGGACAGTCCTTGAGCATAGCCAAGCCCTCCTGGGCCGCAGCATCCATCGCGAGCTTCTTACTGCGGCCCTCCCCGATCACTTGGGTTTCGGGGAACAGATGGCCATTGAGCTCCACCTGTTGATTGCAGACGGCATCACACGGCCAACCGCACAGGCAACAACAATCATGTCGAGCCAACAGACACATTTCAGGCGATTCCAGCGCAGGGCCACTTGCTGACACGCCACTTGCAGCCCCTCTGCCACACTCGGTCAGCTGCTGGAACATTGGACGCCGTGCCTGTCCAATGTAGGTTTGGCAACTCAGCACGGTTGGTTGCAGGGACATTGGAAGCCTGACATCACTGCCTCTTGTAGCTTGTCCTTAACCCAAGCTGAAGCCTTTCCGAACGGATAATGTCAGCACTGTGGCTGCTTCAGTCGTATTGCATGTCTCGTCCCAACTGACCTGTGACAGTGTCAATGTGCATATGCTCCGAGGGGGAGGATTCGGGCCACAGTTACTGCTGGGCACCTGTGACACGACATAGCTGGGCAGTGGACGCTTTGCACGCTGGTAAAATGTGTTCAGCTGCGCTCGCGCGTTGGGCTCCTGCTGAGGCGCCATAGCGGCAAACTACCCAGGATCTGCTGCAGTACGCGACGGAGCACAAGAGTATGGTCAAGTATGCCAGCGTGTGTTGAAGATGTCAGCAAAGTGTGCTTGGTATAGTGGTGCAGACAGGGATGAATGCATGCACGCTTTGCGAAACCAATTTGAGACCCACACATGCGTGTCATGTTGCTTGTTGCAGGAATCCGAGAGTGGAGTGTTTTCGCAGGTTTCAACACAGGTTGCCCCGTTGTCTGTTGTTCAGCATATGTCAGTTTTGATATTGCCACCTTCCCATCTTACATGCGTGTCATGCAATGCGCAATGAAGTGACAGGAGGCCAAGTGGTTTGTGTGGTGGGTAATGTGTGTGCGTTATCACACACATGCATACAAGCAGGCAGTGGTAGACGCATTTCAAGCAAGATGAGCAGGGCGCGCTTGTAAGAGGGCGCAGGCGCGAACATGCACTGCATGACCGCCCGATGGTCACGCGTGGCACAATATACTTATAATGCAATGTCACATAGGCCAGCAGGATAGGTTGGGTGTGCGCAGCGATAGCAACTTGGACTTGCATTGAAGTGAGCCATCCTGCCGGTATTGGCAAGCGTTGCGGTGAGCGCAAACAGTGTGTTTGAGCAAGCAGTTACTCCTTGCCTGCAGAGTGGATAAGCACCAACACTCGCCAGGAGCGGAACTGCAGCTACATATCAACAAACGGTGTGCAGAAGGATTGATGGGAGCACAAGACAAAGGCAGGAGCAGCTGGGTGCCTGGCAGCTGACACACATGGGCAGGGAAGGAAACTAGAAACTCCTCGCCGTACTAGTGTGGGAGCAGGTTGGAAAGGCAGTGCGAGCAAGTGTGCAGGCGGGGTGCACCGGAGCTGTTCATGTGGTGGTACAGGATGGACACATGACGCACCCAGTCTGCGGGGCAGAGCAGTTGACCTGCTGCTGTGTGCATATTGGTTTGAGGTGTGCCTTGGCCCACCACTCAAGCACAGCTGCAACTGCAGTGCACTTCAGTGGGGTACATAGGGTAACTAGGGTAGCTGTGGAACCTCTAGCGGATGTGGATGATAGCACAGTTGCAATTTCCGCCGGGCACGCGCGATGCGCCGATACCATATGGCAGCATGGGTGCGGACAAGCTCCCTCAGCACAGTCAGTATCAACGTGATGACAGGTTTTGTCCAGCGCGACCAGCAACAAGGGACGCCACGGCCACAAGCATCGAGAATGTGACACCACTGACAAGTATCAGCCATCATGCTCAAACTCATCCTGGTCATACTCGTCCTCCCCCACCGTCTCACCACCACCACCACCACCAAGCGGCCAGACTGTCCCGCCACCAGGCGCACTGCTTGCTGCGTACGTGTTGCCAGCCACGCTTGCTGAGCGTGAAGGCGCAGGCAGCACCTCCGCAGGCTCCTCCGCATGATCATCACGCTCATGGGGGCCGTTGTGGTCAGCAGCATCATGTGTGTTGGCTCCGCTGCTGCTGGCCTCTTGCTGCTGTGTTGTTGGGCGCCTGCCTGCCCTCACAGGTCGGCGCATGGGCATGCCTGCGTCAGGCTCAGCCTCAGAAGCACGAGAATGTAGTGACTCCCGGCGTGACCCCATTGCTGACCCTGACGCTGACCCACCTGACTGCGCTGCCAGCGGCACACTCCCAGAGGGGGCGGTGTGAGATCCAGCAGCAGTGGCTGGCAATGAGCCCTGGCGTGACACGGGTGCCTGCTGCTGTGTGGTCGCAGCGCCAACCTGGTGCTCATGCTGCGCCGTCATGGAGGGCGCCCTGCTCTCCATGATGGTGCTCAGGCTGTGATCCAACATGCGCTCAGGCACGCCGTTTCCATCAGCCCCGCTACCGGAGCGGCGGCTGCCGGTGGCACTAGCACCTTCGCCATGCTTGCCAGCGGCTGCCTCAGCGGGCTGTGCAGGTGTGCTGTCCTTGGTCGCCCTCCTGCCGCTGCTGTGTGACGCCGGCGCAGGCGGCTTGGTGTTCTGCTGGTGAGCGGAGGCTGGCTTGGAGCGCGCTGCGTGCTGTGTGGAGGGGAGGTCCTCACTGATGTCAAAGCTGTTGCTGTAGTCGTCCATGCTGACTGTACCGCTTACTGCTGCCGCATCGCCATCCTTGAGGGTGCGCATGAGCTTTTCACCAGTCCGGCCACGCCGCAGCAGCTTGTCGCTCCTGGAGGCGCTCAGCGCGCCCAGGCCGCTGTGGGCCCTGCTGCTGCTGCTCACCGCGGGCAGCTCCCCGGCCGCCACCTCCAGCGCAGCAGATACAGCGCCACCTCTAGCGCGCGCCCCGGGTGCAGCCCTGCCGCTTGTTGGTCCGGATGCGCCAGATGCACCTGCTGTTGACAGGCTCGAGGGCTGTTTCGTTGGGCTGGGCAGATGATCCCCGCGCAGGATAGCCGGTGACGACGGCGGCTTGAGGTGGTGGTGGCTGGGGTGGCGGGCGGGGCCTGGCATACCAGGGCCAGCACCTCCGGCTGGCAGGTCGGCCTCCATGGGACCGAAGAAGGAGTTGTACCTGCATGCATGCGAGCGCACACACACACGCTCCTGTGAGCCTGCCTGCCTGCCTGCCTGCCTGCCTGGCCACACACGCATGCGCACCTGGCAACACATTGCAGACATACCACTTCATGACAACGATAACTTGTATTGAACGCTCAACAACCTCATCAGTCATCACCTGTCCATGGCCTGACCCGTGACGAATGCATGAAGCGCATAGAGTAATGCCACCACCCACCTGCTGTGCGGCACGCCCTCGGCAATCCTTCGCCGCATCGCCATACGCTGCTGTTGCTGCTGCTGCTGGCTCATCATGCCAGCGGCACTGAGGCCAGGTGGCAGGGGAATGCCGCTCATGGCCCGTATACGCTGTTGCTGCTGGTATCGTGCTAGCTCCTCAACGCTGGCCGCTGCATGCGTGGTGGGCCCACCGGCATACAGCATCATGCCGGGCGCCAACAGACCACCACCGCCACCACCACCGCCAATCCAGTCCCCTCCCAGGCCGGCAGCACTGCGGCCGGCAGGACTGGATGCGGCCCTGCGCACTATGTCCCCACCAGCAGGTGTTGCTGATGCGCCCAGGCCCTGGTCCGAGGTCCTGCCCCCCGACAGGAACTCTGACGCCAGCGGCTCAGGCAGGTGGTCAGGGATGGTGTTGATGGTCTTGGGCACCAGGTGCGTGTTCACCACAAAGTGGTCCGGCGCATAGTCCCCACCCTCAGATACACGCGCGGCGCCGATATGGTGTGGCTGCTTGAACGGCTGCAGCGCGCCTGGTGGTGCTGGTGGTCCTGCTCCCAGCACTACCTTGACCCTATGCAGCTCCTGCCATGCCACATCACGCGCCACCATCGCCTTGCTGGCCTCACCTGAACACGCACATGCAATGACTGCACACATCAAGAGACACGTCGCCAACACAACACAACATCACATCACGCACCGCACGCCGCATGACGCCTCGGTTGCCATTCGCACTTCCAGCAGGCAAGGGTACAACCGTACAAGGCCAAGATCTGCAGCTTTGAAACCTGGGTCACTGCGGCCGAGATTCACTAGGTGTCTAGAAATTCACCTCCCAAGCCCCACCAGGCTGTCGAAATGCCATCCTGCACCCATGTGGTGTCTAGTAAGGGTATCAGGTGGGGGCCTCGCCACCGCCACCGCCAGGTGCTTACCCGCCAGGTGCTCCATGGCGGCTGCCTGACGCGCAAACTCCTCCCGCATGCGCGCCTGCACACCAGCCCGCATACGTAGGCAAACCAAAAGCATGCACATGTTCATGATAAGCCAACAACAACAACAAGGATAATGTACTGATGTCCAAGCAGCAAAAGGTGCCGACATGTGCAACATCATTACACCACACAGGCGGAACATAAACAGGAATGCACATCGGGATTTGCATTTGTTTGCCCATTCGGTCCGCACCCCGCCTGCCCCGCACGCGTCCCCCCGCCGCCGCTGGGCCCATCGCGCAGCCATACACAACCACTGGACCGCACCTGCTCTTCTTGCAGCTGCATCAGCAGGCCGGTGTAGGGCGGCTCTGAGGCGGCGCCACCAGGACCAGGACCAGGACCGGGGTTGTGCGGGGCTTGCTGCAGTGGCGGCAGGACGATGGGTCCACCTCCCCCAAAGCCAGACCTTCGGGGCTGCTGCTGCTGCTGCATGTCTGGACCTGAGAAGCTTGAACTGTCTGCAAGCAATGGAACAACGTGTGGAGCATGAAGCACGGGGCACTATAGTATTGGCAGGCAGGCTAGCGCGCACATGCAGCGACAGTGATGTGCGGCATTCCTGACACTCAAAGGCCCTTTCCAGCTAAAGCGGGCATTCTGCGCAACCTGGGGATGCCATGCACACCAACACCCACAACAGCAATGGGCGAAACGTCAGGGCAGGTACCAGTGTGCTGTTGGCACGCTGAGCCCCACATGCCACATGCTGACATGCGTCAACCTAGCCAGCCTTTCCCGCTTACCCTGGCTCGTGAGCCTCTGCCCGTACTTTGGCCCGCCTGCCCCCGCCATGCCCATGTCCACAGCTGCTAGTGGCGCACCAGGCATTGGCGGTTTGGGGTTGTCAAGCCAGGACGCATCCACTATGTGCTTGGCACGTCGTCGCCCCGCGGGTGCAGCAGGAGCATCATGAACGCCCATCATTATGCCAGCAGGTGCTGGTGCGGGTGGCCCCATCATCATGCTCGTCACGCCTTGACTGCCTAGCCCGCCAGGCCCTCCGTGCCTCACACCTGCACCTGCACCTGCACCTGCACCTGCAGCACCTGGGGATAAGCGTCCTCCGCCCGCATCAGCCGAGGCATACTGCTGCATAGCGGCCAACCCTGCCATTGCCGCCTGCTGGTCTGCTGCTGCTGCTGCCATGCCCCTCATGCGCGCCTCGTCCTCTTTCTGTGCCGCCATGCGCGCGTAGTGGGCTTGATACTCCTGCTCCTCCTGGCAACAGACAACCAGGAACACACGATGACATGAGCAACAGCAGCTGGGCATACCAGGTGGCGCAGTCATGCACCAGGTCATGCACATTGCACATCCTATGTACTTGCACAGAGGCATGTGGGGTCCTCTGACCTCAACAGCGTGTGGGTCAATGCGTCTACAGTGTTGACATGACATGTGGTGCCCATGCCGAATGCCAGCATCAGTACGATGTACATCATGTCATGTGTGAGGGACCATTGGGCTATGCGAGCAGATGCTTTTGATGCCGCAGATGTGAGAGGCCAACCGGGCTGCTTCAATTCGCTAAGCATGGTTCAGCCGTTTGGGGGTAGGCGCCTGGGTGATGCATGAACGCTGCACACCGTATGCGACGCACGGTATTCACCGGTGATGCTGTTTGCTCTACAATGTTGCCGGGCCCCCCATCACCGCCACCCTTGTTGTGCCTGTCATCCTCACCTTCATGCGTTCACGGTCCTTCTCAGCGCGCTCTCGCGCCTGGCGCGCCTGCTTCTCCCGGATCTGCTCCTCCAGGTCCGCCTGCAGCCGCCGCCGCGCCATGTCAGCATGCTGGCGCTGCTCGGCGCTGGGACCAGCAATCAAATCGTTCATGGCAGCCAAGAAGCGACGATTGCCAGGGCTCACGGGCGGGATGCCACCCTGAGCATACACGTTGCCCTGGAGGGATGATAGCTGGCCACCACCACCCATCATCATCATCATGTCGCCGCTGTGTGGCTGAGATGGCAGCTGCATGGAAGGCGTGGGCTGCAAGTTGTTGGATGGCACCTCAACCGTCAGGCGCCCAGGGAACGGCCCGCTGCCACCACTCGCACCGCTACCGACACATAGGTCAAACCTGGAGCCAGGCGGTGCCTGCCCGGCACCAGGGCTGCCCGCGCCCGGCATATGCTGCTGGTGTGCCCTGAGGTCCGCCACAGCGTTGCCTTGCAGGTCACGCAGCGGCTCCCCGCCTCCACCGCGGCGACCTGCACGCGCTGCTTGGTCCCAGGGGGCTGGTGCTGCTGCCAGGCGCGCATCATCGCGCTCCGCCTCCTGGCGCCGCATGCGCTCCTCCCGCTGCTTAGCCTCGCGCTTGACACTGCGGAGGCAGGAGGGCAGGCAGGCGGGCACATGGGGCACATGATCCAGCCAGGTGCGGTGAGCTCAAGGTGCGTGCAGGAGGGAGGGCCTGAGGGTCAGGCCAGGTCACAGGTAGGTCAGGTCTGGGGTATCGCATGGTCACGGCCGGAGGGCGTGGCAAGCAGCACCGATGCAGGTACCTGCCACAGGTATAGCGAACAGTCCCCACCGCACGTCATACAAGTCATGTTCATACGCAGCAGGACCAGGGTGGCCAACACCAGCCGGGCCCTCCTTGTGCCTGCTGAAGCACACAGGGTCTGCACATAAACCACGCTGCTACTCACGCATGCGGCCCCTCACCTGCCACCCCTGCTCCCTCGCGCCTGCACTCACCCTCAGACTCGATACGCGCGGTCACCGTGCCTCATGCAGGTACACACACACACAGTTACACGCTATGCATCCCCCGACTGCAAACACGCAAGCAGGATACGCGCACGCGACACACGCGTCTGCCTGGCACACACATACCATGCACATACATACCGTATTTGGTCCTCCAGGTCACGCCGGTATGCCTCCTTCTTGGCCTGAGCATCCAGCGGGGGGGCCATCGTGCCCACTGCCCCATCACCACTTGCACCATCATGACCATGAGCATGACCATACTGCTGGTGCTGCCACGGCTGCTGCTGCATGGCCGAGGAGTCTGCGGCGTAGCCGCTTGGCACATGCTGCTGAGGTTGCCTAAAGCCATGCTGTGGCGCGTGCCTGTGTTGAGGTGCGCCATTGGGTTCTAATGAATGCATTGGGAATGCCCCAATGGCAGTCTGGCCAGGGTCTGCCTGCTGCTGCTGCTGCCCTGCTGCTCCCGCGTCTCCAGAAGGCACTGCAAACACCATGCCCGGGTAGAACGACGGACTGTCAGGGAATGTGCCGTTGAGCTGGTCGCCGCCTTGAGATGCAAGCGTCTGGTCCACATAGCTGTAGCTGCCGCCCAGACCAGGCACCTGGGAGGGATCAAAGACCTTGCGCTGGGCATCAAGGAACATGTGCTGCTGCCCAGATGGCTGGTGCTTTTGTGCGCGTAATTGAGGCACCGGGGGCTGCTTGCGGTTGGCGACGACCCCTGCTCTAGGCAAGGGCTCATTAAAAGCATCCGCGTTGGAGACAAATGCAGGGTATCCTGCGTTTGGCTCAGCCTTGTACTTGTCAGGGGCAGCGCCGTATGCCTGCAACCGATTCATCGACAATGGCACACAAACGTTATCTTTTCTTGACTTTGGTTACGTCCACAAGACCAGCACATTTATGGTCAAGGGCTCCGTCAGCCAAGGGCTCAGCCGCAATACCACCCGTTCAGCAAGTCCGCTTGCCAAGCTGGCGTGTGGTCGCACAACACTGTCGGCACTCACCTGCTGCCCCTGAAGCCCAGCAATTTTTGCTCTTTCACGCTCAAGAATGCGTGTGTTTTCCTCAGCTTGCCTCGCTGCAACAAGTACATTGCCAGAACACCCGGTGTAAGGTTGAGAGGCTTTAAAAGTAGGACTGACACGTCGCACAGTACAGAACCACACAGGCAGCACGAGCAGAGACTTACTAAGCTGTGCCAGCAGCTCCTGTTTGGACTGGACTTCATCCGGTATCTTCCCCGCTTTGGCCTTAGACGCATTGCGCCGTTGCCGCTGCTCGGGTGGCTTTGCTGGTCCTGCGTAGCATGCAAGAAAACGAGTATACAACAGAAGACTCGTGTAGAAGTCATAACAGACGGCGCTATGCGGTTGTTGCCGCATCAGTGTAACTGCGCACAAAACGCGCTCAGGTGACAGGGCACGACACAGCGAAGAGGAAGTCAGGGTTGCTGCACTTAGATGACGAGAGGGTTGCGTACAAGCTATGTTGGGGACCAGAAACAGCACGTGCCGGTCGGTTCTGTTCTCTGCGGGTCCTGCAAAACTGGCACCGTCCCACCTTTTATCTCGCCCTTCCCTTGCCTTCCTGCTGGTGGATTCATTGACACCATCCGCTCTTAGGCCTATCCTCCTGGTTATGCCCAACAGCAGGACAACAACTTCCAAGACCCCTCGGTATGAACCCAGCAGCGGGCGGGTGTATTTAATAGCATAGGTCCCACGTGTAGCTGTATCAATACATAAGGTGGTTCAAAGCGCAAAGTTCAGCCTATTGTGCTCTGAAAAACTTGGCCGCCAAACGGGTGGTTGGCCATTTTTACATTTTATTTTTGAACCGCGCGATTACAGACCGGTCGCTTCCCTTAGGCATTGAGGCAGGCTGCACAATGGCAGGCACCTAACCAAAGGCAACACCTTGTGCTACCATGACAGATATGTCTTGCTTACTGCAGAACCACAGCTCAGTCTCTCTCAGCTAACTCTCCACCTGCACCTGTTTGTAATGCAGGCGTGTAGGCCAAACAAGAAAGCCGCACTGCTGACTTGCTTGAGACTGACTCGGTTCATGTCTCTCTTTATCAAGTGCTGCTGGAGGACTGCGTCGGTGGCCGTGCTCCCTCTCCAGGGCACCCACGCCGGGTGCGGCGCAGCCAGGTGCAGCGGCAGCGGTGCCACTACCAGCAGTGGCAGCACTACAAGCAGCCAGGAGCCCTTCATGAACAGCCCGGAGTCGTCACCTTCAACGAAGCAATACAGGCATCACGAACGCACGGTCTCGAGGGCGCGGCGTGCACTCAACTTTGAGACCGCCCTGCCCGTGCATACTCAGCATATGAAGCGGCCTGCGTCAAAGCAGCGCTCTGGGACCGCAGAAGCCTGCAGCGTGACAGAGACTGTGCTCCCGGGTGCTACAGCCTCCACAGTGTAAAACTAGCTTGAAGCGCAGTAGCGCGTTCAACTAGGCCGGTTGTGTGTTGGATTGTGGACTTGGACATTATAAAGTTCAGGCAAACGCTTCTGAGGCAGTGCAGTGTCCCGGAAATTGTATTGCCCCACACCCCACTGCTGATATTCATCCCCTGTTGGCCGGTCATTCGAACGCAGAGTGACTGACTGGCTTGTCTAACATCACAATACTCATCACACATTTGCTTATCTTCTTCATATTGTGCGCCATCGCCGCCATTGATTAATCCTTTCGTCCAAATGCACCTGCTTTCAGCGTACCGGTACCAGATAGCGGGTGAACGGTGGTTAGTCCGTACTGACGATGCAGAATACCGTATATGGAGTTGTTTGTGTAGGACAACCATTAAACAACAGTCCATGAATTATATATGTAACTATGTAACAAGCTTCCGCTGCTGGTAGGAATGTGAATTGAACTCTGAGGGGAGGACACGCGTACTGGATAACCCCTGCACTTGTTAGCATCAAGCGCTTGTTCGTCGCTTATGGAATGCTTGCACATCGCACAAGGTGGGCGCATAACGGTGCCAGGTATGTTGATGCGACCAACCTGGGGCATGAGCTGGCCAGTGCAACAGGCGGGGCAGGGCGTAGTGCAGGCAGCCAGTGAGAGTGTGCACTACTGTGAATCCAGCCTTCGTGCAATAATGAAGTAAACAAAGTTTGTTTCCTGGTAGTCACGTTCATCGGCGCGGTAGGCGCACCCAACGTATACGCCTGGGCCGATCACACGCACATAGTCTTTGCCAGAGCAGCTGAAAGGTGACCAGCCTTCAGGGTCGGGGTCGGGCCAGGAGGTGATGGTGGTGCGTGGTAGGTGTTGGCGCTCCAACTGCCACGGAACGCCAGTGGACGTGTCGCATGGATACACAAAGCACACATCAGCGCCTGCGTCCACCTGCACAGGTGTGAGCACCAGCTCCACATGCACGCGGCAGTAGATCGGCACCCAGAAGCGCTCCATGCCACCTGTTGTGTATCCAGCAGGCAGATGCAGCACAGCAGTACGTGCTAATTGTTCGTTCGACACCTCTGTTGGTGGCATGGCTTGCAGCATGCATGCACTTCAGCACGGAGCGTGCAATCAAGCAGTTGTGGGAGTCCTGTGCGGGAGTTGGTTTTGAATGCTGACACCGGAGTGGCACATACGCACATGGCATCCGGTGGCAGCGGCATGGTTAGGCGCGGCTGAAATCCTTACCAATGAACGGCAGCGACAGGCGTGCATGGACCTCCCCGGTCTGTGGGTGCATGAAGAAGCGCTGCGTGAAACGCTCCTGCGGCAGCTCAACGCTGCCCGGGGAGGGGCGCAGCCAGGGCTTACCCCCGCGCGACGGACCTGCAGCCTGCAGCGCAGCACACACACCACACCGGCCCTCACATGCACAATTGCGCGCCTGAGTCTGGGGCAACCAGGCATGCGGAGAGCAGGTGGAGGGCAAAGCAGATGTGCAGCTGGTAGTGACCGACGCGGCCACCCTAACCTGTTCGCGAGGGCTCAGAAGTTGCGGCCGACAACGTATGCACATCCAGCTCCTTCGTGAGAACCTCTGAGCACTTGACACACCCTGGCCATGCCTTGGGGCCAATACAAGCTGACGGCACAACATGCCTCCACGCTCTGCTGGCTGCGATACACCATTCCAGTCAGCCCCCAGCCCGGTCCCTTCCTTGCCCCACAGCAGCAGTCAGTGGTGCTCACCTGCAGCTGCTCATCCACCACGACGCGGCCTGCTTCTGACGGGCGTATGACGAACCGCTCACACCGCCCCTCATACGTGTACACCTGCATGAAGTTGCGCCCATGTTGCCAGTCAGGGGCTCAGGGACATCACAGTGAGGGTGATGCAGTGCGGTAGGGGCAACATGGAATCCGCATCAAAATGCTAGCACGCAACTTGCCGCACCCACATGGCATGCTGGCTGCCACAGCAGGATTCTGCCATGCTGGAGTGCGACACACAGCAGTAGAGCAGTGCCATGTGAGTAGGTGGCTTCAATGCATAGCGAGTCTGTGTGGCATCGGCTGCATACACTGCGGCAATCACCTGCATGGTATGCACAGGCAGGGTGTCATGTGATAGCATGCAGTACGCACGCCCTGGGCGGTACACACCAACAGCCCACCTTGTCAGGTTGCGTTGGGAAGTCGTCCCATATGCTGATGTCAGCGCCAAACACCTCCAGCGCACGAGCGTCATCCAACACATACCGTGACATGCTGGCCTTCCACAAGCTGCGAATGCACCCGGGTTCCAGCTCCCCAAGCAGCCTGGAGAGCAACACCAGTAGCATGTAAAGCAGTGGTCGCCAGGGTTGCCACAGACACAATGTGGCATGCTGCACTGCGCACTACGCATTGCAAGCACCTTGCACGCTCGCCATCCAGGCCGGTTCTCCCAACTGACATACGGCACATGATGTGACGCGATGCAGCTGAGCATGCAGCGTGACGAGCATTTGGCAGGAGGAGGGTCTCTCCATGCAAACGTCTTATTGCATAATGCCTGAGACAAATGACTTATACATGGAGTGCGCATGAATCTGATAGTACTAGCTACGAGTATCGACCCATTTGCCCTTTTAAGCAACATCCGTACACGCAGCTTAACTCTGATAAGGATATATCACCTGCTGCAAGAGCCAAGCCAGATGCTCCTACCTGTGCCGGTGTGCAGGCGGTATGCGTGCAATGCGCTTCCAGACTTCATGAAACGGGTTGTAAGTGGCAACGTCGAGGGGTCGCAAGTCGTCCATCACGCTGATGAAGCTTGCGGCATCGTCTATGCGTTCTTCAATCTAAACAGGCAGCACAAGGATCAACAACGCTAGTGCTCAGCGTGACACCAGTGGCAGCGCATACCACACTGGCAACACGGAACAAGCGAAACGGAACAACGCCCCAAGCAATAGTGCGGGATGCCCCAGCCTCACCGCCTCTGCATCCAGGCTGCTGCTGTCCTCGTCTGGGGACTCACTAGGAGAATCCATGTTGTTGAAACGCTCAGCTGCGCTGGTGAAGGCACGCGGCGCCGCCCGCAGCCGCACCAGCTGTGCACATAGCCGCGAGCCCCGCTCCGCAGCAGAGAAAGCGCACCCATTATGGAGCGTCACTGATGATCGGTGTGAGAGGCAGGTTACGCCAGGGCCTAGTTTTGTCAGGGCCACGTTTGGCGGATGAGCCCGACAGAGCGCCGCTGCCGCCCGCACCATCAGCGCTTGGCGCTGAGTGCTGGGCTGAGAACACGCTTGTCGCTTCATTCAACGCTCAAGGTGCTCGCTCTGTCGCCTAGCGGAAGGTGTACGGTTTCAGACGGGTTTCCAGTAATCGGGTGAAACGATGATAATCCTGTCTCGAAGGGAAGAGCATGTACTTGTAACCAGCAACCGGAACTACGCATGCAGAAAAGGCAAGTTGTGGGTAGTGTCAACATGTCAAAACTTGGATTGGCGGGATTTTGATATGCGTTTAAGCTGCCTGCTGGAGCGAAACCAAAACCAGGGAAAACAATACTTTGCCACTGTGTTGAACGGGGTACAAACAAGTGATGGTTGCAACCAACCTTATGCGTTAGCATAATACGACTGGACATGCGACCAGGCAAATGCGACCAGACCTGTTCCTGGGGCGTTGGCCGTGGCGTCCAAAACTTGAGGAGGAAGGCACAAGCGATAACCAAGCTGGAGGAAAGCTCTGGAGCATCAAACGGGAGCTTCAAACCGCACTGAAGGTATCTCTGAAATGCCCCCTTCTTGCCCTTGCCATATGGGTGCGTGGGCACGGAGCGTGCAAGCGCAGCTGTGTTTCTGTGAGATGATTTGCGCAGGCTGACAAAGAGCACTACCTTGAGGCGAAAGCCTGGTTGTTGAACGATATAGCGGCAAGGGTGCCGTCCTGTACCACTGCCCGGATCGAGGCCTGGGAGGCTTTGCTGCCGTCCCCTGGGCACAACGTGCGTGGCACTGAACGCTCAGTGGTCCTCACCAGCCTGATGCTCCTGGCTGAGCTCAGGCCTCAGCAGCTGGGCGCGCTGCTGCTGGACCAGCCCAGCGTCTTCATCGACTTCTTCTCAGGTACTGCTGTCGCCGCGCTTGCTCACTGCACGTGCCAGACTGAACGATGCCTAGGTGACCAGCCTGGTCTCATAAGTTAACTAGGTCAAGCTGCAGGGGTGCAGGCCTGATGGCATTTACATGCATGCCCTCACACACGCATGCGCGCGTGTGCTCCCACACATGCATGTGCACACTGCACCGGCCCCACTGGAACCACAGTACTACACTGCACGCCCACGGGATGAAAATCATCAACACACACGTCAGCCCAGACAACTTGCTCGCCACTTTCGGGTGCAGTATCTGTCCTGACACACATGCACACTGCACGGCCCAAAGTGAATCGGACTGCATGGCCAGGTACATGGCCCCTCAGCAACACACACACACCAAGCCGTTGGTGGCCATCGTAAGCTGCTGTGGTGCTTGCTTGCTTGCTTGGGACTGGCAGCCCTAACATGACCCTCACCTGTGGCGCCCTGGTGGTGTGGCCCTGGCTGCACTGCTGTACCTCCTCTCACATACCCTGCCTGCAGCATCAGACCTGCACATCCAGTTATGGTTCAACCACTTCAGCATGGAGGGCGGCATGAAGGCATTCAAGTATGGGGCATACGCGCTGGCGCACTACACGCTGGCGCACCGGTAGGTAGCGGCGGCGGCTGCTGCTGGGTAGGCAGGGAGGCAGGCAGGGAGGGGCTGGGTGCGCTGCTGCCTTGTTTGCTTTGGAGGTAAGGCGTGTGAGCGGAATCAGTAGGCGCCTGCTGGCGGCGGAGCGTACAGCAGGCTGCATGCAGGCTGCATGTCAGGTGTCACGGGTGGGTAGGTAGAGGTCAGGTGTACAGCAGCAGTGAGCGGGGCAGGCAGGGCTTGTCAATCACTTTATTGAGCATGCAACACTGTTGAGGCCAGCAGTATGCACAAGTGCAATCAGAAGGTCCTGAAACTTGGCTTTAATACGCATGCCGCGGATGCACCACAGCCCCTAGCCACACAGCCCCTCATTGCAGCTGCAGGCGGCTCCGACGTACCACTTCCGCATTGGCGGGGTGGTATTGCAATCATGAATTATCAATGAGCAGCATATAATGTGTCACACATACTGTTCTGGCACAGCTGGCTGAGCTGGCTGCACCCAGGTACCCAGCGCTGCTGCTCCGGTTGTAGGCTTGTAGCGCCATGCGGGCCATGCAGGTAGCGTTGCAGCAGTCAAGTGACGGAGCACGCGCCACTAGCAGTGATCCTCACAAAGCATTGGTGTGTGCCTGCTTTGTCAACTTGTCATGCTATGTGGGTTTCAGGGAGGAGGTGTGGGGGTTACTGCAGTGGACGGGCAAGCATGCGCAGGCGCCAGTGGCGGTGGCCGCAAAGCCCCACTACTTTGGCGAGCTGGCGCTGCTGCCCAGCGTCAAGGTGAGGGAGGGAGGGGGCCGGTGCTGGGCGCCATGGGTGCACCGCAGGGGCTGCTGTGTCATTGCGTTTGCGCTCGTGAGCATATGTGCGTAATAACACATTGCACTATGTGTTTGGCATCAACCGCAATTAGGGGCGTTCATGCAGCCTGGCCCTACGGGCCCAGACCTGTGGGCCCCATGCCGCTGCCACATTTCCACACAGATCCACCCTCAGGCAGCTCATTGACAACAGTGATGCAACAAGCATCACGGCGCCTGTGTGGTTGTTGCCTTGCGATCATGCATCCGTCAACACCAGCCAACTGTGAACATCAGCTGCACATGCTGAATGACGTTTGTCGTGCTGCCATGGCACTGCCTGCCAGCTTTGCTGGTGGGTTGTGGTGCTCAGTTGTTGCGCCCTGGTCATGTGTGTGGCGTTGCTTGCTGCTGCTGTGCAGGCGCTGCTAGCGGACGACAGCGCACGCTTCTGGCGCAGTGATGAGTGGCGGCAGTGCCTGCGTGGTGGCGAGTACCTGGCGCTGGACAGGCACCACTTTGCGCAGGTAGGTGGGCGGGTAGGGAGGCAGGTAGGGTTGGCGCGATGCGATGGACAGACAGGGTTGAGCGTTGAGGGCTGACGGCTTCAACCGAGGCACCTGCGTGGGTGTCAGCGAGGTGATGGCCTGACTACATGCCGACAGCGCGACAGAGCACGATGGAGCGTGCATGAAGGCCGCATGCAGCCATACACAGATTCACTGTGCACGCAACTGTGTGTGTGCTTAACTGCTTATGCGTGTGCTTCCATGTGGCAGGAAGGGGTTGTGCATGGGGTTATTTCGCTTCAGTTACTCAAGTTACCGAACAGATTGCAAGGTCCCCTCAATGCATACTGTTGGTTTTCTAGTTTTCCTTGCTGTGTGCGGCTTACAGGTGCTTGCGCGTGAGTTGGAGGCTGGCAGCACTACCGGGCATCGCACTGCTGAGCTGCTGAGAGAGTTTGCATCAACGCGCGACTCGTGGCGGCCGCTGTGCCAGCGTGTGCTGCACACCCTTGACGACGCACGCTTGCTGGCGTTCATCAACACTCTCAGCGCAGCCACCAAGCCGCCCTGCGCATCAGACGCTGCAGCTGCTGCTGCGCACCTAGTAGCTGCTGCCCTGTCAGGGTGGGGCAATGAGCAGTACAGCAGAGCCACGCGGCGGGGCAATGCAGGGGTATCGGGGCCAGCCAGCGGCGCGCTGGGTGGCGGGGGGGACGGTGGATGTGACACAGCTGCTGCTGCAGCCAGCAACTCATCCAGCAACCCTACCTGGCTGCTGGGTGTGCTGGGCAGCGTTGACGCTGACGCATTGTGCGTCACAGCCGGTGATGGCGGCTGGGAGGATTGCCGTCACCTGCTGCTGGGTGGTGGCGCGCGCTGGGAGGCTGTGGAGGGTAGGTGCTGCTGTGGAGGGTGCATGATCGCATGCATGTGGGTGTGTGCAATGCCCAGGTTTGTGTTTGTAGGTGCTGTGTGCTGACGGCGATTATGATCCATGATTCCCCTAGCCAACCTGAACCAGGTGCAGTGTCATTATCTGCCGCATCATTATTGCACTTGCCCATTTACGTACCACACATGTAACCATACATGTGTAGGGGGGCCGAGCAGTCGTGTGCTGTGCATAAATGCCTGTCCCAACAGCTGTGCCTGGGTTATGTCGTTGTGTGTTGTGCGTACCTTGTTGCATGATGTGCCTGATGCATCAACGTCACGACCTCACCCTTTGCAACTCCTACACACATTCCTGTGTGAGGGGCTTGCTGGCGCACGGCCGCTGCTCCTCAACCAGCTCACCTTGTGCTGTGCACCTGCTGTGCATGCGGCATGCCTCTTGGCCTCCTGGGCTGGTGCGCAGATGTGGTGCTGTGTTGCGCGCTGAGTGGCCACATGTCAGCGCTGGACCGCCTGCTGAGTGAAATGCAGCATGACGGTGGTGACGATGATCAAGGCGCGCAGGCGGTGGCAGCTGCGCGAGCGCTAGCTGTGCAGCTCCACTTCCCCACACCCAACACACCTAGCACTACCAGCAGCGCACCACTGGCAGCGCTGGCAGGCAGCACTGATGGCCATGCCAACACCTCACTGCAGCAGGACGTGGAAGCTGCATACATTGCAGCTGACCATGTCATGCAGGTGCGTGCTGTAATTCATGCTGCTACCTCCTCGCGATATCAGCATTTTAGGTGGATGCCAGGTTGTCCAGCGTGATGGGCTGCTGTGCTGACATCGTCCTCGAAGTGCCATGCTAGGCCTGACTCACGTCGTGCTTGCGCCCCTCTCAACATGTCGCAGCTGCTCGCTGGGCTGGACCTCGTCAGCGTGCAGCGCTCCTCCGGCACCACCACCACCACCACCACTACTACTACTGCTAGGGGGCGCAGCACCACCAGCACCACGTCATCAGCAGCAGCACCTGCTCGCCACCGCCTGCTGCTCCTGCTAGAGGCATGGGCGATGCGCACGGCACTCATGTCACCAGCAAGACCTACTACGGGCGGGGCACAGGCTGCGTGGCTGCCAGCAGGGCCAGACGAAACACAGCCGCACCCGCAACCACAACAGCACCTGCAGCATCTCCAGCCGCCTGAAGCGCGCCTGGAGAGGTGCTTGCAAGCACTGCGCATCCCGTACGTGTGCAGCTGTGCAGGACCCGCTGGGCCCAGCAGGACGCACCTGCAGCAGGCGGTGCAGGGGCCACTAGACAGCTCTGCACCTCAACCCGAGTACGAGCTGCTGCCTGACAGTGAGGATGACGGCGGCCAGCCAGGCAGGCACACAAGCAGCAGACGCCGCAAGCACTCCAGCAGCAAGAAGCACAAGCGCCACAGCAAGAAGCGCAAGCGCAGGTTTGTTACAAGCTTGCGGCATATCCACCCATCATACTGCGGTGCATGCTACATGCTTTTTTCACCACGCCTGCTCACATTCATACCTGCAAGGTGCATGTATGTCTGCTGTACAGATGTATTTGTGCTTGCGTATGCAGGCGGCGGCGGAGCAACAGCCCAGGGGGCGAGAGCAGCGGCAGGTCGCGGAGCAGCAGCAGTGGTGGGGACAGTGTATCAGTGGATGACCCCAACAGCAGCAGAGCGGAACAGAAACGCTCCAGGCGCAAGCAACAGGACGACGATTTGCAGGAGAGCAGCAGGCTGCTACTGGTCCCGGCGCACTGCACGGCGCAGGCGTATGGTTGGACCCTGCAGCTGCCAGGGGCGCTTCGGGCAGTGCAAGTCGAAACAGACGTGGTAGTGAAAAACTTGGTTGCAATAACACAGAAGTTGTGGCTGGCGCGGTTGCTACCAGCATGCACATAGCAGATCTTGGTAGCTAGGAAGCACATGCTCAGGTATAGAACTGCCCAGTCCAAAGCACACCGGTACGCACTCAAAGCGGGAGGCGCGGCAAAACAGCACGCAGTTCATCAACTGCTTGAGCATCGCATGGCTATGTGTGTGAATTGGTGGGTATAAACAGCACGAAGCGCTATCACGAGGGGCCCTGGAGTGACGCAATTTCCGCTTTCAGAAGTGTGTTCTCGTTTATGACCGCATTTAGGCACTTCGCCGCACGCGCAACTTGTGACAACAGCAGCACGTGCTCTCGTTTCAAATTCTGCACCCTGGACGTCAGCTCCGCAAGGTATTCCTGCATGCACGTGGAGAAATGGTGGCAGGCGTGTGTGCAAGTTACCTGAGGCAACCATCGCCTGGGTGCAGGTGAAGAGCCACTAGCTCCGCTCACATTAAGCCATACCACAACGTGTACAAACATATCGAGATGTGGCGGTCTGACACCATCTCGTTTCAGCAGTCTTGTGTTGCAAGTTGGTCAGCACAGCCCAACCTCACCTGTGGTGGAGGCTCATGAGGGCTGCAAAGTGCGTCCATATACAGCATAACAGGGGCATGGAAATAACTGAGCCAAGCGGTTCATGTCGACACTGAACAGCGGACTATCATGAACTGGGTCAACAGCAACGAGCGACGAGCGATACCTACCTGCTCCCCGGAAATTCTTGGAACCCTCTGCTGCCTCCAGGATGAGATACTTCATTGAGCTTCATTGCCTTTCTCCCTGCGTTCATCGCCTCTGTGTCAGCGTTACAGCGTGCGAAGACTTCACCGCCAAAGAACGCAAGAAGACCAAACAGCTTAAGGCCAGCGCTGGCCACTACTCGGAGCACAAGGCCATGACTGCCTTACTGTCGAGATTTCCCTGAATGGTCCAACTCAGGGCCTAGCCTGATAAGGGAAAGCCCTGACGTGAGTGCGACCCGTGCACACTTCAGCGTGTGGAAGCGTAGTGTTGAGAGTTGTGCTCACGCAGGTCATCTGTGCCTTTTGTTTTTCTGCAAGCTGTGCATAATCTGTTATCAATCGTCTAGCCGCAATACAGTTCAAATGCATGAGGTGCAGTACTAGAGCGGTTGAGATAGAGCCGCAGGGATGAAGAGCGTGTGTTCCAGGCATGGTCAGACAGTAGAGGCATCCTTCATAATGCAAACTTAGGTTAGGTGTGTGTCTTGTGTACTTGCTTCTTTCTTTCGTTCATCGGCCTGTGCCTGTGCGCAACAATTAAGCCACAAACCGCACGGAAACCTACTGTGCAGAGCTTGCTAAGGACAGACGCGGGTTACACTTTCATTTTAAGTCTGTAAGCTGTGCGACTTGTTTCCTGGGTGTCGTTGCCGTGCCGTGTGATCACCACGGTTAGCATCAAAAGTGTTCATGGCACCCACGGTCAAAGAAGTTTACCCAGACCTAGCAGAACAGACCTATCCTAGGACCGACGGTGAGACGATTAAGCTCGCATGTGGAAGGACGCTGGGATACTGCAAGCTGGTTGACCCAGCCGCGGTGCAACCCGTGAACGTTCTGCTCTTCCCCGGCACACCTGGAAGCCGCTTCTTCACCCCTCTGGCTGTCAAGGACAAGGGCTACCTACCGGGTTGTGTGCTGTATATCCTTGAGCGTCCAGGTGAGTGACTGACTGGTGACTGACCACCTAGCTACGGGCGTGGCCTGCCACCTGCAGAAAGACCATGCTTCAGGACGGTAGACAACACAAGGGTAAAGCCTGTTTTACCTGGTAGCCTGTAGGGTGGCTGAGGTCTCAGGAAGGCCACCACCTGCTGCTGAGCGCTTTGGTTCTGAATGCACCTTGCTCTGCAGGGTACGGACTGTCCACGCCCTGCGCAGATTTGACGTATCAGGGCTTTGCAGACGACGTCATCGAGTTCTGCACGCTGCTGGTGTTGGGGCATGATGTTCGTGTCATTGCCTACTCTGCCGGTACCCCGTTTGCGTTGGCTGTTGCACGCTGGGCAGCTGGGACTGTCACGGCAGTTGCGCTGGTGAGTCAGACCTACCTGTCAGACCGCAGGCGGCAGGCAGCAAGTGGCACTGGTGTGGCCAGTGGTGCGCCTCGTTAGCGTTAGTGGCAGTGAGTGCACCGCTTCACAGCGTCCTGCCTGCACTCCGACTCGCACACGCTGCAAACCTAACCTCCAACGTATCCAAATTTGAGCGCTACCCCACAGCCGTAGCGGGTCAAGCAAACTGCGTGGTGTGTAGGCAGTATGTATACATGTGTGATTGTGTGTGCTGCGATCAGGTGTCCGCCATAGCTCCACGCAACGCCCCGGGCATTTACTCCAATATGGCGCCCCTCTTCCGTTTTGGATACTGGGCCGGGTGAGGACTGATAGGCAGACAGGCAGGAGGGTTGCAGGAGGTATAAAGAACTGTCAAGACCGCTTGAGATGGCTATGCATGGTGGCTTCGGTGTGTTCACCGCAAGGATTGGCGTATGGGGTGGGGTGGGGTGGCAACTTGCGGAGCGCATCAGTCACGGCACGGACGGCAAGCATCATGAATCCGAGCCAGCAAGGAGGGCGGCATCCATTGTTTTCGACAGTTCATCCACACGCGCTCATGTGCACAAAACGTCTGTGAAACCATGATTTTGAGCACATCTGTGGTGGCAGGCAAGCGCCTTGAGTGGGAGTGACACAACGCCACCGGGTCAGCTTGACTGGCAAGCAGGTGAGCATGTATGCGTGCATGTGCGTCCCGCAGGCGGTACATGCCGTGGCTGGTGCGGTGGATTGTGGAGGGTGAGGGACGCGCCGCGCGCAAGGACCCTGTGGCGGGCCTGCGCAGCGCGTTTGCGGTCTACAACGCGCGCGCTGATGTGGAGGCCATGAAGCGACCTGAGGTGAGTGAGTGAGATGTGAGGTGAGGCGTGAGGTGAGGCGGCTGGCGCCAGCACCTAGTGAGCGCATGCCGAGTGCTGGCGGGTAGGTGGGTAGGCGGATGGATAGGTGGCTTTAGAGTGACTGGCGGCCCCAGGCAGGTGTGAGGCCCACACACCCTGGAGATGTTGCTCTTCCGCTGTCAACACGTTGCATATCATCAGCCTGGTGCTCACGAGCTTGCGGGCGATGCCGTGCTGGTCACGGTCGTGCAGTCGTGTCCCACCCGGCAGTGTCAATCAGTCAGTCAGTATGCCACCTGACAAGTGCTGATACACCTTGAGGGGCGCACCAGGGGGAGCACGAGCTATCCTGACCCTCGCCAGGCATCCCACGACACTGTCAAGGGATGCGCAGGCCATGTGAGCAGAGTGTGGCATGCCTGAACGAGCTAGCAGAGCCCGTTGTGTCAAACAGAGGGTTTCATGTTGTCACCCCTCCCAACACTTGCTGCAATCCGGTGGTGCTGTCAGTGTGGATGATGCAGGTGCCTTGGCATCAAAGATAACAAACCAGAGAAATTAAGAAAAAAAACTGATGCAAATCGCACCGTCGTGCTGCATCTCTTGACGGGATTTGGGAATCCCAGCTTGGGATTTCTCTTGAGTTGTTGCAGTATCAGGTCATCCATGTGGTGGGGTATGACATTTATTGACATTCCAATTCCATTCTTTGCACCGTGTTGCAATTGTGCCAGTTTGAGTGGCAAATCCTGCAACTGCACTGCCCTGCATACTTCAACGCGTAGAATGCATCTGTGCGTTGCTCCGCTGCCGGTGCCTAGCATGTATCACCGCCATCATGTTTGGGCGCGTGCTTACTGCCTACGCCCTGCGTGAGAACAGCTGCCCCATACCACACCACGCCTACACTGACCTGCCCATGCCCATGCTGCGGGTCCTGGCCTGCCATGAATTGATGGCGTGCCGCTGACCTGCTGCTGCCAGGTGGAGCGTGCCTTCCTGGAGAGCGCGATGGAGGTGTACAGCCGGGGCCAGGAGGTGACGGTCGTGCAGGAGAACAACCTCTTCATGGCTGTGCAGGGCTGGGGCTTCGACGTCGCTGACATTCGTGCTGCCGCCGGTGATGGAGCAGATGGCGGCCAGGCGTGCATTCGTGTGGCGGTGTGGCAGGGCGCTGATGACCGCGGCACGACACCCGGCATGGCGCGCTACCTGGGCCAAGCCATCCCAGGGTGCCAGTGCCACATTGTGCCTGGTGCCGGGCACATGCTGTTCTTCCGCGACGACATATGGCAGGAGGTCGTGGCGTGGGCACTTGCGCCACCGCCAGCCGCGCCCAGCAGTGAGCAGCAGGGTGCTTGATTAGCTCCGGCCGCACACCTGTGATGCTCTGAGAGCACCAGTCACTGCAGCAAGAAGCTGCTTGCCTTGATGCAACAGGAGAGCGCGTGGCCCCATCGTGCTAGCTGTGTTCAAGTGAATTTACTTCCCGTTGGGCCATGCAGTGTGCTAGCCGTGTGTTGGCATGTCAAGACCTCACATAATGGCTTTGCACCAGCCTACCCTGTGACGGAGGATGCCATGCAACCAGCATGCACCTGAGCGTACCTCACTCGCTGCATACGGTACAAAACCATTGGCCGCATGTGGTTATGCAATATGCACCAGCGACAATGTCGTAGACTGTGTGCTACTTACGAACATACTGGCAGTGACCGCGTATGGCTGTGGACCTGTAGTATGCCTGTGATCATGGCATGCAGTGATCCTGTGAGTACATCACCCCATGCCCAAGTGCACTAGACACGCAGGTTCACATGTTACACGACCTCGCCCAGGCCAGGCAGGCGTCATGCAGCCGGCGCCAAAGCCAGGCACATCGTGTCACTACGCTAGGCTCTGGCGGATTTTCGCCCAGCAGCACCGGTGATGAACACTCTTATGCGAGCTGCGCGACAGCCGTGGCACGCCTGTCCCTCACCCATTCCACCCACTGGCTGTCAGTGCATTGTCAACACCACATATCCCGCCACATAGAAAGCCTAGCATGCAGCAACGCCCAATATAAATACAAGGCCTTACTCATACCCTGCGCTATCTGGACAGCATACCCGCGCAGCATTGCAGTGGCACGACTCGTATTCGGCCATAGCATCAGTGGCAGTGAGACGGACGACGGTGCGAAGGCATACAGGTGGGCACCTCAACATGATGTGGAAATAAGCAGTGCTTGATACAAAGCTTGCTACCTCATTAATTCATGAGCCATGGCACCCCTCCCCTATGCGCCTGACTCCTGGGCGCGTGAGGGGCCCGGGCAGGTGAGGTGGATCAAGCCAATCGACGCGTGCGCATGCAAAGGGGCAATCGGGAGTAAACAGGGAAGGAGAGCTCCAAGGATAGAATCAAGCCTTCATAACCCCGACCATAACCTGCATAGCCAACTTAGCTGTGACGGCCCCAGTATCAAAAAGAGGCACAAAAGACCTGCCTGCGTATGTTACAATGCCGCAGCAACAAAAAAACAAACAGATTGAGTTTGTCGCAGGTGAGGCCGTATAGGTGAGAGGTGAGGTGAGGGGTCAGGTGAGGTGAGGTGAGGGTCAGGTGCGGTAGGGCAAAGATGGCCATGCAGGCTGCTGCTGCTGCTGATGTTGATGCTGGTGGCGTTGCTGCACACATCAACAAGGCATGCCTGCATTGCAAACAAGCGTGAAAACATGAAGATGAGTTTGTTTGCTCAGGGCGTTGTGGCGTGTATGCATCGCAGCAATATGTGATGTTGGGGTGTGGGCGGGAAGGCGGGACACCTCAGGCCACACTAACATGCAGGGCAAGGATGGGGATGAACGAATGCAAACGTGGATGAGCAGGGTGTTGACATGAGCTGCACCACAACTCCGTGCATATCAAGGTTGGGGTCAGCATTCTGCAACCCTACGGTACGTACAGGTTACGAGCGCAACACGCAAGCCTGCCAATAAAACGGTGTGCATGTTGATGGTGTCGCTGGCATGCTGTCCGAGACATCCAGTGCTTGCGCATGCTGTGGTCAACGCTATCAGCCCAAACACGGCTCGCGATGCAGGCGGGCAACGCAAACCCAATTAGCTGGGATAGTGTTTGCCAGGTATACAGCAACTGCCAGCGTTGCCAATTCAGTGGAATACAGCAGACCATGGCTTGCCCAGCACCAGGCAGGATCACGCACAGGTGAGGGGGGGTTGCAGTGCTTGCTCCCAACGCTCCAAGCAGCGGCGGCGGCGTCAGGACCGCATGGCCGCACATCACATAGCAGGCACGAGAGTCCAGGGGCAAATGGCGGCCGTAACATCAACTGCAGGCGAGGTTCGTGCATGCCCGCTGCAATTCATGCAGCGCAATTGTGCGCCAACATGACAGCCGGGCCGGCGTCTGACACTACGCTGCCAGCCACAGCCTCAGCTCAGCACAGCGGTCCTGCACTGGATGGCTGGTCCGCATTTCCTCGCTGCATCGCCGATTATGCAGCCTCAACACGCTGCTGATCGCAGCATGCGTTCGCGCCTGATTTATCATGCATGACGCCTCAAGCAGCAGCACCACCAGGACCAGCACCAGCGCCACCAGCAGCCTCACGCCGAGGTGCATGCACCACACAGCGCCTCATGCCACGCAGCATATTCCATCAGAGCCGCTGCCGCCATGTTGGCCCCTGCTGCTGCCGCCAGGGTGCATGGGATCTTGAAGCTTGAGGCTGGACCAGACAGCAGCAGTCGGTACCAGATCATGAGTTGCTGCAGCGCATTGGAGGCTGCTGCGGCAGGCTGTTGGCCTGTTGGCCGTCTACCGCCGGCGTCACTGATGCGATCTTGTCTGCTACTGCTGGGCTGCTGGTCCAGCCTACTCAGATATGCGGAACTCCACCCCCAGCATGTCCTTGACCTGCTCGTACGTCACGAACGCAATGGCGATGGAGGGCACCACCTTGACGTAGTTGGGCCACAACCCCTGCGTAGCGGCAGCACCAGCAGCCGAGGCAGTCCAGCATCAGGGCAGCAGCGCGAGTCAGTGGTCCACAGAAAGGGGGGAGGAGGAGCAGCCTCATGAATACTGATCACTGCACGACACTGCAGGCTAGCCAGCCAAGGTAGGGCTGGGAAGGGAGACCCGGTGCTGGCACTGGCTGCCACGCAGTGACAACGAGGGCCGCATGGCACTCGCCACCTGGCAGCTCCATTAGAAGGCCGCCGATGTTGGTATGCTGGTTGGCATGGCAGCCATGTGAATGGTTGGATGACGTCAGCCAGTCAGCAGTGCCGGCACTTCACACTCGCCACGTGCACTAAACACTGCAACCCGCATGTACGGTGTGACAGTCTGCGCCTTACAACACTAACCCTGATCCTAGTCGCCTTCTATGCTGCTTGCATCGGCCTGAAGCTGCAGCGTAGCTCTGGCTACGTGCCATGTCTGCAGTCGCGTCAGGCCGCCCCGCCTGTTGCTCTCCCTTGCTCTCACCTTGAACAGCGCCTGGAAGCCCTCCTCCCGGACCGTGCGCATGAAGCAGTCCATCATGCCACGGTACCGCACCACATCGCCCGTGGCGTCTGCATGCAGTGCGCGTGCGCCCTGCCACCCGCTCATCTGCAGCGCGACACATGACCACACACGTACACACCGAGTGCAGGGAGGGATGAGGCACAGGCACATGCACAGGCGCAGGCAGGTGCTGGGATAGCCATCAAAGCACCACACGAGCTTCATACGCAACGATGACACTGACCGATGCACACAACATGCGAGGATGGGCATCTTCACAACAGCAACATGGTTGGGTCACTAGGTGCAAGGCCACGGGCAAGGCTAGGCCCGGGTACGCAGGGGCCCCGCCAGCGCTGGGTGTATGTTGGGCCCTCGCGGTGCATTGTGCATCTGCTGCTGTCATGCAAGGCTCAGGTCATGTCGTATTACTGGGAGTTAAGCTGTGGGTGGTATATTGGTATGGCCTATCAACCATGCGCAACACACACACCGACCAACACCAACACTTTGAACTGCCACTGCCACTGCCACTGCCGTCTGCCATCACGCGCAAGCGGCCTTTGCATGCTGGCCGTGTAGGTGCGGTGTGGTCAACCGCTAGGGCAGGTGAGTGAGGGCTAGGTAGGTAGGTAGGTACCTGCCTGCCTGCCTGCATCACGCCCACCCGGTGGAGTGCAGTGGCAGCGCGCGCCCGCACCTGCCTACCCCCCACCTTTCCCACCCACCTGTAGCCGCCTGCGTGCTACGTCAAAGGGATACGCCACTGTCTGCCCCGTTGACCCAGCCAGCGCGCCGCACGCCAGCCGCACAGCAATGCTAAGCTCACGCTCGTCCTTGATGTCTGGTGGGTGGTGGTGGTGGTGGTGGTGGGCAGTAGTGACACACGGCCAGTGCGTCAGTCAGTCAGTCAGTCGCATAGCATCACAGCGTCACGGGCAAGGCACGTGCAGCGATGCCATTGCGGTCACACAAGCAAGCTGAGCACAAGCGCACTGCGTAGAATCCAGTACATGCAGTGGTTTGCGTGGTGCGCCATGTGGGTGAGGCGCCGCGCGCGCACACGTGATGTTATGGTGGTGCGGTTGACACGATGCAAGTGGTCAGACATGGGTCCAGATTGGTGCATGTGGTGGCTGCAGCTGTTCAATGGCGGATTTTGAGGGTATGTTGAATGCACGTGCTGGCACTACCATTCGCAGTGCGTGTGAACGCCCGAGTGCTTGAGAACTCGAGACGACCACTGCATATACGCTGTGAATGCGCACTAGTCAGAGCCAGTCGGGGACTGAGCACGTGCGCTACAGTGTCCTGCGCAACTGAATGGGTCATCGTCCATGACGCCGGCAACAGGTGTCGTTGTTGAGACCCACAACCACTGTAGCAATGCCCATACCAGCAGCTTGTGTGCAGGGAGGGACTCGCAGTGTTTGTCATGCACTACCAGGCTGTGCTCAGGGCTGCGCTTGTGTGCTGCGAACATAACCTCACCGTGTTCTTTCATGACCATAGCTTTGGCAGACTCATACACCGCGAAGTTGAGCCCAACGTATGGTACGACCCCGATCACGCTTGGCAGCCACCCGCTGTACAGTGCGAGCGGCCCCTCCTGCACCGCACAACAACCAACGCAAGCTTGTTCGTTTGGCGGACAATGATGCCAACATCGCACCCCGCAGTGGGCGTGGTGTTTGCGTGCAGGCTAGGCTGTGTGTCAGTGTGTGGACAACCTGTCGCCAAGCACACACACACACACACACACACCTCGCGGACCCTGTGCCATGGCAGCAACAATCCAAATACTGAATAACAGAACCAAACCGCAACGACCAGCAGCTGGCAGTGGGTGTGTGGCTTGACAACAACGTAAAGCTGGTACGCCCGTACCTGCCGTATAATCGTCCGAGCAGCATGCACGATTCCCTGGTACTGTTTGTTGCGTCCCTCCTGTACCGTCAGCCTGCCTCGGACCATGTCTAGAGGGTAGGTGGCACTCATAGCGATGATGCCAGCACACGCGCCTGCTATGAGGCGCAGGAACGGCGTGAGCTCCCCGCTGCCAGTGGTCGCCCTGCCATGGTCCGACATTTCCCTGCCATATGCAATGACAACAGAAACAAGCTCAAGCAACAAGTGAAGCAAAGACGGGGTGCACGTGCCGCCCATAGTGTCACATCATCGAGGGTCTCGATATGCTTGCGTTCCTGCGCCAGGGTTGCAACAGGCAGCTAGCCACTGTTATACACTCGGTACTTGCCTGCTGATCTGCTCATAAGTGAAAAACTTGACAGCGGAGTTTGGAATAATTCGCACACAGTTCGTCCAGTTGCCCTTCATCATTCCGCGAACGCCCTCAGTCCTGGCCATGTGCAAAAGGCCCTGCACGAACAGGTCCGTAGTGAAAGATATGGGTGCTCAGTACTTCATACTCTGGGCCTCGCACTGCAGTCGATGGCAGGTATGACGCCCACTAACAAGCAGTCGTTCGCAAGGCTGTGCCTGTTGCGTTCCGCCTGCAGACACTCACCTGCCATACCCCTCTGTATACTTTGTCGTTCCCCTGGACCTGCATGAGGATTTTGAGCCGCTCTAGAGGTGCCACTGCAGTTCGAGATCTGCAGCCAGGATACAGATACGCCAACGGCAACAACTTCATGAGGGTCAGGCTAGTCCAACCCTGCCGGCGAACCATGAGCGCAACCATAAGTGCAATCATCAAAGAAACTGTGGTGTGATTGGGCAGCTGTTCAGGGCTCAGGACCGCACGCCCAGTCACCGCCAGGGCTTTTTCAGTTGCCCCGTCCCAGTCAGCCTTCGTTGAGGCACGTTCCCTGAGCACACACCCCAAGCACCCACAAAGCTCTGCACACTTACAGGCCTCCAGCTATTCCACCAGCCACCAGCGACTTGATAATGCTGCTGACGTCTGGTCTTGTGGATTGGACCACCACGGCGGGCGCAGCCACCACCGTGGGGGTCTCGGCCTTGTCAGCCATTAAACTAGCTGCCGCAGCTGCGGCGCTCATTAGGTTGTGCTTTCCACAGGCTCCTCCAGCAGCTCAGGTACACCTGGTGAGATGATGGTGGATATCAGCTCCTTGGTCTGGATTGAATGTTGTTGGGCACAAAGCACCCAAGCTCCACCTAGCTCGACAGTGAGAGCGGGATTGGGTAGGTCGAAAGTGCTGCTTATACACGCTTCTCCTCGCGGTTGTCTTCAAGCGGCTTTAAGCCCTTCCCTCCAGGTCGGGTCTGCTGACCAGCCAGCCAGGTCACCAAGCAAGCATGCAGGAGCCAAAACGAAGGAGGGGCGACTAAGCAGTAATATCAAAAGCTCACGATCCCGGAGCGTTCTCTCTGTCCGCGCAACTTTGTCGATCCCTTGGTGCAAGCCGATTACCAATGCATATGCTGACAATTGTGGCTGGACCACAGCAGAGGGTGCCCGACAACAAGGTCAAACAAAGCTTGGTTGACACGTGCTGCCGCTGGGCAGATCGCTGCGCTGCTTGCAGGCAAAACCGCAGGCCCTGGGCAGCATGTGTGCACGCGCAACACGCACGCCTGTAAATGCATTGCACTGTTGATGAATGTGCGCAACGCAACAGTTTAATTTATTGATCGACTTCACATCAGGTGGCCTCGCAGGCCGACAGGGAGATGTCCTGTTTGCGTGTCTGCAGTGTGTGTAATGTGTGTCATGCAGGCAATGGGGTCAGCTTGGCCAGTTGAGGTCACAAAGCGACGTTGCCTGCATGCAAACACGAGTGTATGGCATGTGCAGGCGTTGCGTGCCAATCAGGCATCGGCAGGAACAGGTGTAAACGTCAGAGATGGGCCCAGCCGTCGCGCCGCAGCTGCCAACGTCACCGCTGCTGGCATGCGCTCTGCCATAGCTGCTTGACGCAGCGCCCGCGCCACGTCCCCCTCCATGCCCCCCTCCTGCACTGCCTGCTGCACCTCCCTACCGCTTGGCCTCACGCCAGCAGCAGCAGCACCCGGGAGGGCAAGCGCAGTGCGTCGTGGTGCCACACCGCTGCTGGCATGCGCTCCGCCATACACCTGCAGGCAGGCACGGCACAGCGATCGCGTATGTGCAACGGGTGTGGTCAGCACTGGCCCCATAATGTTCACCAGTAGCGCATCACTTCACCGCCAGCCAGGAATGCATACAACCACAGAGGAGGGAACCACAGGAGGGAACAAAACACATTCGTCAGGATGGCACTGTGCCCATGTGTCATGTTGTTGGGCCGTCTTGACAGTGCTCACCAACTACGCTACCTGCGTTTGCCTCTCCTGGGACCACATGCAAGCCATGTGTGCAGCCGCAACACGCGGTCATCACTTGCCTGGTCAGGTGCGGGTGCCACGCTCATGGCTCTGGGGCCGTCACCCAGCGAGCCCTCCCACCACTGCGCAGGCCCTACCAGCCAGTCCGGGGGATCTGCAAAGCTCAGGCCAGGCCTGCCGCCGCCGCCGCCGTTGGCATCAACCACTCTGGCAAGCGCAGCAGGATAGTCCTCCACACCAAACAGGCGCAGCAGGTCATCCGCGCCGCCAGCAGCAGCAGCGCTACCAGCATCATGATCAGCGCCACCCACGCCAAGTGCTCGGGCAGTGGCCTGTCAATATGTGATGGGCCCATGCGTCCCACATGCATGCACAGCAGCACAGCAGCGCATGCGGGCACAGCGTCAGTCAGCGGGCGACGTGAGTATGCACTACCTGCATCACCAGGACATACACCCTCGCCTGCTGGCTGGACGGCCACCATCCCACCAAGGCCATGTTGCGAACATGCGCTGCAAAGCTTAGTATCAAGGAGGTTGCTTAGGCCGCGGCATTGGCTACCTTTTGCGCACCTGATCCTGCTTGCTGCGGGGTTGTGATGGCTTGGTTGGCTGCTGTGGTGCGCCTGATGCGATGCCCCATGAACCGCTGCTGCTGTACTGCGTACCCGTGCTCGCAGCACTGCCACAACCACTACCATGACGGGCAGCCCCGCCTGAAGCAACAACGGCATCTACGGCCGCTGCATTGACTGCTGGACTTGCGGTGAGGCTGTGGGCATTTGTCCGGGGCACCACAGCTGCGTGTGCTTCTCTATGCTGACGAGTGTCACTGCCCTGAGCTGCTGGTGCGGCTGCTGTTGTTGCTGCACCCCTGACGGGTGCGCACCCCCGCTCAGGCAGTACGGGGAAGCCGCGCGCATCAGCCTCTGCTGGGTCGATCCCCCATGACGACACATCATCAGCATCACCCACAGCATCATCATCATCATCGTGGCTGATGCCTGTGGCTGCCTGGTGATTGCTGTCACCGCCGCTTGCATCCGACACGTCCATGAACAGCGGTGATGCACCCTCCGGCGCGGACGCGGCCTCCTCCTCGTCACCTTCACCACCAGACACAACTTGAATGCCACCACCACTGCCATCGTCGCTCCGGGCAGCGACCGTTGATGTTGGTGGCGCTGCCTGGTGCAAGCCCTCCTCTTGCAGGGGTGGGATGCGAGGTCCATCAACATGCACTATAGCAGGTGGCTCTGCGGCGGCAGGGCTGATAGTTGGTGCCTCACTCCCAGCAGCAGCGCCCACCTGAGGCCCAGGCCTGGGCTCCTGGCCATCCGCCCGCACCGGGCTCATACTAGGCTGCATGCCGGCGGCTGCTGTGCTCAAGGCGCTGGCAACAGGCTGGTCGCTTGCCGCTGCAGTACTGCCCATTGTGTGGCGCAGCTGTACGCCTGCTGCTTGTGTGTCACCTGCTGGTGGCGCCCCAACGCCTACTGCTGAGGCCGACGCAGATGCTGGTGGGTCAGCAAGCAACGCTGGCGATGCTGGTGATGCTATACCGTTGCAGGCGCGCGCCTCCGCTGCTGTTGCACGAGGTTGTTGCACAGCGCCGCTCTTTGCTTGCGCGCTGCCCCCTACGTGCGCCGCCTGCTGGGCGAGACGCGCTGGCCCCGCAGCACCAGCAGGCACGCCGCTGCCGCCGCCACGCATTACTACCACCTCATTTGCAAGGACGCGCGATGCATCCCTGAACCCGCTGAGCTGGAATGCTGCGTCTGCTGCCGCCTGCTGTGATTGGAACTGCATGCATGCACAACCATACAGGGTGGCACACGCACTGATTGGCCACAACCGAACACTACGGAAGGACCACTGGCATTTGGAGGACAAACTCAACCAGAGTAAGGGCGGCACAGCGCGCCACTGCCACCCACCTGTTGCCAGCGAGCGGCTGCCTCTGCCTGCTGCAGCCGTGGCGAGGGCCGCTTTGCTCGCACCGCGCGCGTACTGGGGTACAGCACCACCTGCAGCCCGGATGTCTCATCAGCAACAGCCACACGCGCTGGCGGCAACCCGCGCGCATTGGCAGGGGTTGCACCACCGCCATGACTATGACTATGACGATGAGCGTGCCTCACAGCAGCTGGTGAACGCACGCTGCCGTATGCCTCGCTGCTTGCCTGGTCCCCAACGTCGCCTTTGGCACTGTCGCTGTCATCATCACCCCCATCACCCCTGCTGTCCGGCCGCATAGGGGTGTTGCTGCGTGAGCTATCATCGCCGTCTGCTGCACTGCGGGGTAGCGGCTCGTTCGCGTGCATGGCCTGCATCACTCGCTGGCCCGCTGCCACTGCTGCATCCAGATCCGCCAGAGCCTGCCGGAGTGCAGGAGTCACAATGGGTGGCGGGGGAGGGGGTGGGGGCGGCGGCGGTGGCTCACGGCCGCGTGGGTACACACCCAGGCGATGAACGCCTTGCTGTTGGTGCGTGTGAAAGAGGGGAGGGTCGACCAGCAGGGGATGATGGGCAAGACCACACGAAGCAAGATTGAGATAGCAACAGGGTGCTTGGACAACAGGATGAGGGATGAAGGGGCCAGGTCGGGCCAGGCCTGAGGCCAGCAGCCAGGTGTGATGCAGCGGGGAGGCGCAACACACATAATGACATGAACAATGGCGTCGACACGCTGATGTGCCTGACATCTCTGCAAACGTTGTGCCTGACACCTCATGGCCACACATGGCCGCACAACAGACTGCACCCTCCCCCCCCCGAAGTGAGTGAGTGTGAGCCCGGCTGACACCTTCAGCCCGCTTCAGGCTGCCCACCTGGGGTGCTGCAAGTATGACCTGCGCCAGGCGCTGCAGGCGTGCTTGGTGCGGGTCCTGACGCTGCGCCGCCGCTGCTGCCGTGCGCCTGGCCTCCTCCTCCTCCAGCTGCGCCTGGACCTTGGCCCTGAGCGCACCACCGCATGCACATACCAGGAACGCATGCCGTGTCCAGGCGTGCAGCGTACGGCAGCGTGTGGACATATGGTGGACGCCCACACAATGCAACAGCGGTGCTAGTGCCTGTGCGCTGTGGTGATTGCTTCAGCTGCGTGACCCAATAAGCCAGCCAGGATACATTGATACCCCTGCGAACCCAAGCCATGGTCAATTTGTGGGTGCACATGGGCAGCAGGCACAGCAGGAAGCTGTTAGCACTTACGCAATGCGTGATGGGCCTAGGTTGCCACCTTGCTGTTCATTGAATGGAGGTTGACCATGCTTGCGCTGAGGCCAGTGCGGTTTAGCCACCGGCGCCGACAGCATGCGCACACCGCCAGTGGCGCCTGATAAGTCATCCCCACCGATGCCTGTGCCTGCTGCGCCACGGTTCGCAGCGGTGCTAGCTGGAGCTTCAGCAGCACTACCCGCGTGGCCATCAGCACCAGCACCAGCGCCCCCGCCGGTCAGCACGTAGAGCTTGGTGATGGTGCGGCTGGCAGCATCCGCGGATAACTCATAGCGGCGCATCCTCGCGCTGCCGGACCAGGCCGGGTGCATGGGAGCAGCCAGCCAGTTCCAGGGGGAGGAACAGATGACAGCAGCAGCGGCAGTAAGGGGCTGGGAGACTGCACCACAGCGCATTACGGTTGGTGCTGAGCATGAGTGCGGTTGCTTACATGACAGGTTGGGGGCCATGGTGACTTGTTCGTTGCATTGCTTTGCGCCAGAACAGATCCAGGAGCCCGTCATGTTCGGGACAGTGTGCATGCATGCGCAACGCAAGTGGCAGCAGATTTGTGCATGCCGCTCATACCGCAGCAAGCACACAAAGCAGACAGCAGCGGGTGTTGAGGCATGCGCGAGCCGGACACCGCCGCTGCCGGTAGGCTGTCCCTGACGTACGTGGGGGGGGCCGCCTGCCGCGATGCAGCCTGCTGCTCCAGCTTAGCCTTGGCCTTGATGTTGCGCGCCAGCACCGGGTTATGGCGCGGGTCTGATAAGCGTGCAGCGGAGCGCAGCGCGAGCCACGCGGCAGGCGGGGCGCTGCTGCTGCCGGCCTCCTGCTGGTTGCGCTGGTCGCCAGCCTGCGCTGCGTGTGCCGTCCTAGAGGCGTCTACCGGCCTGCCGACAAGCACTCCTGCGTGGTGCGGTGCATGGGCATCAGCACTGCTTGGCGTTATCGGTTATCACTACTGTGCCTGGCGTAAACAATGCACCCAGGGCAGCATCCGTGGATCAACAGGTGCAATCCGAGTGTACGTGATGCCAGGCAGGCGGAATGCCTGGTGTGGACACATGCCTGTGCTGGCACCTCAACCTGGTGGGTGTGTCGCGGGCTGTCGGGCTCCATGCGCAATATAAATGTATACAACTATACCCCAACACATCTTGGCAAATGAGGAAACCGCGCTGCCCACCCCCCGTGTGTGTACCTTTTGGGTAGCGCTGTTGGTCAGCGCTGGGTGGCGGGGCAGGCGTGTCGGGGTCCAGCACTGCAGGCGGCAGCCTCAGCGCCGTCAGCTCCCTCGCCAGCCGCCCGCGCCGCTCAAACACCTCCACACGCGCACGCGCTGCGCCTGAGTGGTAGTAGCCTGGCGCAGGGGCGGGCGCAGGGGTGTGCTGTGAGGGCTGACCGCCAGGTGTTGCGGGGTCAGCGCCTGCGCTGAGTGCCCTCCCGCCCACCACCTCCACGCCTGCTGGTGGCATAAACTGCACACGCTGGCCAACGCGCACTGAAAGGTCCAGCTGTGCTTGTCTGCCCAGGCCAGCAGCATCGTTGCCAGCCTGCAAGTCCTGTGGTGCTGAAACACCTCGCCAGGCAGGTGCTGCAGGCTGCTCTGTGAGCAAGGGGGACGTAGGACCAGAAGGCAAGTCCGCATATGGGTCGTCCTGGTCGTTGCTCCAGGCGCCATCGTCGCTTTGGCTTTGGCGTGCCCTGCCCTGCTGGTTCTGTGCAGCTTCGGGTTCATGCAGCTCTCGTGGCAGCAAGCCCAACAGGTCAGGAGGCACAGCGCTGGAGAGACTGCCAGTATTTGAGAGAAAAGCACCCTCGACTGTTATCTGCTGATGCTCAACACCGTCGGCGGGCAACGCGCCAGCATGCACTTCGCTGGTGTCAAACCGCACAGACCTCCCCGCAGTGGGTACACTGACTGTTGCACGGCCCAGTGGAGCAGGCGAAGCGCTGCTGTAGGTGACGGCCTGCGACAGTTTACCCCCTTCACTCCTTACAAAAGTTGTCACGGAAAGCCCTGCACATTCAAAAAGGCCTGACGAAGTCAGCGGTCAACAGCACGAGGCACGCTGTGGGCTGCTTGAAGTTCCATTTCTTAAACGCAGACCTGCACGCTTGGGGGTTTGTCCAGCAGCAGCGCCTTGCTGCCCAAGGGGTGCTTGGCGATTTCGAGCGGTCTCTGGCTGCTCCATGTGACCAGCTCCACCGCTTATGCACTGCACAAGCCGTGAGGGCTCAACATGTGGTCGGCTTGGCAGCACATATGTTTTGCATTCGCATGCATCTCAGTGCACGCCAAGCCATACCGTATGCTTTCTCCGTTGGCAGTCGACCGGCTGGGAAGCTCAACTGGTAAATGAGAGGGAGAGGTGTGCGTGTAAGACTTACTGTTGCCACAGACAGGAAATGCACTTCATGTCAATTGGGGCTCAAGCAAGCTAAACGTCCCGGATTGAGACGGCTTGGGTACTTGGTGCATGCCAGTTGCACTTCTGCAGGGCCACTTTGATCCGTATTCTGCGCTTGTGCACTGGGGCGCCTTGCACAGTCGTTCCTTAATGTATTTCTGCACGCAGAATTGATTAGCCTTTGACCTAGCGGCACTGCCTCTGCTAGGTTGCCATGGGTTTCGTGTTGGACCGTCATGCACGTGGTCATGCACCGACCTCCGGCAACGCAAGTTGCAAGTACAACCAAAGGCAGAAGGCAGTGTGCCAGCAGAGCGGCTGTGCACCTTTTAAAAATGGTGTTGAGTGCGAATCTGTTTGTTTGCCATAATGGTGCGGTGTAGTGGTCAGTGTGTTCCTTTGCAGAGAGCTTGCAGCGCTCATACAGGAGTGCAGCACAGAGCTCATGCTAGCAAGCACAACGAATGTAGCATTTACATGCTGCTCCTAGGCGTGTTGGATTGCGAGCTGCACTGGAAAAGTGCGAGGGCAGCGTAATTCATTGTTGCCAGAATACCAGGTGATATGGAACAGCCCAATTAAGCAGGCTGTGGATATGAAACATGGCAGTGGGTGAGCCGTGGAGGATAACACACCCTAGCAGCTGAGTATCTGCACGCTTAAGTATACCACCGCTGACAAAGGTTTTGGTGTGCTGTCGGCCAAATGTGGACGCTTGTAAGGGTTTACTGTTGGCGTGGGTAGCCTTCTTGAGCCGAGCATGAAGCTGAGGAGGCCTGGCACAGCTGCTGCGTGGAGGAGGCGACCTGGTGAATCCTGCAGTGAAGTGCTCATCTGCGTACTGCTGTGGAGTGTAGTGATTATGGGCACCCGTCAAAGCCTGGCCACCACAAGCATAAGCAGTGAAGTGCAGCACTGCTTCCTGGTAGCGGCCAACACCAGGTGAGGGCTGTTTGAAGGGACCTGCACAAAGCCCTCTGCACAAAGCATTCGGCTCCGGCAGAGTCATGATGAACACCGCCGCAGTGGACTATATCAAGTGTTCTCCGAGTATGGAACTGGCATGGTACAACGGATTAGTGGCACAATGCAAGAAAAATGAACAATTGGCGCTCAGCTGATGTGGTGGCCTTGTCATTGACTGTAAGTAGCAAATTCACACTTTGGTTGGAGCCAGCCACGGCCCGGCCCGGCCAGCTGGAAAAGGCATGTGTGGTGGATGCACAGCGGGAGCAGACGTGCAGGCTTTCTTTTATTTGTCTCATTTGCTGGTGCAGCTGCACTGCTAGCAGTGCCGTCGTTCCAATCGACGTCCAGGAAATCCTTGATGGCTGCCTGTTGGCCTCCACCAACAGCACTCTGGTGAGGGCAACGGCAGGAAGCACGCAATTTTGCTGAGTTCAGTGAGATGTGCCTGCTCTGACAGCTTGCTTGCCTTATTAGTGACGGGTCATCAGTTACCTAACACTTTGCACTAAAACTCAAGCAACGGCTCGCCCTGTTCATCATGTTGCAGGACGTGCGCGTGCTGGCCCCATCAGGAACGACAAAGGCTTGGCTGGAAGCTGTCGTTGCCCAATACCAGGTCCTTGCAGGCCGCAGCGTGCATATCAGCGTCGTTGATCCTGCCACTCTCACGACAGCTGTGCTGATGCAGGCTGCTCAGGGTGAGGCCAGCCAGCATCATGTGCTGGTCCTTCCTGCCTCGACCATCCCTGAGTTGTCACACAAGGCGGCACTCGCACAGCTGACAGGCCAGGTGGTGGACGATGCCCTTGTGCAGTGGCGCGACTTGGCCACGCCTCACGCGCGCCTGGTGTCCGCGTACGACTCCCAGCTTGAGGCGGTCCCGCTGCAGGACGCCTCCCTCATGCTGTACTACCGCCGCGAACTGATCAGTGCGCTGGGCCTGCCAGTGCCGGCTACGTGGCGTCAACTCCTTGACGTCGCCCGAGCAGCAACCGCAGGCAACCTGCGGACACCCACCAACCAGACGTTGCATGCGCTGTGCTTGGACACAACACGCGGTGGGTGAGGGTGACAGACCCCTCTGACCACCTCACCTGTATGATCCCTCTTCACTTGGCAAAGCTAGCACATGCGCAGCTTCACACTCTGTCTTGCAACTGTTGTGCAAGCTCCATTTATGATGACCACGGTGCAAACCGCATCAGCGCCGGTCAATGATGCCTGGCGCATGGTGGTGCATCATGGACTCATGGTGATGAGTAAACATGCGCAGCATAGCCACGGCTTGAATACGGCGGCCCCAACTGTGTGGATTATGGTGCTTGTGCCGTGTACACGCAGGCTGCCAGCTGGGCCACCTCTTTTCTGCCATACTGGCATCACACCTACAGACCTTTGGACCGCAGCACGGCTGGTATTACGACATCAGCGCCAACACCAGCGCTGCCGCCATGACGGGTGCAGCAGCGCACGAGGCGCTGACAATCCTGTCTGAGCTGGCAGCGCTAGCGGGCCCAGCGCTCGCCGCTGACGGCAGCGCCCTGCCGCCTGGCTGCGGGGCTACTGCCGCAGCCTTTGCGGCTGGCAGGTGCCTGATGGCGCTTGACAGCACTGACCTGCCGGCACTGCTGGCGGCCACCACCCCGCACGCACCTGGCCCTGCAGGCCCTGCTGCCAGCGGCTTCCTGGGTGTGGCGCTGCTGCCAGGTGCATCGGCTGTGCAGGCGCGTGAACCCGCAGCAGCAGCATCAGGGGGTGACGTGAGGGTGCCGCTGCAGGGCTGCACCACCCGGCTGTGTCCATACGCTAGGGAGGAGGCGGCGGCGGGGCCTGTGGCTGCGCTGCCCGCGGATGCAGGGAAGCGCCTGCTTGCTGGGCAGCCGCCTGTGGCCCAACAGCAGCAGCAGCAGCAGCTGAGCACACTGCTGGTCAATCGTGCACCGCTTATTAATGCACAGGCGTATGTGATGGCGCTGAGCGCACATGCGTCATCGGACACGCAGCAAGCCGCATACGAGTTCCTTGCGTTTGCAACCAGCGCTTCACAGACGTGGCCCCTGGTCCTGCATGCAAACTCATTCAGCAACAGCACCAGCACCCCATCAGGCGCTGTGGTGGCGGGGCCGGGGGTGGGGGCGGGGGCGGGGGCGCCTGTGAGGTTCTCCCAGCTGGCCGCTGCCGCGCTGCCGCGCTGGGCTGCTGGCGGGTGTGCGCTGGGTGACGCGCAGGCCCTCACGGAGGCGCTGCAGGCGGCATTCAACCATCCCAACGCGGCCATTGGCATCCGCCTGCCTGATGCGGCTGCCGCATTGGATGCGCTTGATGCAGCTGCGGCTACGTACATCTCCTTGTCCTCCGCACCAGGGTCGCCGGCTGCCCCGCTGCAGCTGCAGCAGCAGCGTGATGCCGTGCTGGCGTCACTGCTGGCGGATTGGTCAGCTCAACAACATGCAGGCGGCTACTCAGATGCTGATGTGGCGGCCATCATGGCGCGTGCACACCGCGCATACGTCTTGGACGACACCATGCGGCGCTCACCACCACAACCACCACCCGACACCGGCAGCGGCGCCGGCATGCCTGCGTGGGAGGTTGCTGTGGTGGTGCTGCTGAGTGTGCTGGTGGGCTTGCCCCTGCTGGCGTGGCTGACGCACGCTGCCCGCCAGCGCCTGCGCGGCGCCTGCTGGGGGTCACGCATGCCCCCTGCGCGCATCAGTGCGCCATGCGTCAGCCCGGACACCACGCTGGTGGTGACGGTGAGTCGTAAGGGAGGCAGAGGATGAGCAGGGAGGTGCTCAGGTGCAAGGTGCACGTTGCGCACACGCAGGCCTGGACAGTACTGTGTGTGGCGCAGCATGGCTGGACTGTGTTGGTGTGAGGAGGGGGGGGGGGGGGGG
>BDDA01000093.1:76291-88815 GCA_001662385.1 Chlamydomonas asymmetrica
CTGCACGCTCCCAGCTGCAGTGCTACAGCCACCGGCTGCAGCTCTCCTTGCAAAATCCTATTGCTCCTGTGCGTGTGTACGTGCGCTGCATGCCCTGCCCACTGCCCACTGTCTACTGCCTGTTGCCCCGCAGGCCTGCTGGCTGTGTGCATGGGTGAGTTCCAGCTCAAGGGCGTGGCGGAGCCGCTGGAGATTTACAACATCAAGTGAGTTGGTGGTGGTGGCGGTGGTGGTGTTGGTGGGTCACGGCCGCTGCCAGGCGCAGCAGCCAGGTCCCTCCCCATGGCTTGCCGTCACCACGTGTCACTTGCGTGTCGCCAAGGTCGCCTGAGCAGGCTGCTGGGTCGCTGGACTGATGCAACCACAGGTGTTTGTATCTGGGACATACACGTCCAAGTGCATGTGGTCAACTGGTCATAACGCCATGCCCAGAGCAGGGAGAGTACACCTCACCTCACCTCACCTCACCTTACCTTACCTTACCTCACCTCACCTCACACCTACCTATGTGCATGGTGCTGAGGCGTACGCACGTGTGTGTGCTGTACGTGCGGGGCTGTGCAGGCGTGGTGATGCGGTGGTGAGCACCCGGCGCGCCCGCATGGTGCTGGCGGGGGGCGCGGAGGGAACGCTGGACCTAGACAACCTGCCGCCCATTGACACGCAGACGGCCGCCATCACCCCGCACATCCTCACCATGCATAACTTGTCACCTACGGCTGCCGCTGCTGCAGCTGGTGCCTCCAGCGGTGTTCACCCGGGCGGGCTGGGTGCGTCACCACCAGGTGGGTGATGTCAGCATGTGGCCTCACATCACGAGTTTGGGAGGCAGCGAGGGCTGGAGTGGTGCAGGACACGCGTGCTGATGACTGTCTCAGGTTCCCAGCGCGTAACCCACATGCCCTTTGTATGTTGTTCACGCGTTGTTAACTGAAGCCATGATGTAACTCCGACATGTTTTCACGCTGCTCGAGTGACACGCTCTTTAGCACGGCAACTCATGAATGACACACGCACCAGTCCACTGCCTGGTTCACTACCCTCCTGAGTCCTGACCATTGCTCTGCCTCTGCCTCTGTCTCCTGCCTCCTCACCTTCTGCGGTGCTTCAGGGGGGGCTGCTGGCTGCACCGTGACTCCCCGCACCAGCAGCAACGGTGGTGGTGGCATCCTGCACTCCCTGCGCCGCCGCCTCATGGCCGCCGGCCAGCAGCAGGGGCAAGCACACCATGCAGGCCACGATGAGGGTCGTGGCTCTGCCTGCAGCACAGCGCGCCCCTCACTCAGTGGTGGTGGTCATGGTGGTGCTGGTCCTGCCAGCGCTGATGTGCACGCCGCACCCATGTACGTGGATGCGTCACACAGAGCACGACGCCTCAGCCAATGCAGCAGTACTGGGCTCAGGTATGTGGTTGTTGCTGCGCGCTGCATACATGCAGTGAGACGTTGCAGTGAGGCATCACGCGTCTGACAAGCGATACACTGGCCCTGCAGGCATAAGGCCGTGCCTGCGTTTCCATCTGGTGGCTTAGACCTACTGACACACTTGTTACCACACATGCATGTAGGCCTACGTCTCCTGTGCTCGCCGCCTGGCCTGATTGCTGTGATGGCTATCGTGGCGGTCACCAACCACCCATGCGTATGGTGCGTGCAGGCGCCAGGGCTCCAGCGTTTGCCGCTCCAGCGCTGCCAGCGCGTGCTCGGCTGTTCATCCTCCATCACCGCCACATCAGCAGCAGCAGCAGCAGCACCATCATCATGTGCCACATGTGAGTCTTTAGGCCGGCCGTAGCATCAGCAGCACATGTGACATGTGGCACATCTGGCACATACACACATGCGAGCACATGCAGGGTGTGCGCGCGTGTGGAAGGGATGGCTGGTATGACTGGCTTGTCGGGATGTTGTTCAAGCACTGGCTGGTTGGTCATGCTGAGTAAGCATCAGCTCGCTCCTGCGCGTGTGCAGCAAGGAGTATGGAGCGTGCCAGCAGAACTGTGCGGGTGGCCTGTGGCCCAGCTGTGGCCGTGTGGCCGTGCGGCCGTACGGCCTGTACCTCTCAGCCTGCCTGTGCGCGCCCTCACCTGCTCGTGTGCCCGCCCTTGACTTGGTGCATGCCTGCAGCCCGCACACCCGCTCCCGCCGCCTTCACCCTCCCCCTCCTACTACTACACCCCCCCTTACCCCTCCCCCTACATGTACACGTACGCGGCCTCATCACGCGCCTCCCCCGCCGCCCCCTCTGAGGAGGGCCATGCGCATGGTGATGCCATGACGCGGCGCGGCAGCATTGACTACACCTACAGCCGCAGCAGCAGCCGGCGTCATACACAGTACCAACCGCTGCCCCCACTGCTGTCTCAGCAGTATGATCAACAGCACAATCAGCAGTACAATCAGCAGTACAACCAGCACCATTGCCCAGCAGCTGCCCTCATGCCCTCACCTGGCGCATGCGATCGCGTGAGCTCTGCCAGCAACGTCCCAACGGCTGACCGCCACCCCCCCCATACGCATGGACAGCAGGTTGGAGTGTCCTCACGCAATTCAACGCATCATTTCCACTCGGATCAAATCAACAGACGGGAGCGTGCTTCAATTGGCAGGCATCGCTCGGGTTCAGGCTTGGGCTCAGGCCCAGTTGCAAGCTGCGCGCAGCCTGCTGCCTCCACCTACCTCCACCACCACCATGCGTCCCCCCCTGCTCGCTCTTCCGCCAAGGCCCAGCATCATCAGCATTGTCCGCATGCCCCGCCCCGCCGTGCCTCCTCCCCACAGTCCTCACTGCATGACTCAGCAGGGGGTGGGGGTGGTACGGCTGCCGGCCATACCAACGGCGTGTCATGGCCTGGTCTGCTGCCTGTATCAGTCCCAGCACTGACAATGTTGATGCGCTTTCCCCAGCAGCAGCAGCAGCAGCAGCAGGGCCCGCTGCCTCCCAGTGCATCACCCCCCTCAGCCCAGAGATCCCCATCTGCATCTTGGGCCAACAGAGGCGGCGGGGGCTCACGCGACCGCCCGCATCCGTATGCGTACCACCAACCTCCTGCGGGCGCCGCCAACCCCTGGCAGCGCATGAGCTGCCCCCCGCTGCAGCCTACGCCTGAGCAGTGTGGCATGGAAGGAGCGGAGGGGGGCGATTGCGGGGAGGGCGACTCTACAATACACCTGAGCTGCACCCCCTTGCCCTGCCCCTCCCCCTCCCCCTCCCCCTTCACCACATCCGTTTCCCAGGCAGTGGCTGGGTTGGACTGCCTGGCAGCACGAGGGGATGCAGGTTGGCCCTCAGCGCTCAAGCCGCACCACCCGCGCCATGACACCACCACCACCCTGCCGCTGCACGCCATGCTGACGGAGCTATGCACAGCGCCATCCCCGCCGGCCATGCTGGGTAACACACTCAGCACCCCTGCCTCCATCATGACCACAGCCGCCAGCACCAACAGCGCCAGTGATGCCCATGGCCCCGGCAGCCAGTGCGCTGCTGCTGGCCATGCAGGTGCCCTTCATGCCACCACATGCAGCGCTGCAGGCGCTGCCAGCAGTGCGGCTGCTGGTGGAGGTGTGTACTATGGCGATGGACTCGATGCGGTCATCAGCGCTATGGCAACGGCTGCACGCAGCAGCCCTACAGCTGCGGCAGGGTTTGCTGGGGCACCAACACCTGCACCAGGCAGCAGCCACCCACGTGCGGCCAGCAGTGGTGGGCGTGCAGGCGTGGGCGCAGCAGGCGGCGGCAGCGCTGTCGCGCCACATGGTGACTCTCCGGCCAGCAGCGCCAGTGGTGCGCTGGCCGCCCTCCAGCTGGGCGCGCGGGGCCTGCTGAGAGGCCTCGCCAGCTTCAGGGGGGCAGCAGCGCCTGCAAGCAGCGCCGGCACTGCTGCCACCACTGCCAGCACAACACACAGACGTGGCGCATACAGTGCGCAGCTGCCCAAGATGCTGTATTCTGGATCGCATGCTGGTGCGTGGGGGACCGCACCAGCCCATCATGCCTACTGCCACGACCTGCTGGGTGCGGCCTTCCACCCCGATCCCTCAACGAACCAGCAGTGGACCAGCAATCATGTACCCCACCAACTTCAGCTGCAGCAGCAGCAGCAGCAGCAGCAGGCTCAAGGCGCCACATCAGCCAATATTGCCAGTGGCAGTGGCATTGATGGACGTGGCAGCTTGTGGGGCAGCGTCAAGACTGGAGTGACGAGTGGTGGTGGTGGTGGTTCTTCTTCACGGCTGCTTGGATTCTTCAAGCTTCGTGGCAAACCTGAACCTTTGGCAGGCAACAGAGCAGCGCCCGAGGCAAGCGCTGCCCTTGAACCCCCGCTGCTGGCGTCTGTCGGCCTCACGCTGGAGGACCATCAGCATAGCTTCGCACGCAGCCCCCGCACTGCTGCCTATGACACTGCAGGCCCACCGCCAGCGCTGCCGCTACTGCCGTCAGGCCAGCTCGTTTCCAGCCCGGCTGCTCCTGCTGGCATGCGCATCATGCAGTCGTTCTCCATGTAAGTTCTGCACCGCCCCCACTGTGATTTTGCACAGCCTCACATCATATCCCAGCCACACCCCACCCCACCACACTGGCGTACAGGACACAGCTGGCCAGCATGCTGCACCCTACCTGCCAGCACTACACGGCCGTTAAACACCACCAGATGTCATGGATAGCACCACCGCACGCCAATGAATGATGTTGTGGCCCGCACTTTGTCAAATCGTCAACGCCCCCAGGATGCGTGGATGTGCAGCATTGCTGACCATCGCTGCTTAAGCCTTAGTTGGATGTTGGCCTGAGCTTTTTGTAACTTGTCACCTCTGATGACCCTTGCGTGCACGACTGCACTTGACAGCTGACCGGTCGGCTGCCGCTGCTGCCATGCATTCCTACTGCCTCCCCTCCCCTCCCCTCCCCTCCCTCCGTAGGCCTCCCAGGGCGTTGCCGCAGCAGGCAGCTTCACTAGGCGGGCAGCACCCGTCCGAGGGCCAAGTGCAACTGCATGAGCTGCGCGAGATGGAGGCAGCAGCACAGCAGCATGAGTGGCAGGCACAGCTGCATGCGGCGTACAGCAGCGTTCCTGCACAGTCTGGCAATCCATCAGCACCACCACTACCTTGGACAGCAGCAGCAGCAGCAGCAGCAGCAGCAGCAGCAGCAGCAGCAGCAGCAGCAACGGCTCCAACCTGAGGCTCCATCAACGCTGGAGGGCTTGTTCAGGAGCATCAGGTATACATGTACCAGGCAGTCCGCTGTGCAGCAGTAGGCATTCATGCACGCCTGCGTGTGTGGGTGTGCACATGCTGGTGATGCAGCGCTGTGGGTTTTGGCAGCCATTGTATCAGCCTGCCCTGATGCATCACTGCAGCAGCTGTGCAGGCATGATAAGAAGAGGTGTGCCTTGTCACTTCCGTCCATGCACTGCAACGCAGCCCAACCGGCTACTATACCCATACAGTTCCGTGATTTGATGTTGCTGGGGACGTTACTACCGGATCGTCCAAGGACTCACTGATGGTGATGACCACACGGTGTTATTTGCAGGGGCAACGTGGTCACGCAGCCGCTGCAGCGCCTCACGTCTAGCGCTGCTGGTGATCCCGTTGGCAGCGGAGGTACTGCCACGGTGCCGCCGCCGCGCAACAGACAGCAGCAGCAGGAGCAGCAGCAGGCTCCCCCCGTATGGCACCGCTACCAGGGCCGGGCTCTGCCAGGGCGCTGGGGTGGCGCTATGGTGCAGCGAGGTGCAGGGCGACACGGCAGTAGCATTGAACAGGTCTGCCTGGATCGGCCGCTGGCTGCGCAGGGCCAGGTGCGCGTTTCGCCCCAGCAGGACGACTCGTTCATCATCATGGTCGGCGATGATGACCATGACGACGATGAGGGCGAGCTTGGCGAATAAGAAACACCTGCGGCCTGAATCCACACTGGCAAGAGTGGTGTTGCTCAACGTACTGGTGTACTGTGGCTTCTCAGCACCACTGTGGGCTGAGGCCCGCCATAGCAGCGCTGGTGGAGCTCGCGAGTGCTCACGGGTGCTTGCATATAGAGAAAACCTCAATTAAGTATCTTGTTGTTGTCAATGGCTACATTTTGCACAATACTGTAAAGTCAAAGCCTAAATGCCTGTGGTGTGCGTTGATTGGCGTGTGCGCTATCTGTCCTGTGAAAAAGTGTTCAAGTGGGCACACAAATACTGAGGCGTGGGCACGTCACAGTTCTCTCTGGTCGAACTTACAGACAACAGGTCTACCTTGTATTTGTCATAGGTGTTCCTTGTTACTTCTTGTGCACATTTGCAGAACCGTCGAAACCGTTAGGCCCGATCCTCGCCTCTGCCTGGCCCCAAATGCCTCCCAGTTGCTGTTTTCCCAGCACGTTGATGTGCTTGTGTTATTAAGTTTTGAGTAATTAGCCGGTTGTGATCCCCAGCACAGTGTAGACTAGGTGATATCACCGAAGGTGAGCCACTGAGCGAGCGTAGTCAGCCACCAGCCAGTCAGGATTGGAAACATGGGCCTCCTGCCACAACTTGTGTTGGTATCCTCACAAGGAGAAACTAGCAACACCGACCATGAAGATAGCAGACATTCTTTGTCGCTCGTTGGCAGTCCCACTAGTCCCACCATAGACGGGACGGGACGGAACGCGACGAAACCCTCCGACTACAAACCCTCTGTGTCGCGTGTAAGAGACCTTGCGTGGGTTCGTAGAATTGCATCAGCCTTGGGACCCGGTGGACGGCACAACACTCCTGTGGGCTGCGCCGCCAGTAGTGGTGACCGTGGCCAGGTTCAGGCACCCACGCTGTCACCGCCGGCTGGTTTGTATGAGCGTTCAAAGTCTTGCACGTCAATCCAGGCTCCCCAGAGCTTCAGGAGCAGGCGCTTTAACCGCGTCACAGGCCAGGGGCTCAAACCAACGAGGGCGATGTCTTCAACCGACCTCGCCATCCAGGAAACAACAGTATCTTATGCTGTGCAAGAAGGAGTTGTGCGTCAGCAACGTCCAAGTGCCGAAATGTTTTAACCTACACGCCCCCCTCTGTTGAATTTGGCGCCTGCCACATCACAACTGGCGTCCACGGATAGCGCAAGCACTTGCGCCACACAGCCCACAAACGACTCTCAGCTCTCAAGCTTCGCCACAAGCAGCAAGCAGCACCTATGCACAGTGGAGGACAGGTTGCTCTTCCGTACTGGCGGCACTGACCTGTTGGTGCCTGGCTACAACGCGCAAGGCAGCGTGCACCTGAGTCCGCCTCCGCAGAGTCGGACGCCGCTGCGCCAGCACCTGTCAGAGACAACACACCACTGCCAGAGTGCAAGCCATGAAACCGACACCAGCGTTGACGATGGCGCGCAGGGCGCTGTCCAGTCCTGGCTGTCGCTCGGCACACAGCCAGTCTCAGCAGGGCCACACAGGCCACTCGCGCCCACCATGCCGACAGCGCCCACATACTCCCCCACCACCTCGCCACACGCCCGGAGGATGAGGCTAGCGTGGTTTGAGCCCGCTCCCCGCCGCCCGCCGGTGTCTGACTTGCTAGCCCAGTCCGCAGGCGTGCCGGCAAGCATGGCTCGCACTTACTGGTAAGTCTGCTCTGACACACGAGTGCTCGCGAACCACTGAGTGAGCTTGCATGACTTGGTCTTGACCAACAAGGGTGCTCCTGCTGTGCCTCTCAGCATCCACCCCGGGTCCTTGGAGGCTGGGTGCGCTCCAACACACAACACTACTATGCTGCACTGATGTGCTTGCCACATGCACATGCAGGTGCTTTGCGTGTGTACTGCCGCCCGCCGCTGCATCTTACTGCACCCCACTCCCACCACAACCGCACCTGACTGACTGACTGAGTGAGTGCCTGACACGGCACCTGCGCTTACGATGCACCAGCGCGTGGACCGGCACGCCCCTACCCTACCATATGTCAACATGCCTCCTGCGCTTTGCCTTGTCGCCCTGGTGGTCTCATGCCACTGCCTGCGCGTGTGCAGGTGCCTGGAGGATTATCAGCTAGCGGCGGAGGTTGGTCGCGGCAAGTCATCCACCGTCCACCAGGCGCTGTGCAGGCGCAGTGGGCAGAGGGTGGCGCTCAAGGTAGATAGCGGGGCAGCGGCGGGTGGCGGTATGGGCGCTGCTGCGTCCGGCGATGCATGACCGCCGTCAGGGCTGTGCAGTTTGCGCATGGCCACTCACCTGATGTGACGGCGCTGTGTGCAACCCCGCCGGGCCACGTGCGACCACAGGCAACAGCGGCTGAATGCTGCAACCTGCACAGCTAGCATCAGCGCCAGCCCAGCGCACTCCACTGTCCTTGGCTTGTGTGCAGGTTGTCATCCTGCTACCTCCTGCCCATGCCTACGGGACTACTAGTACGTCTCACTGTGTGCAGTGCACTGCACTTCTGGGCGATGCACTGCTGTAAGGATCCCCTGACCTGCCCTCCCCTGCCCTGCGCACTCCTCACCTGCCGGCAGGTGTACGACACAGGGCCGCGCCTGGACGGGCTGACGCGCATGCAGCTGGCGCGGGAGGTGCGCCTGCACATCCGTCAGCGCCACCCGCACCTGCTGGACCTGCACGCGGCCTTTGAGCAAGGGCAGCAGGTGCGCGGCACCTGTTTTCACACCAGCCTGCTGCTTGCCACTGCACTGCACCTGGCTGGTAGGAGTGTGCATCGAAGTGATGCATTTGCAATGTGATCCCCGACCTCGGCTTCTGGCTTGCGTGGCAAAACTACCGTGCAGTCAAAGCTTCTTCGCCGCATCTCGATCTGATTGCCTCTCCCGCTGCCTCCTCCTCCTCCTCCGCATCATGGCCTGTTGCACGCACGCGCCACCAGGTGGTGCTGGTGCAGGAGTACGCAGCAGGGGGTGACCTGTTTGACTACGTGGCCGCCTCAGGCGGGCGCCTGCCTGAGCGCGAGGCGGGCGCGCTGGTGCTGGGGCCGCTGCTGCACGCGCTGAGCCACCTTCACGCGCGCGGTGTTGCGCACCGTGACGTCAAGCTGGAGAACATATTGCTGACGGCCTGCGGGGATGCTGCTGGCGCTAACCACGACGGGCTTAGCGATGGCGATGGCGATGATGCTGGCAATGCTGGTGCTGGTGCTGGTGTGTCCTTGAGAGGTTTGCAGGTACGCCTGTATAGTGCCGCTCGCATGACGGTGCATATGGTGTGGCTTGTGCAGCGCGTGGGCCTGCTGCATGGCACGGTGGCGGCGCGCTGCATGCAGCAGTGTGACTGATGACGCGCGGCACGGCCCTTACTTGCTGCCCCGTCACTCGCGCGTTCCCTTGATGCGCCTGCGTTCCCCCAGCGCGCACACACACCCCGACCACTCCTCAGCACAACACCCTGCCTCCTCTGTTTCAGATCAAGCTGGCGGACCTTGGCAGCGCCATTGACCTGAGGGAGGAGCGCGGAGTCACGTGCGTGGGTGAGTAGGTGCCGGCAGGGCCTGCCTGGTAGCAAGCGGCTCCGCGGCATGACGGACTGTGGCCGGCGCGAGGGGATGGCCGGGTCAACACGCACGCGCTCAGAGCTTACGATGGCCAGCGCCATCACACCGTGCTGCCTTAATAGCTGAGACCGTCAGGCGCATGCCCGCCGCCATTCGCGTGCAGGTACGCTGGACATGATGCGCCTGAGGTGCTGCTCTGCCCCGCCAAGGCGCAGCCGAGTGACAACAAGGACCGCGCTGACCTGGCGTACGACACGGCAGTGGATGTGTGGGGCGTGGGTGTGCTGGCGTATGAGCTGCTCAACAGCGCCAGCCCCTTCTCCAGGCCCGCGCGCAGCGCCACGCAGGCGCGCATCCGCAGCGCCGCGCCCGTCATGGCGGTGGCGGGGCTGTCTGCTGAGGCGGCGGACTTCATCACGCGCTGCCTGCACAAAAACCCTGCGGTGAGATGAGCCAGCGACATACCGGTACGTGCACGCCTGCCTGGATGCATGCATGAGCTGCGGTGGTAAGGCGCCGGTATGCAGTCATACGGCATCAGGTTGCTGTAGGCTGCATCACTTGCAAGAGGCGCAGTGCGGCAGCAGCAGCACACTGCTGTTGCTTGAAGCTGTGTGCAACTACCCAACACGTGGCAACCACCCCCATGCGGCTGTAAGGGCGCCGGTGAGGGTGGATATGCACGGCTGCAATGTGCGCAAGCGCATGTGCCAACGTCATGGCTGATGCGTTGCTTGCTGGCCACCGCACACCCCACCCTACTTCAATGCCCTTCGGGGCCATTAGGCCCCATCCGCAATCCCCGTCCCTGCACGCATGCATGCATGCATGGCAGCCGCCTCCCCATCACGCTGCAGCGGTGTGTGTCCGCATATGCGCATTGTGTATGTGCACTGCAGGAGCGGCCGACCTCCCTGGAGCTGCTGGCGCACCCATTCATCCGGATGTACTGTGGGAAGCAGCAGCAGTAAGAGCTACGGGCCTTTGACTGAGGGATGAACGACCGTGATGAACAATTCACGATGTGTGACTCTCAACAACGCATTGAAGGCATTCTTTCACCATCAGGAGTGATTCATTGGGAGTGATTATAAGCGAAGATTGTATTGCATAAGTGAGAAGTCGCCCATCGTGTTACCGAATCTTCGATTATTTTCGCCCGTCGCGGCATTTTGCGCAATCAATGTCAACGCATGCCGGTGAGTAGTCATTTGCTTTACGGATGCCGGTTTTGGTCGTGGGCACATGGCAGTGGGTCGTCTTTGATTTCTTGTCATTCACACAAGTGAGGCAGCCGAGCCCAACAAGCAGTGTGATAGCTAGCCCTCCTCCAGGGGTGCGTTGACCGACCGACCGATGATGACCGACGCCCCAGCAAGCTGACGGCTTGAAGCGGCGGTGTGCTTGATGCGTCAGGGTGTGCATCCCCATGCGCTCGGCCCAGCTTGAGGGTCTCGTACGACACCTAGCATTATATTATCATGTCCAGAGCGTGCAGTCCAGGCGCTGCAACGCTGACGTGTGGAGCTGACGTGGGGATGGCGTGGGTGTGGCGCTGAGCGTATGGGCGTATGGGCGTGCGTGTTGACGTGTAATGCACGCAGCCACGCACAATATATTGCAGCGTGGTTCCTTGCCCAACTGATATTAGGTTTACTGTAGTTGGTGTTGTGGATTGACAGTGTGTGTGTGCGAGTGTGTGCGGTGTGCTGTGTACTGTACTGCGCTCGCCCGGCGCATGCGTGGTGAGGGTGTGAGGGCATGAGGGGTGTGCAAGGGTGCGCATGGCTACATTCATTCATTCATTCATTCATTCATGGGCTGAGGGGTGCTTGCGGCGCTTGCCATGCGCGCAAAACTTGGCCTGATTTGCCGGGTTGGGGATTCTTCGGGGCCTGGGTAGGTGAACAACTCCCCAGTTCTTCACGAGGAACAAATATAGGGTTAGGGTTCAGGGGTTCAGGCTGATAGTGTACTAGCTGAGTGTGCAGCAAGGGAACCCCTTAGGCCCCCGTCCTGTTTAGTATTCGCATGGAGATGCCGCCTGAGTTCTTGAATGCCCTGTAGCTAAAAAGGGAAGCTCGTGCTGAACGGTTGGTCAGGTGGTTGTTGTTGCTGACAGCTTTGCGCTCTTATCCACCCACCAATCGCATTGCGTGCTGCGTGGCTTGTGAACGGGTTCCATGATGCCTATCTGCCTGCGAGTGAGCGGTGTGGGCTCACGCCCTGGGTGTACCCTGCCAGATGCACCTGACCGCCAGCCTGAGACGCGTTTGGGCACACATAACTTGCCGCGTAGTGATTCTCTGTGTGGTACTCCTGGCTCATGCACATGTACCGTTTGTCAAACTACTCTTATCTAACGACTGGCCACCAGGGTTGAGGTGGGCGTCGCAGCGCGGCCCTGTGGCTGCGCTGATTAGCGCCCCCTGATGGTGATGCCGCGCCGCGCATGGCCGCCGCCACTGGACGCCAGCCCTGTGGCTGACTCCGCTGCACCCTCCCAGCTGAGTGTCCCTCTCACAGGTGAGGTGAGGTGAGGCACCAGCAGCTGCGCGCCACGCCAGCAGAGACAAAGTGCAGCGTGTCACCATGGGTGGTGGCGAGGCTGGCCTGGCGGCTCTGCGTATGCTGCCGGCGCCGATTAAGGGCTCCGCCACCCAGTTCTTGGCGGATTAGTGCGGGCACATGCTGCCGCAGTGGCACCCAAGCCAACGTGCTGAACCCAGGCACGTGTGCATGAGGGATTGATTGTTGGGACAGTGAGCAACCCAGGAGGAGCCCTAAGGTGGGGAGGGGGGCTTGAAGGGGCATAAGGTGGTGCAGGCTGCACAGCATACACGACAGTTGATAAGCGCATATCATCCAGGGTATGTGTGCATCATGTACGTGTACATGTGCAGCACGTCATGTGACAATGGATTACCGCGGCAGCAGCGCAGCACTGTGATGCGGCGGTATTGGGGCAGTATTGTGGGGCAGTTAAGGCAGAAAGCCACATGCACCTCGGCCCTCCCTGGACGCGTTGCTCCTCCCTCTGCCCCTGTATCCCCCCCCCCCC
>BDDA01000093.1:97667-119306 GCA_001662385.1 Chlamydomonas asymmetrica
GCTTGCCCTGATTGAGTTTGCGACAGCGCCTCAGCGCTGTTTGCTTTTCAGGACTGATATGTGCGGCACTGCTGCCTCAGCGCATTCAGACGCCTGCCTGACCATTGCACCCCTTCTGGCCGTGCTGGCTGGACTAACAGACTGAGGGTCTCTTGCGGTGTTGCGTTGTGCAGGCCCAGGCCGTGGTGCAAGGTGAGGACGGTGGTGATGTTGACGATGATGACGATGAGGGCTTTGTCGCCAAGCGCAACGTGGGTGTGGGCAAGAAATCCACGCGGGCGGCACGCATTGACGATGACGACGACGATGACGAGGATGCGGATGATCAGGCAGCAGCTCGACCTCCGCCACCAAAGCGGCAGCAGGCAGGGAAGGCTGCGGCTGCTGGTGGCAAGGCTGGCGCCAAGGCGGCGGTCAAAGCGGGCAATGGTGCTGCCGGTGCAGGCACCAGCACTGGGAAGGCCCCCGCTGCTGGGCCTGCCGCTGCTGGGCCTGTCAGCGTCACTGCCTCCTCTAAGGGCACTGTGGATGATCCCATGGTGGGTGAAGGGGTGGGGGGCGGGGGTCAGGCTGACATGGCATGGCTGTGTGTTCAAGTGTTTTGCTTCCCGTTGAGTAATGCAGTCTGCTTTCCGTGGGGCGGTGCAGTGTGCTTGTGTTATGCGTGATGATGAGAACTGCACCTGAGGGTGGCGAGGTGTCTGGGCTGAGCTGGCTGTGTGTGTGTGTGTGTGTGTGTCAGCTGGTGATACTGAAAATGCCCATACTGAACATGCATCAGTGCACTCCGCCTATGCAGGGGTGATATAGGTGCATGCAGGTGACGGCAGCGCACACAGCAGGCTGGGTGTGCGTGTCCGTTTGCACGTGCGCATACTGCCATGCTCAGCTACGTTCAAACCTGCACCGCGCAGCTTCATGGTCCCCTCGGCAGTTACACCAGTGCATCCAGCCAGGGGTGTGTGCCTGCCAGCTACCTGGTCAGGGCTACCGCGGCTGACACCTAGTGCCTGGTGCGTGCCCTCCTCTCCGCCCTGCCGCCATATGCGCGTGGTCCTGCCAGGCGGTGGACAGCAGCGACGAGGCCCTTGAGGCTGAGGGCGCTGCGGCCACAGGTGCCGCCAAGGCGCCAGCCGCCAAGCGCAAGCGCGCTGCTGCGGGGGATGCTGCCAAGCCCGTGGGTAGTCGGGCAGCCAAGGGCAGCACAGCTGCGAAGGACAAGGATGCGGCCAACGCGGGGGATGCAGGTGGCAGCGGCGCTGCCGCACAGCCCGCCGACCATTCCGTGGCCAACCTCTTTGCTGCAGCGGCTGCGCAGAAGCCTCCGCCCGCAGCGGCGCCGTCGTCTGCCCCGCTGCAAGGCGGTGAGTGGCGCTGAATGGTGGACTGGGCGGCCGCTGCGCTGATGCGAGTGTCGATGCCATGTCGCACAGCGTCGGCTGCGCTGCATTGCTGCTTGTCAGTGTGCCTGCTGGTGTGTCTGCCTACCTGGCTGGCGCTCACACCATCAAATGGTCACCACGTCATCGCGCCTGGCACCTGTGTGTCCCTCACCCGCCATGAATTGCATTGCTCTTCCCTCGTGCGTGTACTGCCTGCCCCTGGCCCCCCTCAGGCCGCAAGCGCGTGTGGCGTGAGACCTACAACGACAAGGGGGAGGCCATTGAGGAGGAGGTGTACGTGGATGAGACCGGCAACGTGCTGGGCCCTGTGCACGCCTCACAGCAGCAGCAGCAGCAAGCGGCGCCGGCGCCCATGGCACCTCAGCCGCCGCCTCAGCAGCCAGCCCCGGCAGGCGAGGCCAGGGCGCGTGGCGGCTCTGGCGGCGCGCAGGCAGCTGGTGGCGGTGGTGGTGCAGGAGGCGCCAAGGCCAAGGCGCCAGCAGCCAAGGTGAGACGCAGGGGCGGGGGGCGGGGGGCCGGGCTTAGGACTGCGACCTGTCACCAGTAGCGCCTGGGCCTGGGGGTCCAGCAGGGGAGCTGTTGTGCGCTGCGGAGCCAGCAGGGGCATCATGCTTTCCCATGCGAGCTACTAGCAGCACGGGAGGCCACTAGCACCACCACCCCATACGTTGCGTTGCGCGTGGGTGCGCTCTGCGGCGCTCAGATCTGTGCATGCACCTCGCTTGCCATTGCCCAGCATATTGGGTGTCGCCACATTGTGCACCGCTAGCGTCGGTTTCCTTGGCACAATACCACACAGCATGTGATGCGTACTGCTGCGCTGTCTGGCATCATGCCTGTGTGGTGCCCCGCTGCCCGGCTGCACCTGCCTGCAGGGCAAGGCGCCTGCGGCGGGCCAGAAGAGCATCAACGCCTTCTTCACCAAGAAGTGATACGAGTGGCCATCTGGCAGCGCGAATGTAACGATTGCGGCGGACAGTTAATGGCTGTTGTCACATGCAAGGCGGCCTCGCCTGCGTCGCATGTGCGCCCAATCCTGCACCCTACAAGCATTCAGTTAGTTAGGCTGCGGCGTAGGAGCCACCCGCGCGCTGAAGCCGTCGTCAGCATGTACACCGCCCTGTGACGCCCTCAACACCCTTCAGTCCACGGGGGGGGAACTGCAAGGGCACGCTGCGTGCATCAAGGGTGCAACACGTGCTCAGCATCACCCCCGCCCACCCCCCTGGCCCTACGCCTGCTACCAAATGCTTCCTATCTACACGGGCCTTTTTTTCCAGCTGCTGCACAGGCGCAGGCCCTGCTGGTGTGCTGCCGTGTGTAGTAGTTGGGTGGCTACCGCAGCGTTCCCCGCCTCCCCCCTCACTGAGGCAGCGCCTGCTCCTCCCGCCAGTACGGGGTGCGCTGCGCCGCCCCGCCGGCTCAGCAGGGCTGACGCAGCACCTGCTGGGGCTGCGCAGGTGCGCGCGAGTGGGGGTGCACGCGCACCACCTGCCACCTGCCACCCCACACAGGCAGACTGCCTGCTCCGCCACACGCCCGCACGCCTGCTTCTGCGCCTGTTGAGCGTGTGTGTGTGCTTAGGCTTGCCTGTGTGGCGACTGGCAAGCACTGTCAGCGGCTGCATGAGCAGATGAGCAACCACAGTCCTTGTGCAAACAAGCCTGCTCTCTCAGCTGGTCGGACACTATCGCACCCTGCTGGCCAGCACCTGAGCGCGTTGCCCATGTGACCCAGTCAGACCCACCAGGCGCTGCGCAGCCAGCCAGATGAATGACCTGCAACAAGAGCAGCAGCAGCACGATTTGACCATGCAGCTCTCTCCCTAATGCACGACTGCAGAAAGCGCAACGGACACCATTTACATGAATGCCATCCCTGGACCTGCCTGCAAGTAGCTTGCACATTTTGCCAGTCAGCCCACTACCTGCAAGGCTCCTTAGCAGTGTTTATGTCGTATCTCTCCTGCCCTCACCTGCACTAGCCCTTGCTTGATCACTGGCGGCCAGGTACCCTGCTGGCCTCTACGTTCCACTTTACCCACTTGGAACACAGCTACAGGTGCTTTGACCTGACCAAGCAGCACTAGGTGCAGGGACAGGCATGCAGGCAAGCATGAGTGCGCTGGGGCACAAGAGCGCCTTCAGCGGGAAAGGACTCGCCCCGGCGCGCAGCATACTGCGGCCTCCAGCGCCCGGGAGGAGGGGCTTGGTGGTGGAAGCGGTCAGTCCCAACTGCGTCTTATGATGCACTGAAACCCTCTGCGATGTTAGCATGCTGAACCTGCTGAGCGGCACTGCCGTATGTGTGCACACAGAGGAAGCTGAAGACGCTGAGAAAGAAAATGTGGCGGGAGGCAGGACCACCGCCAGACCTGGCCACCCGTCTGTTCACTGAGCGTATCATGTTCTTGGTGAGTTTCCAAGCAGTTATGGCTTTGTGCAGCGTGTGTTCGATGTGCACGCTTTCGATTTGTGTCGCACTGCGACTGTTTGTGCAGGGCATGCCCATCGACTCGTCTGTCGCTGAGCTCTTGACAGCACAGTTGTTTGTGTTGGTGCAAGAGGCTCCAGATCCCATCTTCTTCTACATCAACTCCACTGGTATTGCGGTGAGCGCCATGCGTTGGCAACGCAAAACCCTGGCAGTAAAGCAGCCGCAGCATTTGCACGCATTGGTTTGGTTGTTGCTTTATGCCATGCACGTGACGATCTAGTGCTTTCTATGGACAAGCTTTATAACTCATTGGCCCTACGTTCCCCTGCAGAAAAGCACCACCAAGTATGGCAATGAGCACGAGGCCATCGCAGTGTACAACATGATGCAAGGGGTACAGAAGTTCTGCCCCATCTACACGCTCTGCGTTGGCAATGCTTTTGGGGAGGCAGCGCTGTTGCTGTCGGCAGGCTCTCCGGTAGGTTGTGCTTGCACTGTTGGCAATGTCGTGGCCCAAACCCGTCCACGTGACCTCAAGCATACACCCAAAGGCCCAGCCAGCTGCATTAGCCGTTTTCTTGCACATGTGGCACGTGTGTTCACAGGGTAAGCGGGCTGCGCTACGTTCGTCGACGCTTATGATTCGCCAGCCGCTGCAGCGCCTGGCAGGGATGCAGGCCTCGGACATTGATATTTACCGCAAAATTACCAGGGACAAAACAGCCAACATGGTAAGTAACATCTGGCGAACGCCTTGGCATTAGCCCGTCTGCCACGTGCCTTTGGTGTCATACGTCTGTCCAGCGCGTTCCATCACGGGAACGCGGCAGGCGCGTGTCGCGCCTACAGCCAGGGGCTGCGCTGTTACTTGCTAGTGCTGTGCTGTGCTGCCGCCCTGGTGCTGTGCTGTGTGCGCCCTGCAGGCCAAGTACCTGGCGAAGCACACCCAGAAGACCGAGGAGCAGGTCATGCGGGACTTCTCACGGCCGCGCTACTTCAACCCCTACGAGGCGGTGGAGTACGGCCTCATCGACAAGGTGAGCCTGAGCCGTGCGCGCAGTCAGTCAGGAGCAGGGAGGGCAGCATGCCGGCGCGGGTGTGCATGCATATGGGGCAGGTGTGGGGCGCATCTGCGCGGTGGCGTGATTCCATGCGGTGCGCCTGGTGGCGGAAAGAGAGGATTTCCCACTTTCATGCCATGCCTAAGGTTTGGTTCAAGGTCCATGGCGCGTGCTGTTGCAACAGCACCACTCTTCCGGCACTGCTCTGCCCCCTTGGTGCAGCTGTGCCCATCAGAGTCAGCCTTGCATGTGCCACAGCTGAACCCCCCCCTGGCCTACTGCTGAGTCAGCACTCAGCGGGCCCTGGGCATGCACTCGCCAAGTAGCTCCTGCTGGTCGCACTCCTACCTTGCCTGACCGGCAGGCGTATGTGCGCACTGGGCATAATGCAACTCACGACTCCCCCAACGTCGTCCGACCGTTCACGCTGAGGTGCCCTAAGCGCACCCGCGAGAGGCGGGAGGCCCCTCCCCTCTCCTCCCCTCCCTCCCCTCACTGCCGCCGCTGCCGCTGCTGCTCGTGCCGGTATTGTGCTGTGCAGGTGCTTGAGCCCAAGGAGGAGAACGTGGTGTTCAAGGACTGGGAGAAGATGGGCAGTGAGATCGCGGAGCTGGGCCTGTACGACGATGACGAGCAGCCGCTGCCCACCAACGTCATGTACCCCGGCACAAGCGACTACTGGCGCAACGACTATGACACATAGGCGTGTCTGCACATATGCACACGGACAGGGGTCCAGTGCGGTGGCAGCAGTGGCTAGGGCCTCACCCGCCACCATGCGGCAAGACCTTGACCGCGGCGGCAGCACCTTGATTATGCCAGCGGGCGGTGTCCCTGCCTGCCTGCCTGGCCCGCACTGTCAGCGGCAGTCACGCGCTTGGACCTGCACTGGCACTGGCAGTGCTGGCAACGTGAGCCGCTGGGCACTTGGTGCGCGTGTGGTGTGTGTGGGGCGGCTAGCGCTGTTACTTATGACCTGCGAGGTAGCGCCCACAGCAGCAGCAGCAGCTGCAGCAGCTCCTGTGTGCCGCTACGTTCTCGCATGCCTCTTGCTGTTGCCTGGCATGAGCTGCCTGGCATAGTGCGTCACGTGTGGTGGTTTGCCTGACGGGGCGCGCCTGCGTGCCTTGACTTCCTTGGCTTCCTCGCTGCCTGCCCTTGTCACCTCAAACTAAGCCGCGCAGCCCTACCATCATCTCGCCTACCCTCACCTGCCGCGCTGGCCCAACAGCGGTGCGGCGGTCATGAGTCATGACGTGGTCGAGCGGTGACGAGCCACCCTCACCTGCCTGCGTTTAGCGCAGTGTCAGACGAGCATCTGCCTTGCCTGCGCTGCCGGCTGGGCTGCACGTCTGTGCTTGCTTGTTGCTGCCCTGCTGGCGGCCCTCTCAGTCACAGTCTGTCCTTCCTCGGCGCTGCCTGCGCCCTGTTGCCTCCTGATGCCTCCTGATGCACCCTTACGCTGCTCAGCAGAATTTATCACCCGTGCATCCCAGAACATGCGCCTCCTCACGTACGCGTTATTGCTCCCCTACTGGGCATGTACCGCTCCCACTGCCCCCAGCAGCATGCATGTGATGACGGGCGGAGGGCACAGCATACAGCTGGGCTGTCAGTGGCGCAGGAACGGCAGTGGGTGTCCTGCTGTGAATGTGTACAGGTGGAATTGCTTAACTTACGTAACCTGCTGATCATTACTGGCGAGGGTGGCGTGTCCGCCCCTTGCTGTCATCCGGTCACTGCGGGAGTGCAGGCTGCGGGAGTGCAGGCTGCGGTATTGGCATTGCATACCCAGCCCCAGACAATGACCATGAGCTGAACGCGTTGCATTACAGCTGTGAGTGTCACCTGGCAGCAGGTGGTGGTGGTGGGAGCGCTGTGACACACATCGCTTGCCCCCCTGTGTACTGCACAACGCTTCCACGGATGCAGCAGGTCAGCACATGCCTGAATGCCTAACGAAAGGAACGCTGTCAGGTGACAGCATAACATTGTGCTTGCATGCAGCGTGGTTCAGCCGTTGGGCTTGCGGCCTGTGTGGTGCACAACACCCACACAGTGCGGTGCGGTGCGGTGGCAGGGCGCATGCAGCGTACACGCACAACCTGCTGGCAACAGGCTTTCTGAAGTTGATTGTTTGCCGGACGCCCCAGGCGCGCCTCTCTCACTCAAAAGCACGGCACAACAGGGCCGTTTCCCACGCCCAGCAGGCTATGACTGGCGGCTGTCAGGAGTAGGCCATCCCTCTCGCTCAAGTGTAGTGTACAGCTGAAAGAGAGTACAAAGCTAACTAATACATCGATGTGTGCACAGCACTGTGCGGCCGCAATAGCACCGACGTGCCCGGGCAGCTGCAGCACGTGAGCTGAAAGCGCATCACACCAGCAGCTCGTGTGGCACAGAGTAGAGTCCTGCTGCTGCTGCTGCTGTTGCTGTTCCACCATGCCGTGCGCCTTGCTGCACAGGCCATTGGGCCACACACTGCTGCGCTACGCTGTGCTACGCTCCACTGCCATACACTCATACTTGGCCAGTGCCGCCCACCCAGCACATGTGTGCGCATTGCTCCTGGCCAAACCCAAACCAATGCCAGCGTGCATTCCATGACACCAGCAGCAGCAACAGCAGCAGCAGCAGCAGTCGCAGCAGCGTATTCACCGGCATCCACCGCCATGCCTGCAACCACTGGGCTGTGCTTGCAAACGCACATGGTTAGCGTGGCAGCGTGTGGCAGCCCACGGTGCGGGGCACATGGGTCTTGCTGCCGAGGCTGCCGGGGCGTCTAATTCCACCACCATCACGATCACTCCCAAGGCATCAGGATGTCGCTGCCATGATGCCTCCCCCCCTCCTCAGGCCTTACGAGTTGGCGGTGAGAAAGGGGTGCGCCAGCATGTCGCGCGCCGACCACTCGCCCTTGAGCAGCAGCGCCACAAAGTCCCACCCGGCACCATCCCTGAGGGGGGAGCGGTAGGGGGAGCGGGGAGCGGGGTGCGGGCACAACATGGGGGCAGGGCAGGGCGGACCGTCAAGGGGAGTCGGACGGAGCAGGGAACAGGCGAGGTAGGTAGGGCAGCCAGAGCGCTGTGAGGGGAGGTGAACACAGCGCACAGAGCGCAGCCAGAGGCAGCAGGTAGCACGCCGCCACCGCCAGCAATACAGTGCCGCGTGCACGCAAGCGTAGAAGGCTGGGGTAGGAAGGAGGCTGACGTAACAAGTGAGGGTCCGGCCACACACACACACACACACACTGCCCCACGGGAACCAAATAACTCTAAACACAAACCGCCAGATGCAGTTGCCGGTGACCCTCCTGCCCTCACAGCACAACTGAAGTACCACACTGCCTCCGCTGCCAACTCAGCCGTTGCCCTGCCCTCCTTGCACGCCACCCCCCAGCCTGCCAGCCTGCCAGCCTGCCTGCCTGCCTGTGGTGCGCATGCACGCGGGGCTGTGTGCGCTGCTGCCCCCCCTCCCCCCCAGGGCCTGCTTCTCCTCACCTGTCGTCCAGGAACTGCATCAGCCCGTCCAGCGCCAGGTCCTGCTCACAGTACTCGCGGAACTGCTCAATGTGCTCGTTGTAGATGTCAAACAGCAGCCGCTGCAGCGTGCCGCGGCTCAGCTTGCCGGCCTCGCTCACTGCGGTGCCCTGGCTGAACGTCTCCGCCAGCACCAGTCCTGCAGCTTGCAGGTCCTGACGCCGCCCGGCTGCGGCTGCAGCAGCAGCGGACGCGCTGGCAGCGCCTCCTGCACCACTGCTGCTGCTGGGGGAGGCATCCAGCGGAAGCCCTGGCACATGCCATCCAATGCAGCAGCAGAAGCAGCAGCAATCATTGACGGGCATATCGGAGTGTATCACTCACGTGCAACGCAGGTGGTCGCACGGTGGCACTAGCCAAGCGGTGAGGTGAGGTGAGGTGAGGGCGCTGTCAGGATGGCACAGTGGCGGCGCTGTGATTGCAGAGCAGCAGGCCTGCAAGATTGCTGGGGTCCTGGCCACTGCAGACGTCAGGGGCCAGGTGTGGGGGAGGGGTCACGAGGTCAGGGTTCAGCCAGCTGGATTGTGAAGGCGTTGTTGACATGCAGCGAGCTGTCGGCGAGCTGTCCCCATCACGCGACATGCGAGCGCAATCGTCAGGCAGCCATGCCCACCCAAGGCGCTGCACTGTGCACACCCGCAGCAGTACCTGCCGCGCTGATCGCGCCCGCCCCTGGCGCTGATGCGGCCGCTGCGCCCATGAGCCGCCCGAAGCCGAAGTTGTCCAGCTTTACGATGAGGTCATCGGCCAGCTGGTCCTCCGTGGTGCTCATCAGCACGGTGCCGTTGCTGAGGCTGCCGTGCACCACGCCGCGCTCGTGGCAGTACGCCACCGCCACCAGCAGGCCGCGCGCTATGGAGCGCAGCATGGCGTGACGCGCCTCCCACGCCTCCGCCTCAGCAACCTCCCTGACACATGCATGCATGCATGACGCACCATATGGGAACATGGTCAAACGCCGCGCAGGCGCACACAGGCGCAGCGCGTGCCATGAGCCCTGCACACCTACCACCGAACAACCCTCGCGCCCAACCACAAGCATCCCCTACCACATGCAGCGCCACATGTGCAAGCATCAAAAATGCACCGGTGTGGCACCGCCACAGCCAGGCCGAGGCCCGGGCAGCACAGCGGTGGGGACAACGGGACAAGCCATGGTGCACGTGTGCGTCAGGGCGCCCCGCGAGGCCCCATGCAGGGCTGCCATGCGGCTGGCTGATGGGTGGGTGGGAGGGAGGTGCAGGGAGGCATGCACCATGTGCAGCAGCATGCAGCATCAGCGCCAGCGTGCAATGCTAGCACTGCACGTATTGGCCTGAGCCCCTGAGCCCCTGAGCCCCTGAGCTGCCCGCCACCAGCCGCAGCCTGTGCACAGGCGCTGCGGTGTGCTGCTGCTGCTGCTGCTGCTGCTGCTGCTGCTGCTGCTGCTGCTGCTGCTGCTGATAATGCTGCTGCTGCTGATAATGCTGCTGCTGGCCTCTCACTCGCAGCCTCACTTGCGCTTGAAGAACGTTGCACGGCCCTTGGGCGGGCCTACATCATAGTATAGGTTGAGGGGCCGCAGCCCCTCCCACTTGTACACCAGCCACACAGAGTCGTCGTCGCCGGACTGAGAGGCGCTCAGCGCCGCCTGCGTGGGCGCGCTGGTGAAGTAGCCCAGCAGCGGCACCACCGGGGGGCGCCGCGTGGCGGCCGCCTGCGCTGCCTGGGGGGCAGAGGGCGTATTGGTGCAGAGTGGTGGTGGGGCAGCAGGGGGAAGCCATGCGAGTGGCTGTCTGAGTCGCGCAGTGCAGCCAAGCTTGGACCGGCCAGCAGATGACCGGTGAACCCGGCGAACGTGCGCAACCAGACAACGCTCGGGTTTGCGAGTAGCGCAAGGGCCAGAAGCACATGCAAGGCACATGTGTTGGGTGCGCGCTATCGCAGCACCATCCTCGGGGCAAGTCCTAGCGTTTCTTGGACGTGTACCACGGACATGCACTTACGATGTATTTATCAGCTGGGATGCCTGTTAACTGGGACATGACGAGAAGCTCGTTGTATGCAACTGACTTGGCGACCGGTAGGTACTCCTTAAGGAGCGACGTGCACTGCCGCTGCATTGGCATTCGTGGGTTGAAGGATGCTACATACGCGATGACGGCAGTTTGCGGTTCCGACAGGGCCGCGCCCCCAGTGTAGGGTGCCTGCACATGTGCACCACAGACGTTTCAAGTTGCAGGCTTGCGAGCTGCGCCGATGCGCAAACTAACGGCAGGCGGCCACGCGGTACGCACCTGCTGCACGCTGATACGCCCGAGCTGTTGGAGAATTTCAAAGTCTTCCGAGTCGAAGCCGCCCTCACCAACTTCACGAAACACTTGAGCCTCCAGCTCAAAAACTGACTGCAAAGCAGTGTTGCAGGGACTGGGGTCAGAGGCAGACGAGTGCACGTGCGTTTGCTCACACGGAAACAGCAAGCTGAACGGATGGGCTTGCCTGTCTGCCTGTGACAACCAGGGATGTTGGAAGGCCTGTTGCCAAGGAGGGGTCCTCATAGCCCTCATACGTGCTCTTGAAGTCGCCCTCGTCGTACGACTCGCGCAAGGCTTGCGCCTTCTGGCTCAACAGCTTAGCCAACGCATCGATGTCGACGTTGTCTCCGCCGCCTGGGCTGCTCCCATCATCCAGCGCCTGAGTAGCTATGTGCCTGCATGTCTGCTGTGAGGCGCGCTGCAAGCTTGGACACAAACAGAGGCTGCGAGGCTGAAGCACGCTGGGGACCAGAGTGCGCTGTGGCAGCAGCGCCCAGCGCATTTCTGTTTAGAGGACACTCGTCCTTGAAAAGCGAAACGTCCTAAGCCTGTTCCAGGTCTCACAGTGGTAGAAGTTTAACCACTGGCCCGTGCCTGACAGTTACTCTAGTAGTGTGTGCAGTGTGCGTTGCGGGGTGCGCATTTGTACAACCGGACGCGTGTGTTCAGCATGGCCATGCACCGGCGGCATTAGAGATTAATAGTGCTGCAGATCAAATTGCAACTATGCGGCATGCTGACACCGTGTGATGACGCGATGTTACTTGCGTTGTCATGCCATGGTGATCAGAACAGACCGAGTAAAGAGCATTATCACTCGTCTTGGCTTGATTAGGATCGTCGAATGCTACTGCCTGTCATGTGATTGGCATGATCAATGCATGTCACCTGTCCATAGGTCAACTGTGGCGAGCAACTGACGTTGAGTCAGGTGATGCCAACGCACACCAGTGAATCTTTAATTGCGATATGCAGCGGATCACAATGCATGTGCACTGCTAGGTTTCCAAATGTAGCCTGGATGCAGCCATGAACTCTGTGCTCCCCACCCTTTCCCAGCATTATCATCACTGCTGGTTACGCCTGGCTTTCATTTTCCGAGGTCATGCTGGCGGTTGTTTCATTGACTGCTGCGCTTGTGCAGAGCGCTTCCGGTCCGCATCCAGCCCCCCTGAGATCACCCAGTGCCAGCCAGGCTGCTGAGTGCATGCAGGTGCTTACCATGATGTTGTACATCTCAGCTGCTTTGCACTGCACAAGCCAACGTGTCCTTACCTCCAACAGCACTATCTGCACACCTGTCCACGCGAGCGTATGCACTGGATGCCTCATTCATCAGGCGTTGACTGCCTGACCACAGCTACTACTACTCATGCATACATGTCACATCCGCTTCTTGCCTCTTGCGTATCAGCATGCACATACCCAACACGCGCGCCGAGTCGCCACTACCGCATCCACACAGTCAGACCAAGAGTACACCAGCAGGCAGCACATAGCCATGAGCAGTCATGTAGCCATGAGCAGTCACATGACTGCCATGACAAACAGGCACACACTCCAGTTCAGTCATGCCATACAACAGGTTGCTGTGAACACGTGTTTTGTGTTGAGGTTGACGGTATAGAGATTGAGTTTCTGTTTTTTGAGTTTTTGAGTTGGAAGTGCATGTGATCGGATGCATTATGAGTAGTCATCCATGCCCAGCCATGCGTTATGGGATCAATAGCAGCAATCAAGAGTTACACAAGGAGCTGAGCCACAAAAGAATGAAGCCAGTGTCCGTATGAGTGTGGTGTGTGTATGGGGTGATAGCCGTCGCGCACTGCATCCGGCCACACCAGCGCAATAACATGAATGTCCGACCAACACGGCGGAGCCTAAACACATTCCGCCACCGAAAGTCGCAACAGGCAAGATTTTGTGCTGCACCTGTGTGCGTGTTAACACACTGCGACCAAGTGCTGCTGCAAGCAAGCGCGCGAGGGGCATAGAACCAGCTGAGGGTTCAATCAGCGTGCAGCTGCTACCAACTCAGCCGGCAGCTGCTGCCGCGCCGAGGTGCTGACACTCATTGCCCTCACAGCCAGCCCACAGCTGGCCTCAACGTCTACTGCATGCCCTGCTGTCAGGGGCCAGTACATGCTGCTGCTGTACGCCAGCCGCAGCACCACCAGGCAGGCAAGCAAGCCCTGGTGTACCGCCTAGTAGCGATAATGAGCGGGCTTGTAGGGGCCGCCAACAGGCACGTTGATGTACGCGGCCTGGTCAGCAGACAGCTTGGTGAGCTTAGCGCCCAGCTTGGGCAGGTGCAGCGCCGCCACCTTCTCGTCCAGGTGCTTGGGCAGCACGTAGACCTTCTTCTCGTAGCGCCCGGTGTTGCGCTCGTTCCAGAGCTCCAGCTGCGCAATCACCTGGTTGGTGAACGAGCATGACATGACAAACGAGGGGTGGCCGGTGGCGCAGCCCAGGTTGAGCAGGCGGCCCTCCGCCAGGATGATCACGCCGTGGCCGTCAGGGAAGATGAAGCGGTCCACCTGGGGCTTGATGTTCTGGCGCTTGATGCCGGGGAAGCCGTACAGGCCGGCCATATCGACCTCATTGTCGAAGTGGCCGATGTTGCCAACAATGGCATTGTTCTTCATCTTGGCCATGTGCTCGGCCATGATGATGTCCTTGTTGCCGGTGGTGGTGATGAAGATGTCAACGTACTCCACGCAGTCCTCCAGGGGGATCACCTGGTAGCCCTCCATGCAAGCCTGCAGCGCGCAGATGGGGTCAATCTCCGCCACCAGCACACGCGCGCCCGCCGCCTTCATGGCGCTGGCGCAGCCCTTGCCCACATCACCATAGCCGGCGATGAAGGCAATCTTGCCGGCAATCATGACGTCAGTGGCGCGCATGATGCCGTCGGGCAGAGAGTGGCGGCAGCCGTACACGTTGTCGAACTTGGACTTGGTGACCGAGTCGTTCACGTTGATGGCGGGGAACATGAGAGAGCCCACAGCCGTCATCTCATACAAGCGCTTGACGCCGGTGGTGGTCTCCTCAGACACACCCTGGCACCTGGCCGCCATCCTGGGGGAGTAGCAAGCAGCAGCACACAGGATGCAGCACTCCGTCAGCAGGCGTGAGTGCAAGCCAGGTGCAAGTCACCAGAAAGTATTCAAAACACCACTTATGTTCAGCTGGCAAGGGGGCATACCAAGTCGTGCAGCACGCAGGACACAGATCCAGCAATCGATCGTCAACCACTGCCCTTGGCCCACTCCCCGAAGCAACCAACCCAGCAATGCCTCACCTGGTGTACTTGGTGGGGTCCTTCTTGAGGCTCTCCTTGATCAGGGCCAGCACAATCTTGAACTCCGGGTTGGTGGTGGACTCCGGGTCAGGCACAGTGCCATCCTTGGCAAATGCCTCCTCGGCCTTGGCACCCTCTGCAACCAAGCAACACCAAACACAGTTCGTTTACAACACTTGGCCTTACAGGCAGGCAAACACAGCTTAAGTGAACCAAAGCCAAGACCTGCAGCCACGCTTTTCAAGCAAAGTGTGCCGAAATGGGTGCGCACGCAGCCATGCTCAACAACTGGGGCATGTGCCAGCACCCACAGGTCGTTCAACCAGCAAAAGTTCCAGTTTATTGGACAATACAACAGCAGCGACACACACAGTGCGGACAGCTGGCGTAGCACAGGCCTCGGGGCCTGGTGATCTGAGGTGAGTAGCAATACGCAACACCCACCATGGATGAGCAGGGTGGCATCGCCACCGTCGTCAACCAGCAGGTCGCAGCCCTCGCCGTCGGACCAGGTAAGCATCTGCTCGGTGCACCACCAGTACTCCTCCAGGGTCTCGCCCTTCCAGGCGAACACCGCTGCCGAGTCGCGGGCGATCGCTGCGGCTGCGTGGTCCTGGGTGCTGAAGATGTTGCAGCTGCACCAGCGGACGTCAGCGCCCAGTGCAGTCAGGGTCTCGATCAGCACCGCAGTCTGGATGGTCATGTGCAGAGAGCCGGCGATACGCGCGCCCTGAAAATTCAAAGTGTTGCAGGCAAACCAAAAGCACACAGTCAGGTACCCGCGTGTACACACGCGCTGCGCTTTAGCTCACTGACTGCAGTATCATGCGTCGATATTGTTGCAGCGAAGCCGACAACAACTGCACACCGCCTGTAGGGAAGTCGGCAAAAACATTTGGTTTACCTTGAAGGGCTGCGAAGCACCAAACTCGGAACGGCAAGCCATCAAGCCGGGCATCTCTGCCTCGGCCAGCTCGATCTCGAGCCTGCCGAAGTCAGCCTCCGCAATGTCCTTGACCTGGGCAGAGCAGCGCAAAGGCAGGTGTGCAAGCACGATGGTTGCTTGTGCATGTCAGGGGGCAACGATCAGTGTTGACTTTTGGCGCGCTGCTAACGCAACACACCTTGTACTCAAAGCCCTTTGCGCTCTTGTCCGCGGTGTTGGTGTAGAGGGCCATGGCTGCTGTTGTTCCAAGCAAAAGGTGCAAAGTTACGAAGTCGGGAGTGGTGTACCTTACGGTGGAGGGGACCCGTGCTATTTATGCTTTTTTGGCTGCCACATCCTGTGTGGTGTCCATGAAGATGTGGTTTGAACTGCCGACCAAACGTCCGCTTTTGGTGGTTGAACAATACATATCGCAAATTGCAACCCGCCAGGCCGCGCCAGGCGAGCCGCACGTCTCCACTCCGACCATCACCTCTCATCTGTTGCTGGGTGTCAACCGGTCAAGCCGAACCCGAACCACTCACACCACTCACAGCTTGCTGTTTGCGGTTTACTGCAGGCCTGCCAGCGGGCCTTGGCGGTTAGGAGTCTAAAAGAGCAGTGGGAGTGTGTGGGAGAAAGCAGCAGGCAGCAGTGCAACCCCGACTGCAATCAGGGGTGAGGTGTCAGCCGGTGCCCACACTGATTGGTGGAGAATAGAAAGCTGCCTTCCTGTGCAACTACCTGGGTCACCTGTGAAGCCTTGTAGCACCTACAGCCACTGCTTGCACGTGTGCGCACCCAGCCGAGGGTGCTGATAGGTGCTCACAGCGACCTGCCCGCACGCTTGCACGGCGCTGTGGTCAAGCTGGGCTCTCCTGGAAACCTGTGCATCAGCGTGTGTATTGCACGCTGGCATGGCTGCTGCACACACGCACTCGCACCTCACACTCCACATCAACCGACACAACCTCAACGTTGCCAACCCCGCTTTCCCCCTTGCACCCCTCCAGCAACGTCAGCTTGTCCATGCCCGCTGACCCCCCGAGTGGCTGCCTGCTGTTGGGGTGCTTGCTGACACTGCTCAGTTGAGTGGCCACCATGCACCCATTCGGCCGCTAGGTACTCTTGTGGGCATGATCAACGAGCGGCAGGAAGGACACTGCCGCGCACGTACCGCCTGCATGCATGCTGTGTGCGTGCGCACATCAACCGGCAGATGCGTTGGGCATGCTGCAGCGCATCCCGTGTGGCCATACTGTGGGTTGCATGCAATGCGCGGCTAGGGCGGTGCATCCGCGCACTGCTGATCCTTGGCAGCGCGGACATGTCAGGCGGCTGCGGCACAACAGCCGCACACTACAGCCTGACACCACTGAGCCTGGCGCGTGTTCACAAGCCCATGACCGCGTCAGGGCTGCTCGTCTGCAGGCCAACAGCAGAGGCACAGGCGCGGCCATGTTGCCAGCAGTTGCGTACCTTCCGTTCGGGCCTGGATTCGCATGCTGGGCAAGTGATCATGGAAAGAGTGCAAATCACTGCCAGCTGCCCAATCGGCTGACAGCGTGCATACCAATGCGGCACGTGATGTGCCTTCCAGCCCTTACATGTCCAGCCCTAAGCACTGCCCGCACTGTTGTGGCACTCCCACGAGGCGCCCCCGCATGCGCCAGCTGCATACATCGCATGCCAGTACAGTGCAGTGTACCACCCACACCCCCACCCATATCGCAGTGCACGCAAGCGGCTGCTTCCAGCCTCGCATCACCTGCCGCCGCATGGCCGCATGCAAGGTGATGCGGTGGGTGGGGTGAGGTGAGGTGGGGTGGGCCGTAGGGTGTCCGCTAGAAGGTGGGCCATGTTGAGTTACAGCAGCAGCAACGTAGGAGCGGCAGCAGCAGCAGCAGCAGCAGCAGCAGCGCAGTATGCCGGGCGGGTGTGCTTGCTTGGCGCCTGATGCGCCCATACGCCAACACGCAGTGACCCATCAAGCGTGACGATGTCATTAGCGGCAGTGCTGGGGCGAACACCGAAGCCATGCACACATGGGCTGGTGGATGGCAGGAAGGAGGGGGTGGGTGAGTGAGGCTGTGGGGTGGCTGCTCTTGCGCAAGGGGGGCCAAATATGGGGGGGTGCATATGTACAAGATGTATGGTAAGGTGTCGGGGTTGGGGTAAGGGTTGCGGTGGCTGAGAGTGAGAGGGGCCGTGCGCCCGCACACCCCAGGCTGCCAGCGCTGCGGGGTGGCAACACCGTCACTCGCCAGCGCGTTGCATGGAGGGTTGGAGATGCGGAGGGGTGTGTGTGTTGCCAAGCGGAGAGAGGTAGGCACTACATACATCCCACGCGGTCAGGCAGTGCCCATCCTGGGCAGCACCACGCCACACATGGCCACTCACGCGTTCACCTCACTAGCCAGGCCACCACACCAGCCATCAGGCATCAGGCCACCAGCAACACAAGCCGTGCTGTGCGGGTGCAGGTGCACAGGCACTGCATGTACATGGGTGTGTGGTGTGTGGCTGGGTGTGTGGCTGGCCGGGTGCATGCCGCAGGCCCTCCAGGTGAGGGCAGGTGAGGGGGCGCCGGATGAGGGCCGCTATCACACGTATCTCTTGGCTCCGGGGCGCTGCGCCTCCTTGACGCGCTCATCCGCGATGGCGCGCTGCACCGCCTCGACGTCAAGGTGGATCTGCAGGGAGGAGAGGCGGGCGGGTGTAGTTGGCACAAGGGTTCAGGGGTTTAGGGGGTTACAGGTGGTAGGAAGGCGTGTGTGGATGCACGCATCACCACTGCCGCCAGCCAACCAATCCCTGGCGCGCTACCCGCACTGCCCTGCTGCTGTTGCACATACTGCACACCGCGCTGCTCACCGTCTCTGCCAGCGCCAGGAAGCGCGCGCTGCTCTCCGCCTGGCCCGCGCTGCGCAGGTATGCTGCGCGGTAGTACATGACGCTGTCCACGTGCTGCTTGTACTGCTGAGCCAGGTCCAGCGCGCGCTCAAAGTTGAAGAGCTTGATGTTCAGCTTGATGGCGCGGTACACCAGCCCGGCCTGAGCGTCAAGTGAGCGCACCACACACGAGGGGCAGCAGGAGCAGGATGAGCATGAGGAGGAGGAGAAGGTGCAGCGTGTGGGTGGTGTCAGCCGCAAGGCAGCTGGCAAGCGCTGGTGGCAATGCTGCCGCATGTTGGCATGGAACCGGGGGCTGCGCAAGTGCACAGCTCTCGACATGCCACAGGTCACTCGCAGCACTGCCTCCGGGGCAGTGAGGTGCACTCGTGCGCGCGCTGTGCGGCATAACGACGTGACGCCTCGCTGCGCACGCTCAACACTGCAGTGCCGGCACGGCGGTGCATGCGTGAGCCCGCCCTTCCCCCCCCTCCCCCCGCTCTCCCCTCATGACGACTTCGCGTCGCACCTGCAGCAGTATGGCCTCCGCCTCATCGGGCTTGCGCCGGTACATGGCCAGCATTGCATTGCGGCCCTCCTCAGTGGGGATGAGCTTCACCTGCGCGCAGGACAGGGGGAGAGGATAGGGGGGAGGATCAGGGGGCAGCCAAAGCAAGGAGGGATGCGCAGCAAGCGTGGCCAGCCTCACACCCAATGAATGAATGAATGGAGACAGGATTGCATCAGGCCTTGGCAGGGTGAGCTGATTCCACTGATGCCCCTCCCTCCCTCCCTCCCTGTATGCCAAGCCTGCTGCAACCCACTTGTCTGGGCCTCATGCGCTGTTGCGCGCCATCACCCTGCACTGCACTGCACTGCACTGCTCGCGGCGGCTGCATGGCGCACCTCAGCGCCTGCCTGCCCTCCTCACCTTGCGCACAAAGTGCGTCTTGTCCACCTCGTCGATGGCCGCAAACGCTGTCTCCGCCGTGTTGAGCTCCTTGGCCGCCATGGCCATCGCCGCCAGCGTGGCCCACATGGTGGGGTCGCGGATGAAGCGGCACAGCCGCGTGGCCTTGTCCCACTGCTGCCGCTTCACCTGCAGCGGCACCAGCAGCAGCAGCAGCGCACAGCCAACGGCGAACGGTGGATGAGGGCCGCGTGAGGCAGGTGAAGGTCAGCGCAGCGCGTTGGCCAGGTAGGCAGGCAGTGAGGCAGGTGACACACAGCTGACACACGCACCTCTGCACGCACTCTCACTTGGGCGCGTACGTAGACACAGCAGCGCTTGCTGCACACGCCCCAGCATCATGCGTTTCCATGACCTTCTCGCCCTTTGCCACCTCACCCAGACCTCAGCCCCACCAACCAGGTGCGTGCGGTGGCTGCATGCATCGCGTCACCCCCCACCCCCTACCCCTCACCCCCAGCCGCCACTACCCACCATGTCGTACACGAGGGCCGGGTAGGGCGAGGTGGCGGCGCCCACCAGCACGCCGTCACCACGCCGCACCAGGCAGCGGCTGCCGGCGAAGAGCGTGATCTGCGAGGACTTGCCGAAGTCCGAGTCGCTCTTGACGTAGCGCGTCTTGCCCAGCAGGTCCTTGTCCACAAACACCTCGGGGGGGTAGTACCACACACACTGGCAGCAGGCAGGCACACAAGCGAACACACGCAAAGGGCGCGCAGGTCGGGGACGCATAAGGGCAGGACACACGGCACAGGTAAGGCGCCACCGGCACCAGCAGCGGCACCAGCAAGCGTCATCACACCACTAACGTGTCCAGGCAGACGCGTATGCACCACTGGTACGCACAGAGGAAGGCACGCAAAGGGCAGTGCATGCGGACCACCGGCAAGCTGCACGCAGGCTGCCCCCATGCCAGCTGTGGCGCCCGATAGCGCATACGGCCCGCCAAGCCCACGTCAGCCAAAAATCCACTCTACCACCCGCCATCACGTCACGTCGCGTCACGCACCAGGCGTTGGTCCACGACAGCCGCGAGCATGCCAGTCATGTCGTGCCAGCGCGCGGAGTCCACCATCGCGCCCAGCTTGGCCACCAGGCCGCGCTTCATGACGGGCATGAGGTAGAGGTCGCGGTTGCGGTCGATGAAGATGAGGTAGCGCTCGCTTATGGGGCCCGCCTGGCTGAGCGCCACCTCCTTGATCTCCAGCGAGTGGCTGAAGGGCTCGCCCAGCGGCCGCCCCTGCGCCGCGTCAAAGAAGCGCACCAGCGTGCCGCTGGCCTGCTGGTCCAGCACCGCGATGGTGTCGTTGGACAGCCCCACCATCTGCGCGTTGAGCAGCTCCGTGCGCAGGCCAGTGAACTTGGGGTTGCATATCTGGCGGCCCTCGTAGGTGTAGATCTGGATGCCGGTGGAGTTGTCCAGCAGCAGGAAGTGGCGCTCCGCCTGCGGCATGCACACACATGCACACGCGCGACAGCGCCAGCGGCAGTGTTGGCAGTGTTGGCAGAGTCGGAGGGGAGGGGAGATACTCATCAAACACACGTGGCAGGCAAGCAGCATCAGGGCACAGCGAACAGCAAAAGCCCAGAGTGCATGCATTTAAGAGGATGCCCTTGGGTAGTGCACTAGTGCTGCATGCATCCATTCCCGCGTTCAGCCGTCCCCAGCCTTGCCAGCCGCCAGCCAGGCGCTAGGCGGTCAGGGCGGTGCGCGCAACCCCACCTGCAGGATGAGTGTGACTGTGTCCTTGAGGTCGAATATGTGTGGCGTGTTGAGGTTGCCGGTGCTGTACACGTGGCACTGCGTGCTGGTGGCCACGATCAGGTAGCCAAAGCCTGTCGGTGGGGCGTCATGGTGGCGGTGGTTAGCACGAACAGAGGCAGGCGCAGCTGACAGGCAGGACGAGGCTGCTGCACGCGCTTGGCGGGCAGGAAGGCAGAAGGCAAGGAGGGCAGGGCGCGGCAGCGGCAGTGATTCAAGCAACGCCGGCAGGTGGTGCTGCCATGTGCACGGGCGTATGGTGAAGCCGGGCTTGATGTTGAGCATGGCGGCGCAATCGCTGGCTGCCTGATTGCCTGCCTGTGTCGCGCGCCGCGGGCGCACTCACTCACCCAGCGACACCTTGACCACCCGGTCGCGGAACTCTGGCAGCTCGTCCGCGTTCTCATTCACGATGTCGTTCACAACGATCTTGTGGTCATCCTCCACAGTCACCTGCACACACGCACGCATGCAAGCACACGCCTCAGCCGGGCCAGGCCGGAGCGCGCCACCGTCACTCCAGCTCAGGCGTACCGCCGGTGCCTCTCCTGCCCCCGCCCATGTCTGTCACCAACCACCACGCCATCAGGCGTGCACCGCTGTGGGCAGTGGTGCACCATCACAGCCTGGTAGGCAGTGGCAGTGCTCAATGCATTGACCCAAACCAAAACAACTGTGTGAAAATGGATACACCAAGCTGTGAAATATCTAGTCCAAGCTCATGCGGGGGAGGATGCCACTTGATGAGCTTGGACTAGACCTGTAACACGTGTGGCAACTTCCCACAGCCCGCGCGGTCCTCTGCCATGGTGACGGCTGCACGCACGCATGCATGACTGCACGTGCGGGACCGTGCGAGCACGGATACCCCCCCCCCCGCGCGTATCTCTCTCTCATATACACACATGCGGTACCTGTATACATGGCGCGCGTGGCCCCTTGCTCCCTCCTCCCTTCTCCCTCCTCCCCTCTGTCCCCCACCCCATCCCGCTCAGCCTCAGCCTCAGCCTCAACCCAGCGCGCCTCTCGCTCCCTCCCTCCCTCTCCCCCCCCCCC
>BDDA01000093.1:128278-148100 GCA_001662385.1 Chlamydomonas asymmetrica
AAGGAGGTGCATCGCAGCATGTGGGGGCAGCTGGGTGTGAGTTGAGGGGGTGAAAAGGCCTGCCAACAGGTGACTGTGAATATGGATGTTGTCACGGTGTGGATGAGGAGCTGAGCCAGCGCACCATGCAGCTCCTCGTGCCTCCGCCACCACCCTCACCACTTGCATGCGTGCTCAGCCCCCTCATCTGACCTCACCTGACCTGCCTCCGGCCTTGCGCAGGCTGTCAGCCACGTGGTGCGTGCACCGGCGCTACGACGAGCACAACAACACCGGCTTCACCGACAACTGGTGCGTGGGACCAGCCTGGCGCACGCATGGCACAGCGCCGCCCACGCGCCCCACGCGAATACGCACATATGTGCGCAATACCGTCACGCGTGTGAACGCAGTACGCACACGTGCACGTGTGCCCTTGTTGGCGGCTAGGGCTGCCATGGTGGGCTGTTGAGCGAGGCGCCATGCTGTCATCATGCTGCAGCTCCATGCTCGATTATCAGCCGCTGCCTTGCCTTATCACCCTCACCGCTCCCCACACCCACCCTGTCACGCGTTAGTATTTTGACATGCCATCACATCCCATCATCATGCGTGCAGGGTATATGCGGTGGACACGCTGCTGCATGAGCTCATGCTGCAGACAGAACACAGGTGGGTACTGGTGGGTGGCCACTCTGGTGGCTGTTATGTGGGCCGCTCTGACGCTCTGCCTGAGTGACGCCGGGTTCTGGGCCTGGCGCTCAAGGTGCCTTCCCACACAGCCACACGCGGCAACATGTATTGGCGGCCGGTTGACGTCCACTCGCACCATTCAATGAGATGCGTGCACCTTATCACCCCATCGCTCCGACCGGTCGCATGATTGACCCATCACGTTGCGCTGGCCAATACGGCAGCATGTGATGGTGCGGACTGAGCTGGGCTGCTCCTTGTGCGCCCCTCACCTCACCTCATGGCCTGCCCCCCTCCACCGCCCCATGACCTACTCGCCTTCCGTGCTATGCTGCTGCTGCTGCTGCTGCTGCTGCTGCCGCGTGTGTTCGCCGCACGACCCGCGCAGGACGCTTGACCCCGAGGAGGCCGACTTCTTCTACGTCCCCCACATGGCCTCCTGCTTCCCCTTCCCCATCATGACATGGGCAGACTACCCAAACTTCCCCAGCCACGGAGGTACGTGAGCGCGTGCAGCCGTACAGCGGTACAGCGGTACAGGCGTGAGGCATCCAACCCGGCCTGTGCGTGTCATGTACCCACCACCTCGGCGTGCCATGGCGGGAGCGCCCTCACCCCACCTGCCTCACCACCTGCATGCTGTGGCGTCACCAGGCAGGAGAGGGACTGCTGGGTGGCAGCCTGCATGTCCCTCTTGCCCTGCCTGCCTACTGGCTGACCACAGCCACAGGACCAGGCCTCCCGCTGTGCTGTGCTGGTACTGGTACTGATACTGGTACTGGTACTGGTGCTGCTGCTGCTGCCTGCAGGCCCGCGCCCCATGCACATGTCCAACATCCTGCGCCACACACACGAGTTCATCAACACCTACTACCCTTACTGGAAGGTAAGGGAGAGAGCGAGCAGGGCCATAGGGGCTGACATGCAAGTATGCCACCCCCTCGCACCATGTTTGCACGCGGATGTTGCTCAATATGTAGTGTCTGCCAGTGTGCCATGTTTCTGCTAGATATTTGCCAGGATCACATGTCCTAATTGACCTCTTCAAGCAGTATAAGAAAACATACGGTATCAAAATGATGCACGGTCCTGTTACATAAGCTGCCTTGTGTCTGGAATGCCTGGGAATGTGTGAAACATTTTGCCTGGGATGGACAACGTGGGTGGACAAAAGAAAGGCACCCCAGGAGCGCCTGTCAGGGTGCGGGTGGCATGATGTCGGCCATGCCACGTCATGTCCTGTCTTGCCGCACACTGCTCCGGTCGTGCGCGTGTGTGCCCCATCACCGCCGCCCTCCACTCCTGCCTGCCCATCTACACACGCTGCTGATGCAACGCGTATCGCGCGCGCTGCCTCATCACTTTACCTCCTCATGCCATCCACCACCATCCGCCACCCTCGGGATGTCTGCCGCCTGCTGGCCGCCCGTCTGCCCGTCTGTCCGTGCAGCGCCGGGGGGGGCGCGACCACATCTTCCTGTTCACGCACGACGAGGGCGCGTGCTGGGCGCCCAGCGTGATCAAGGACGCCATCTGGCTGGTGCACTGGGGCCGCATGGACCCCAACCACACGTGAGCACACACCCCGCATGTATGCACGCCTGCCCGCCTGAGTAGGCAGCACGCGTGATGCAGGCAGGCATAATTGCGACCACACAGCACGATCATACACGCGTGCATGTCACACACCGTACTGCCGTACACACACACATACGCAGTCATCATCATCACGCATAACAAGTACACTGCACGGCCCCACGGAAAGCATACTGCATGGCCCCATGGGAACTAAACATTTCTAAACACATACGCAGTGTGCATATGATGGACTTCACCAGGTCATCACCCCTGCACATGGCGCAACGATCATTGCACGGGCTTCACAACCTGAAGCACGCAGGCGTATTATGTACTGTTTGTGCTGGACTGAGCATGCTAGCTCGCTGTGTTTGTGTGTGCGCGTGCCCCCAGAGGCGCATCATACACAGGGCCAGACATACACGCAGAGCCGTGCGCGATGAGCCTGCCTGCCTGGGCCATATCCTGTACGCATGCATACACATAAGCACACGCGCTTGCACGTGCAAGCATGTTGGGCATGTTGCATCTGCTGGCGTGCCTTCACCCTCCTGCGATGTGACTGACCTGCAGGAGCAACACTGCGTTTGAGTCGGACCGCTATGACACGGAGTGGAAGGTCAAGCTGCAGCCTGAGGGCTGGCTCAAGTACATCCAGGGACACCCCTGCTACACCGCTGGCAAGGTGCGGTGGCCTGCGTGGCCTGCGCTGCGCTGCGGTTGTAGGGAGCGCTGCCAGAGCTCACCTACCAATCATCAGTGTAACGAGCGCCTTTCACATGCGCCATCCCTGTGCTGTGCTGTGCCTCCTGGTCTCCCCCCCCCCATCAGGACCTGGTGGTGCCGTCCTTCAAGGGGCCCAACCACTACCGCCACTCAGCACTCACAGGTGCACCGGGGCGCGTGCGTGACATCCTGTTCTTCTTCAAGGGCGACACGGGGGCGCACCGCCGCCCCAACTACTCACGCGGAGTGAGGCAGAAGGTAGGTACCTAGGGGCAGGGGCCAGGGCGGGAGGTGCAGCGGGCAGGGTGTGGCAGGGAGAGAGGGGGCGCAGGGGTGACTGCTGCTGCCCTCCGAGGCAGGGTGAGCGCAGTGGGTACTGCCACACGGTGCAGGTGATGCTGTTGGCCGGCTTGCGTAGCGCTGCTCCACGAGCACCGCACCACCACCCTTGCCGATGATTTTGCATACCGCATACTGGAGTGCTGTTGGGACTTGCATGTTGCACGGGCAAGCGTGTCAGGTGCTGCTTCCCACTGATGCCCCTCTTCTGTCATTCCTTGCGCTCGTGTGTGTGGCCGCTGCCGCGCAGCTGCACCAGCTGAGCACCAAGATGCGGGGCACGCAGGGCGAGGCGCCGCCGCGCGTGTGGGTGGGCAGCCCCGCTGAGCTGCCGGGTGACTACAGCGACCAGCTGGCGCGATCACAGTTCTGCCTCGTAGCAGCAGGTGGGTTGCGGCGGCACTGCCGGCAGCAGCAGTGGTGGTGGGTGGGTAGGTAGGCAGATGATGTCGGTGAGCCCTGCTGCATAGCGGGGGTCCTCCGCGCAGCTGACATTGCAGCTGTTCGCCGGATAATGTTATGTCGTGTTACGTCAGCGGCCATGTTGGCCGAACGGCCCATGCTCCCCCAAGATGGGACTGGAGCCGATTAGAAGAGGAGGTTCACCAGCCTAGGCACAGGGAGTGCAACAGGGCCACAACGGCGGAGCATCACGCAATAGAGTCATGCAGGATAATACGCAGTCACCTGCTGAGGCTGCAGCGCCGTAGGCGCGTTGGCCTTGCAAATAGACCTGGCTGGTGGTGGTAGTCGGTATGGCAGGGCTGGAGAGGCACGCTGGGCTGAGGCCGCCTGAGGAACGGTTGTGCGCACCAACGTCAGCCCAGCAACATACCTACTCACCTGGCTGCTGCTTGAGGTGGCTGATGGTTGTGGCACCCGGTTTGCTGACCGTACCACTATTGTCTTGCACATCATACCGCCCTGGCTGGCACCAAGTCAGTGGCATGCATGCGTGCGTGTTGCCTGTGCCACGCTGACATATCGTGCGTGCATGCGTGTGTGCCTGTGTCCAAGCCAGAGGCACATGCTTAGGGCGTCTGGGAAGCACTGAAACCCGGCAGCCCATTGCCAGGTTTCTGTCTTGCTATGTTGCCAGCGCTGCCGGCACTGTCACGTGAGCGCCCTCACATGCGTGTGTGTGCGCGTCATATGTGTGATGTGGTGGTGGTGGTGCAGGTGACGGGTGGTCGGGCCGAATGGAGGACGCCATGCTGCACGGCTGCATCCCCGTCATCATCATGGACAACGTGCACGCGGTGTTTGAGTCCATACTGGACGTGAGTGCCTGAAACCAATGGCGCCCCTGCTTGGAGAGCATGTGGGGGACATCCTTCGGCAACTGCCTGTGCATGTGCCTGTGGCTGTACCCGTAAAACCTAGCATTGTCTTGTTAATTTGTCATGTTCACGATGTGATTTGGTATTGGTTGTGCCACACAAGTCATAGGCATGTTCAAAAGGGAAGGGTTCAGATGTCGCTGCATAGCGCCAAGTCATACATACGCGCGCTCGTCATGGTGGCCTATGCCTGCCTGCCTGCCTGCCTGCCTTGCCCACTGCCACTACCACTACGGCCACACAGCTTGAGCAGTTCAGCATGCGCATCAAGGAGAGCGATGTGGAGAAGATCGTGGAGATACTGCAGGTGCGGTACAGTGGGTGCAGTACAGGAGGGCGGGAGGACAGCACATGGGCTTGCAGCATGTTGCATCAGGAGATGTGCTGCATGCCGGCCAACCTGGCGGGCGGGCACACTCGTTGACGCGGCGGTGTCACATGGCAGCACCTGCTGTCTGCCTGCAGTTTGGCATGCGAGCGATGTGTGCGCGCACTGCACTCATCACTGCAGGCAGCCTGCCAACGGGCAGGTGTGATTTTCAAGAGATGAGCAGGCAGGGTCATGCTCTGCGTGAATGCGCCCCTCCTCTCTCCTTGCCCTTGCCCCGCTAACGAACACGTTTAGACACCGCTGCTCTTGCCACTAGCTGTGTAGAGGCCACCTTCACCTGAACATTGCTTTTGCAGCGCTATCTGGACAACTGTGCCGCCACTCTGTTGTGTGTTGCTGCTGCCGCCGCTGCTGCTCTGCACCGCACCGCCGTCACCTCTGCCCACTGCTCTCCCCCCCCGCTGCCCTTTCCCCCCCCTTCCCCCATCAGGCCATCCCCGAGCGCAAGGTCCGCTCCATGCGTGCACACATGGGCCGTGCGTGGCACCGCTTCCGCTGGGCGGCTGGGCCCGCGCTGACCAACATGCTGCGCGAGCAGCTGGCCGGCCATGCAGGGGACGCAGGGCAGCAGCAGCCCAAGCGCAGCAGCAGCAGCAGGCGCAGGCGGCGGGACGTGCTGCAGGCGCCGCATGAGCCTCATCAGGCCACTGCAGAAGGTGGCGAGGTGGGGGGCGTTGCAGGTGGTGGTGTGGGTGAACCACGTGCAGGCGCCGGCGCACGCATGGTAACACAACGAGGGGCAGGCGGAGGAGCATCCTGGCGGCCTCCACTGCTGGCGGGCGGGCAGCGCAGTAGCGCCGGGCGTGTAGGACGACAGGTGCGCCAGCAGCAGGACAAGGCAGCCCTAGATGTACGGCGTAGCGCTGGCGGACCGGCGGCGCCGTTGCTGCCGCGGCCCTTCCGGGGTGACCCGGCGGTGGACGATGCCTTCGCCACCGTGGTGCAGTGGCTGTACAGCCGCATTGGAGATATCGCATCGCTGGATGATGACCGATGACAGCCGCAGCAGCAGTGGGTAAACATAGAGGCGCACAGAGGTAGCGTATCGGCGGAGGAGTGGCTCACGAATTTTAGCGGTGCACACCATAGGCGCAGGCTTGGTTGTGGCGAAGCCTGGCAGTCCAGCGCAGTGGCCTAGCAGGGGCGGTCATGGTGGTGGTGGTGGTGGGGCTCACGCGCAGGCTGCCTGACATAGTCACGAGTGATGAGTGATGAGTGATGAGGGAGGACACGTCAGTGCTCGTTGAGACGTTGACATGTTTGTTGTAGTCTGTTGTAGTGGAGTTTTAACGGGCGGAGGCATAGCACTGTGCGTCACATGTGTGGTGTGCGTGTAGCATGAGGGTAGTTCGCAGTGCCACTGGCGGCTGGGGTGCAGGGGTGCAGGGGTGCCTCGCTCCTCAGAGGTGTGTGCACCACTGTCGATGTTGCCAACAGTCGGTCTGTGTTAGGCACGCGTGACACTACCGTAGCGCCATCAGCGCCGCATCAACAGTATGTGATTTGAGTCTGTGCTGTTGAGCTGCGCCGCCAGAGCCACTGGACACACGCAAACAGCACAATGCAACACAACAACCAAAGCTTCGCCAACCACACCCGCTGCTGCCCATCCAGTCCCCCATACCCTCCGCACCTGTGTTGGCCTACGCGGTGTGCTGCACGTGCACTGCGCTATGTATATCCCACTGGTGCAGTATGTGTATCCCACTGGTGCGGCGGGGGCGGGGCTGCACACTGCTCTCCACGCCTGCACCTGCCTCGCACAGACCTCGAGCGCTGCTGCGTCAAGTGGCTCTTGCTGATGCACGGCAAAGCGCAAGCCTGTGTGACTGGCACCTCTGTACCTTGTGTCTGCTCTGCCACTAGTCGGCATGCTCTTTGCACACAGCATGCAGCAAGGAACCTGCTAGCGGCACCAGCAGGGCTAGCGCGTCCCCCTCACCCCTCACCCTCATCTGCTGCGCCTCCACTACCGCACTAGCTGCCGCTGTCCGGCTGGATGGATCGCAAAGCCAACCCCTGGCATATAGCAGCACTGCAATATTGACGATGACGTGTCATGCCAGGTGCGCACCATCAGGTTTGTAAGGTGGAGGGCAAATTGATATCGTATGTTACATCAGGAGCGCGTCGGCCAAACGGCTCATGCTCCCCCAGGATGGGGACCAGACGAGCAGAGCAGGGCCACAGGGGCTCAGTGCAGCACATCAGCATCGTGCCTGGTTGCATGACGCAGGTAATTGACATAATTAGCAACCATCTATCCATCCGGGCGATTTACCATCCTTAGCATCGCATCAGCGGCATTATCGCGCTCACTGTCAAACGCGACGTTGGGAATGATGTTCTGGTACCTGGCGCGCGTCTCAGCAGTGCGGATGTGCAAGTGCCACACGCAAGTCATCATGGGGCGGTTGTGACCCATTAGCATATTACGGCGCACACTTTGGACACACAAGGTGCTGCCTTGGCACATGCGCCTGGATAATACGTCCAACATGCACCTTCAGGTGATTTCAACAACCCAGGCGGACCCGTAGCAGGGTCTCGTGTTGGCGTGCCGGAAGGCGCATCGGCAGGAAGGGTGCCAGCCCTCAACTTTGCCAAGACACGTAAAACAATAAGCTCTGCAGCGGGCTGTGTGCATGTAAAAGTGAAGTGGATGCATGTAGAATACCAGCAGCTGCCAGCAGGATGGCTCCATAGCATATGTATGCCACTGCCTAACTGTTCAAGACTAAAAGCGTAAGTGACACTCAGCACATACAGGAGAGGTGTGAGTGGCTAGACGCAGGAGCAGTGCAAAGAGAATACTGGAGGCGCAATACGCCTGGACGTAACACCATACCTACTACCCTGCACGCGGCATGCTCACGTAGATGCGCGCATGCACGCATAGGGCGTATTTGAGGGAGCATACTGCCCAACATTCAACATCAGTGTGGCTGCAGGCGCAGTACATAAAAACAGGAGGCATCGCAACCTGAGCGCAGGTCAGGGCGGCGTAGGGTGTGTGTGGTTCTCACACTAAGTGAGCACGTTGCGCAGGCAACCTGTATTGGCGAGTGCACTGCCGTACAGGAGGGAGCCGCTGCGTACATGGCAGCAGCCTGCGGTCGCCACCTGCCCTGTGTGCACCGAGACCCCACGCGGAGGCGCAGCGGCCATCACCACCGTATGAATAGATGTGCTTGGTCATGCTCATGGTGCAGTGTTTGATGGACGATCGTAGAGAAACATTGTGTGCCATGCTGAAGGTTTCCACTCTGGATTGGATTCCCAATTGCATGGAGTGATGGTGATGCACTGTTATGCGACCGGCACCCGCTTGCACATATCCACCACGCTGATGCGTGCAGCGTACAGGACGCATGCATCCACCTCGTTCAGTGCTTGACCTCCCCAGCACCTGTAACGGGGAGTTGCTGGCTGCGCTGCTGCTGCCGCTGCCCCTCCACCACCATACTGTGTCTGGCCGCCGCGTCTTGCTTGGCGGTGGTGGTGACTGCTGCTGCTGCTGGCGGTAGGTCCGGGGGCACGGGCCCGCACTCCTCGGGCCACACCCCCGCGTTCTTGTGGTAGGCCAGGCACAGGCTGGCGATGAAGTCAGCCACCTCATGGCCGCCGGGGCAGTTGTACCAGCGGCCCCCGTCCATGACGCAGCGGTGCTCGCCGTCAATGTGCACTGTGCAGCTGCGCGTGACGCCGCGCTTGGCGGACAGTGCCACGCTCGCCGCCAACAGGCCCTGCGGCAGGCGGCACACACCAGCCAGGCGGGGTGTGGTGCGGTGTGTAGTGAGATCGGAGTGAGCATGGGGCGGCATGATGGGGTGGTCTAGGAAGGGAGGCATCAGGCACAGCCATATCAATGCATCATCCATATGTGCCGCGCAAGGACGCGCAGGCAGCACTTCCCAATACTGGCTGATGGCTCGCTGCACATCACGGGACGCATCATGGTTCGCCGTCTCAGCCTCGAGGCTGCAGTGGTTGGGCTCCGCGCACCGCGTGTCGCACAGGTGCACGACAGGCGGTGCGTTGAGCCCAGTCGCTGCAGTCTCAAGACTGAGGCGGCAAACCATTACGCATCCGGTCCCTGTAGCAACTCAGTGCAGGCGGGGGCTTGTGAACGTAGCACACGGTGAGGGGCACAAACAATGCTGACGGGCGTGTCAGTCGTGCGGTGATGCTGGGCCACCTCAGGCCACACCGTTGTGCAGGCACTGTCAAGGGGGATATGTGCTCCACGTTGGTTCCGGAACCGCAGAGACCCACAAGAGCGAAACCACAGGGTTATTCCGTTGATTTACCTCGCCTTCGTTCGACGCTGCGCACTGCCGTATCTTGTCTTGGGACTCTGCTGGGTACTCCGCCTGCAAGAGCAGCCAGCAGCACCTGGAGCAGGTCAGTGCATGCACGGGCGCCTGGCCAGTGTGGTGGAGCTGCTCACAGCCTCCTCACTAGGTCGCCCGAGTAGCTTCGACCTGGCGTAACTCACTGGCAAAAATGCCTGCTGATCACACGGCATACCTTGTCCAGGCACAGCTGGAAGACCTTGGGCGAACCAATTGCGGGAAAGTTGTCATCGAGGCAGCGTATGTACGTCCAGAGGTATTTGTAGTTCTCGTGCAGAGGCGTGTACCTTGCCGCACACAGCTGCAACATAAAGGCAGCATAAGCAGGTAATTGAGCTGCCTGTGCGGCATTCCTCAGCCAACATTGAACCCTTTAGGTGTGTCAATTCATCAGGGTACCTCACCTGCTGCTTGTTGCCGTCACATTCCAGTTGGCCATGCTTGCAAGACACTTTGTCATCTGCGCTGGCCTCCCCGATGAAATTGAGCTTAACATGTGTAAATGCGTTAGCTGCACGCAGCACAGGCGCCATGCGATCCTCACACCTCAACGCGTCGGGGCACCTGCCAACATAACGCAGGTTCATAACCAAGAATCACTGTCTTGATCTCCTGCTGTCTATCCAAGCTTTGGGCTGCCACAGAAGTGCACTACCTTGTCCAGGGAAGAAACAGGCGCAGGCTCGCATGTGACCAAAGAGTTGCTCACTTTGACATAACATACAGCTCAAGGGTCACTGTATCTCGGGTGGGGTAGTCCTCCTGTACAGTTTGAGCCTCCCACTGTGTTGAGCGCCCACCGGGCTGCGTCAGGTGCAGCTGATGCTGTGCTGTAGGAAGCGCGAATGGCGTCGCTATGCAGACCAGCAGCGCTGCCAAGCTGATGCTGACCAGACCTAGAACGACCATCGTTGTGAACGGAGTATGTCGGTTCAAGTATGTGCTCGCACTCAGCAAATGCATAGTCAGGTTGGTGTTCGCCAAGGTGTCATCCGCGCACCGTCGCGCACGAGCGCTCGTATGCGTGCTCAGCACAACAAGAAGTCACGGCTACGAAAGGCTGCTGTTGAGACTTCGCTGGTCACGCTGCGCATCACCTATTGAAAGCCCGTTGCGCTCATGCAACCGCAGGACGCATTTGTGGGTCTTACATCACGAACATGGCACATGCTTGCCATTGCGCCTTGTAGTACAATGCCTGCCTGCGGGTGATTGCGCTAGCTGTCCTAGCGCTCAAGCAGACACGCACATGCTTAGACGCGCCACTGTCCAGACGCAGCAGGACAGCCGCGACCGCCACAGCACAACAGGTGGGCCCACCCTTCACGTCTGGCGTGGGTAGGCACGAAGGCAAGCAGGCAGGTACCAGGTGGCGTGATACGGTGTGGTGTATTCAGCAAACGACACGCCTTATCACCACCGCTGCATGTGCATCCAATCAGCAGCGTGTCAGCTAACACTGCTGACGATGAGGGCACGCCACACACACGCACACTACTTGGCAGCGACACTGCATGGCCCCACGGGAACCTCACGTCACCTCAACACACCCAGCACCACAAACGCGCCACAAGCACGTCTCCATGACGTAATGCACACGTCAACACTGCTGCCGCAGCTGCTCCTGCTGCTGCTGCTGCTGCTGCTGCTGCTAGGATGTATCAGGTGGCTAAGGCATCACCAAGCACTGGCCCGCAGTGTTTTTAACCGCCCCGCAATTGTGGTCTAGTCACAGCACAACAGCACAGGCGGCATCGTGGGCTGCATGCCCTCGTACCAGCGCATCACCAGCAGCCGTAATGATATGCAATGCAGTGTGCATGCGTGATATACATCTAAGCGCGCCATTCGATGTACCGCACTTGTGTGAGCAGGGCGAGGGCGTAACGACGCGTTGAGCTGTGGGAGGGTGGCAAGGGGCCACAGGCGCAGGCTCACCAGGCCTGTCGTGCGCCAGGCGTCATCACAAGTGCTGTGCTACCGTGAACAATCATGGACATGTGTTATTGGACAAGTGGGAGCGGTTGGCAGTACCCGCACGGCTCCACGCAGCACCTCACAAGGCCACCTGCTGGCCACCGGCTATGGCACAGGCGCCACGTCAGCGCTAGCGCTTGGGCTCAGGCGGTGCTGGTGGTGCGGCGCGGCGGCCTGCGCAGCTGGTGGAGCAGCTGCATGGCGTGTGTGTGCTGCGCCAGTGCTGCCTTAATGATGATCGGGTCGTGGTTGATGGCGCTGACCTGCTCGCGCACTGGTGCGCACAGCATGCAGCGCACGGCTGTCACCAAGCACCCCACAGTGCCACCCGCATCACTGCTGCTGCTCAGGCTGCCGCTGCCAGTGGTGATGCCGGCATTGGAGCCGGTACCTGACGCCTGACGAGCCTTGCTGTGGTTGCGGCTGCTGCGCGCCCCTGCATGCTGATGGGCGCCCACGGCACCGCGGGAGCTGTCTGTGGCCTCCTTGGCAGCCGAGGCTGGTGCCATCATGACCGCCTGCTGCTGCTGCTGCTGCTGCTGCTGCTGTTGCTGCTGCTGCTGCTCGTGCTGCTCCTGAAGAATGTGGAGGCGGGCTATCAGGCAGGTGCGGCGCTCGCTGACGCGCTGCAGGATGATGGCTGCAGCACGGCACGCCAGCCCCAGCATTCCCTGCACTGTGCTGTGCACGTGTGCTCCTTCTGCCGCACAGTACAGCTTCATCATCCCCACACCGCCACCATACCCGTCACTTGCCCCACCATGCAGGCCCTGCAGGGCGCACAGGGAGCGGCACACACACAGCCACACACGCAAGGCAGGCAGACGCAGCAGCACGCGCAGCAGCAGGCACACCGGCGTTCAGCGTCATCAGCCACCATCATGTTGCAGGGTCTCAGAGCACATGCAAGGTCTCAGAGCATATGCAACCATCACTTGCTTGCCGCTGTGCACACCCACGTGATTACGGTACTCAGCACATGATGAATGGTAAGTGAGGCCACCACCACCCGTGTCCCTCACACCCACCACCACACACTCACAGTCACAGCATCAGCCGCCACCCCCTGCATCACGCCCCACCCACCACTCATGCTGCTTGCGTAACACCCGGCAGGGCTTCGCACAGCAGCACAGACGCCACTAATGTGGTCATGTGCCTACGCCGTGTGCATGCAATACAAGCGCGTCGCCACACAGCCGCAGGCAGGCAGGGAAGCATCACAGCACTCCATTGTCAGCCTGATCAGCCCTGCATCAGACCCTCCAGCCCGGGGGGGCTAGGTGGCGCTCACCATTCGGTCGCGCAGCATGCGCAGCGCATCTGGGCGCGACACCAGCAGGTGCGCGCTGAGCAGCTCCTCCACCCACTGCTCCGCCTTGGCAAGCGCACCCGCCAGGCGCAGGCGCAGCTCAGTCAGCAGCAGCGCCGCACGCACACGCTGTGCCCAGTGCAGCGCACGCAGCCGTAGCACATAGGCACGCAGCACTGGCACATCCATGGGGGCAGCGGCAGTGAAAGCAGCAGTGCTGCCAATGGCCTTATCTGCTTCACCAGCACTGCGGCTGGCGCTGCCGTCTCCCTTGCTGCTGGCGTCTTCCCTAGTAGCACTCCGCAGGACAGCCACCGCATGCTTCTTAGCTGCAGACGCACTGACAGGGCTGCTGCTGCCGCTGTTGAGCTTGATGGATGCCACAGGGTGCAGCGGCTGCTGCTGTGGTGGTGGTGACGGTGGGGCTCTGGCAGGCGTCTCCACTGCCACTGCCAGCGCTGGCAGTGTGGGTGCCGCGGGCGCCATGACCTTCCTGACAAGCGGGGATGAGCCCAGCAGCGCCTCAGCCTGGTGGCACGGCCACATCACGCGCGGGTGGTGCACGCGCTCAGCGCTGCCCCCGCTGGCCCTCACGGCGGCGCAAAAGGCGGCAGCAGAGGCGTCACCACCCTCACGCATGATAGGTCCTGCCGGCGCCGCGGGCCTGCTGGCTGCCTGGGTGGTGCCGCTGGCCTCCTGGGCTGCGGCCTTCTTGACCAGGATGAGCGCCACCGCCCTCCAGCGCGCCTCACTGAGACCAAACTCCGCATTGAGCGCTGCGCACATGCACAGGTAAGCGAGCAAGGAGAGGGCCAGCGGGGGGTGAGTGCGGTTGGGAGCACACGCATGCATGCACGCACGCACTGTCAATTGCAGTCTGTTTTGGCCGCAGTCACCATCTCTACGCACATGCGGCCATGCATTACTTGATGGTCCCGCAATAAAACTTCAGCACATGCATGCACACACACCGCGCACGCATGCACACGCAGACGCACAAACGATCAAAACCCAACACCCTCCTGCATGTCTGATGGACTGCTGCTGCATATCTTGATGTCACAGCAGGACCAGGAGAGTTGCCGTCATCATGCATGCCATGCACGGCCCGCACCACTCGGTACAGACAACAGGTAATGACCCAGATCGTGCGCGCATGCACACTGCGTGACCCACATCGACACACCACTCCAGACGCCTACCTGCAAGCTGGTCGTTTGCTCGCAGCTGCTCGCAGGCAGCCATGTGCGCCAGCACCGCCAGCGGCTGCAGCTCGACCGGCAAGCTAGGCATGATGGAGGGGATAGCCGCTGCGTCCAGCTGCACACAACGCTCATGCACGCAAGCCCTCAAACCCTCCTGCAGCACCTGCAGGCCAGCCTGGTCGAACCTGCCGCATGTGCTGATCGCGCTACGCGTGAGCCTGCTGCTGCCACGGACGTTACGCGGCGCCCCAAGCAGGTGGAGAATGTCGTCAACATTGCTGTCCTCTATGTCCCAAGACGATATGCCGTCGCCCGTAAAGAAGGATGTATGCTGCACCGCAATGCCGCCAGGCCACAGGGCCAGCAGGGGGGCGGGCGGTAGTGGCCAAGGCGGCACAAACCTAAGGTCGTGGTGGCTGCTGCCTGTGGCGTTGTTGATCGAGTCGCAGCTGCTGCTGCCCTTGGCGCTCCTGTGCCAGGGGTAGTCCAGCAGAAGGTCCCAGGGCGCGGTGAGCACATCCGCTGTGCTGCCATACTTGCTAGCAGCTGGAGGGCTGGGAGGCGATGTTGGCTCCGGCAGTTGCGCGTACGTGAGCTGCTGAGGGAGGCCCTGTATGAACGTGCGTGTGACCACGTCGTGCGTGTGAGACCCTGGCTGCAGGGGTGTGGTTCCATCATCTGCGTCCTCATCCTCCTCGCTGCTGCTGGTGCTGCGTTCCTTTATGGTGGCACCACGCTCACGCGGCCTCCTCACGCTTGCACCACCGCCGCCACCAGCAGTGCTGATGCTGGTGCTGCCACCGCTGGGAACCTTGCTGGTCAAAACGAGCTGCACATCAAACAACTGGAAGAATTCTGGACTGAACTCTGTTTCGGTCCACGTTGTGGCGCCAGCTGCAGCACCCAGCAGCTGCGCGACCGGAGGGTTTGACCGCTCTGCTAGGGCCAGGTCAGCCAGCGCACCATCTTGGTTCTGAGAGCCAGTGGAGGCATCCAGGGTCCCTTGCTGCTGCGCTGGAGCTCCCACCACCGCTGAGTGGGAGACCCTCAGGTCAACAAGGTCAACGACCACTTCTGCTACCGCGCTGCCGCACTCGCCAGCTTCCACTGTACTGCTGGTGTAAGCCATGGATGCTGTTGTGTACAGATTACAGAAGCAGGGGACCCTTGGAACATGTGTGACTGCAAACACGGTGCTCTGAAGTGTTTGTGCACCTGGCGGGTGCTGGTAGGTGGGGTCAGGATGAGCGCAGTAGTACAAGCCTAGTGTGCACAGGCAGCAAAGCCCAGGCAGGCGGGCCCTGAACACATGAGCAGCTTGTGCACACTATAGAAGCAGTAGACAAGAAGAGCAGCGCTCCAACACCCAAATTTGTGGATGTAGTGCAACTTGTCTTGCACGCTAAATTTAAAACCAACATGGCACATGGTGAACTGGTCGACATTGGCTTGGCTGGCTTGGAGGGGTCGAGTGCAGCAGCGTGTGTGTGGTGAATGGCCCAGAATGCGATCAGGCGATGTTGATGAGGACAGTGGAAAGGTTTAGCGTGTGCATGGTGTCGCCAAGCAACATGGCCTGCTAACAGGTACGGGGCCGCAGGGTGGTCAGGCCTGGCGCAGTGCAGTGTAAGCAAATCGTGGTCCTGCTGGTCAAAACAAGCACCAGCATAGCAGGCTGGGCTGCAGCCTGGGAGCAGCGCCCTTCTACCGTAGCAACTAGACGCGCGTGTGTGGTGTGAATGTATTGCATGAGCTGCCATGCTGCCAAAGGCTTGTGTGTGATGCTACCCTCTCTGCCATAGTTGTCACCAGCACTGCACATATGCACTGCACAGGCGGTAGGTGGGCGCACAAGCAAGCAAGGAAGCACAGGGACGGCGCATTGACGGTGCAGGCGGCTCGTGCTGAGTGCCTTGCTGCCGCACATGGTTTTGACGCTGCTGACCACCTGAAGTGTTTACAAAGGGCTCAGTCGGATCAGTCAGCATCAGCTGCGTGTTGCTGTGCTGGTTGATGGCGTGCTGTTTCCACCGCCCAACAAACGTTACTGGCCAGCAGGGCCGTCATGACCTCCTAGCCTGACAACAGCACGCACAGGCACAGGCACAGGCACAGGCACAGCAGACAGCCTGAGAGCCTTCAAGATCAGTTGCGGCGCTACTGCTGCAAGGCTTCTGCAGTGCTGACCTGTGTGCTGGCCTCAGTGACGTTATCTTCCCTCGCACACACTGCCGTTGCTGCTGCTGCTGCTACTGGTGATGAATACGGATGATGCAAACATTGTACAGTCACATTTAATTCAACGTGCCGCAGCCTGGCCACAGCGTCCAATCTGGCACATGGTGTCTTGACATTGTGGCAACCACCACGCATGTATGCATGCTGCATTGCAAATGGAATGAGCGAGGCGACAGGGCAGCTGGTGGCGCGTAGCTGTCAGGGCGCCACCACCACCACCACGCATGCAGGTGAGGGTACACGGGCCTGCACACCCTGGAAGGTCAAACCCGATGCTGCGAAGTGGTGTGCAGGGCCAAGTGCGGTGAGGCGTGGTGACCATGACCAGCAGGGCGTTGTCATGTCATGTGCCGTATACATCCAGGAACTACGATTAAACCCCTTTCCCGTCACTAGCGCCCTCACTTGCCAGCGCAATCCACTCCACTAACATGTTGTAGATACTGCACGCCTAGCAGCATGTTGTACAACAGAGGGCCTACAGAGAGTGATGTTGATGCCTGCTGTATTCGCGTATGTGTGTGGATGCACGTGCGCTGGTATGCACCGTACACGGTGCAAGGCCAGCGTGATGCGGTGGTAGGTGCGCAGCCAGCCATCTCTGGTGGAGCAAGAGGCATGAGAGGCAGGCTGCCGCCAGCAGCAGCGCCAGCAGCAGCAGCAACAGCGGCGCTCATCTATCAATGCCCACCTGCATACAAGCCTAGTTCAGCTTGCTGTACCGGTATGATCCAGGCAGGTGCGCTACACATTACTGCCGCGCCAGGCAATGTGCGTGGCCGTGGCGGGCATGAGAGCAGCAATGCGTGGCCACCGGCCTGCCGCTATGCCCCTCGCCCTACTCCTGCCTGCCGGCCTGCAGGCCTACCACCTAGCGCTACCAGCCCGCCAGCCACCAGCCGGGCTGTACAGCCCCCTCACCCCTACCTCCTGCCGCTGCGCCTACCTCCCGCTACCAGCACCTACTCCGAGTAGTCGCAGCACTCAGCAAGTCTATTGCTCAGCCGCTGCAGCGCCTCCACCACTGCACGCTGCGCCTGAAAATCAGCAATGGCGGTGACCACGTCAGCCAGCGGCGTATCGCCCCAACACTCAGTGCTGCAGCCATCAGCTACCGCCTCACCGCCTGCCGTCCATGCGCCGCTGCGTCCACCACCGCCACAGCCGGCAGCCAGCAGCCTGCCGCCCTGCGCCTTGCCACCCTGCGCCGCAACCACGGCCGCTGTGCAGCGCTGCTGTGTGGCGCCCAGCGCCTGCAGCTGGGAGGCGGCTGCGCAGAGGGAATGCTGGCACTCGTCCCTCACCTGCAGCAGCATTCTGGTGCACAGGGTGTGCTGGAAGGAGGGCAGTGCGCACACCGCGTAAAAGTGAGCCTCGTGGCGCCGCGTCAGCCAGCCAGCCAACACATCGGTGTCAGCCTGCTGCCGCGCCCTCTGCCGCCGCCCCCTGTGCTGCTGCATAGCGGGTTTGGGATCATCGCAAGCAGCCAGCCTCTGCTGAAGCTTGGTGTCCCCGCCTGCAGTGCTGCTGGGCTCCTGCCGCTCTCCGAGAGGTGCGTCGCGAAGTCGTGCAGCGCGAGCACCGTGTGCCCCACCCACTCACGCGTGTGTGTGATCCGGCCATACACGCACCCAGCTGCAGCCGACACGCCCGCGCGCTGCGCCTCAGCCTGCGCACACACACACACAGGCGGACTGGCGTGTTTATCCCCAGGTGGGCGGCTCCCTGGTGGGCGCGTTGGTGGGTAGAGGCCAGGACGTGTGCGTGTGTGTGGTCACGCTGTGTCGTGCGTATGTGATGTGCTGGTACCGTACGTCATGCGGGGGGAACGTGATGTGGCACACCATCAAACACATTTGAGAGATGCTCTAATGCCACATGGGCCGTGCATGCCCACTGCCACGGAGTGAGAGCCCCTCTACCGCACCTGCAGTTTGCGCTGCAGCTCCTGCAGCATGGCCATCAGCCCGGGGCATAGCGCCTCCATCGCCGAATGCACCGTTGCCAGGCCGCGACGCTCCTCATCCGCGTACTGCTGCAGTACGGCGCTGACGGTGTCATGGTACTCGGCTGCCTGGCGCCAGCTCAGCACTGCAATGTGGGGCGGCGCCTCAGCCTCAGCCGCACTGGCAGGTTGCACAGGCTGGCCTCCTGCCTGCTGCCTGGCCTGCTGCTGTGCCTGCTGGATGGCCATCAGGGTCCAATGGCCATCAGGGTCCAATGGCTTGTTATATTCCTCGATCCTCCACTGCAGGGCACCCGCTGCCGCTGCCGCTGATGCTGGGTGCGCACCACATACGCCACGCCACCTCCTCTTCCCGCTGCTGCTGCTGCTGCTGCTGCTGCTGCTGTCTTGTTGCAAAGGCAGGCGGTGCTGCCACCTGCGCGTGATGTCCCTCACCAGTGCTGCCACACGCGCATCGTGGGCTGCCACACCCGCTGCTGGCCTTCCTCCCCCATCATCACCCCCACCATCATCATCACCACCATGCAGATGCTCCGGGCAGGCGTCTGCCAGGACCAGCATGATGTCCTGAGGCGCATTGCCCAGGCCATACTTGCGGTTGGTTGCCACCAGCGCGCCGCGCGGGCCATGGAACCGCTCATAGCGCTGCTGCACATCTTTCATGGCCTTGAGGACGGCCTGCAGCTGGGGCAGGCCCTCAGCGGCCGTGTCGTGGTGCGGTGGCTCCCCGCTGCTGTCGCCTCCGAGAGCGCCTCCTACCAACATATCCTGCAAGAGGCGCTGCTGGTGTTGATGACGCGGCCAGGACGATGAGGCATCAGGTGATGAGCGCAACGAAGCGGCGGGAGTTGAACCTCGGCAGGTGCTGCCCTCAGCAGCAGCACCAGCAGCAGTGGTGGTTGCAGGCCGTGACGCCTTCAACCGTCTCTCCGGGAAGCTTTGGTGCTGCGGGGCGCTGAGGTCGTGGCAGCTTGGTATTCTACGAGGGGCATCAGCGCTGGAGCTGGAGGGCTGAAGGGGGCTGCTGGACCATGTGGTAGGCCGCAGCGCGCCTCTGGGTGAGGTGGCGCTGTGGTCTTTGACGGTGACCTGCGCGTAGCCGTCAGGGCCCTCCGCGTATGCGCTCCTTGAGGAGGGGTGAGGCTCCCACAAGCCACCCTCTGCTGGGACATCTGCTGCCTTGGGTTTGAGGCTGGCGTCCTGCCCTTCCTCACGCTCCTGCTGATACTCATCAGCGTCGTCCCCGCGGGCACGCCGGCGCCACGCCACCTGCCGCCAACGCCAGCCAAACTGAGCACGCAGCTGTGCCTCCTCGTCCGCTGCAGCGCTGCCGGCTGTGCTGCCACAGGCTGCTGAGGCCTGGCTGTCTTCCGCTGCTGATGCTGCTGCTGCAGGTGGTGGTCTGTCCTCCTGAAGCTGCTGCACAAGGCACACGCGTAGCGCGTTGGAAAACGCTGCCACTGTGTTGATGTGCTTGCGTAGCGACCCCGCTGGTGGATACAACTGCCTGGCATCCCTTCTGGCAGCAGCTGCAGGGACCACTGAGCCAGAGCTCATTCCAACGCTGCTGGCCTGTCAGTGTGGCACAGCAGGCATGCGAGGACGTGCAGGCACAGCGAGGAATAGCTTCGCAACGCGCGGCAAAGTGTCGGCCCTCACTCGCTCAGACCTTGGTGAGCCACCACCTCAAGCTGAATGGGGACTGAACTAACGATTTCACGAT
>BDDA01000093.1:148110-161275 GCA_001662385.1 Chlamydomonas asymmetrica
TGCATGTATACCTGCAATCATCCTGCTGCTGAGACCACTGAGGTGCTGATTTCGCAGACGCAGGCAACCATGTGTCACGATGATGCTGATCTTGGTCCGCAGCCATTCAGTTCAGACAGAGATTACAGATAACGATGTGACGCAATGCAGCAGTCTAACAGCAGGCGCAAGGGCGCTCAGGAGGATGTTACGCGTCGGGTCACGTCAGTTCAACGCGCAGATGGCTCTGGCGAGGCATATGCTGGTGCTGGGTGGCACCACGCAAAACAGCGCTCAGCCCTTGATCTGCAGCCCACACCCGGTAGGGGTCCAGTGCCGCTTTGCTCAGCCAGTGCCACAGGGGTGCGCTTGCTCACATCAGCCTGTCCGCAGCGCCTCACGCATGGACGGCTGCCTGGCACCACTTGCTGCACTCACATATCCCTCCCCCACTGCACAGGCAAGCAAGCATGGTTGACTGCATGCCACCTGGCCGATCAGGCGAAGCATGCATCTGCACACCATTTCAGGCATCAGGCAGGCGCAGCTAGCAGACCAGCTGATTCAAGGAAGTGACCATGATTCCCGCAGTGAGCCCCGAGTGACCCAGCAAATCAATCATAAATGCTGCAATAATGTTTCTAAACTGATCTATTCCAGTTCCTCTTTTAAATGTTGGCAAATCATCATTACGTACAGCCTGTCTGCTGCTACCATCATGTGCTTGTGCTGCCAGCGTGCTGTTTTAGCCGCACAATGCAGCCTGCCGGTACATGTGACGGGGCCCACCTCAGCAGCAGCACCCCCGCAGCAACGAGTCACCAGCCAGCCAACAAGCATTGGCGGCAAATCAGCCTCATCATGCACGCACGGCCAGCTGTCACAGCCGGCAGCTTGGCTGGATGTAGGGCAGCTTGGCTGGATGCAGCGCTCGGTCACTGCTGCAAGGCAGCGCCGATGCGGTGGACCAACAAGGCAACATGCCACCGCCTTCTCACGCGCGAATGCTTGTGCAGCAACAAGCCTATGCCTAGGCCGCAGCGTATCCACCAGTGACTCCCCCCCCTCCGGCCCCCCCCCCTCCTCGCGCCATTCAAACCTTCACTCGCTGCTGGTTAGACACGCGCAGGCAGGCAGGGTTGCTGCGGGTTTGACGTCATCATGGCAGTGCTGATGCACGCACGTCATGCCCAGGTAGGACCCAGCTAGCTAGGCCAACTACAACGCGGCTAGGCTGGCTACGTTGGCTAGACCGGTTAGACTGCTGGTCATGTCGGATGAGCCAGCTATAGGCCGGATATGCTGCTCGCCAGGCCAGCCAGGCCGGGTAGGCCGGACAGGCTGTTGGCCAGCTCCGCCTCCAGCTTTGTCTTGACCCTCGCCATCACACGCTCCTGGAATGCCGGCAGCGCGCAGGCGGCGTGCAGCAGCACTGCCCTCTGCCGTGTCGCCAGCTCAGCGTCCTCCGCGGCCTCTGCGGCCTGCAGCTCAGCCAGCAGCGCGACGCTCTGCTGCTGCAGGCGCTGCCGCGACCGCTCCTGATGCTGCTGCTGCTGCTGGCTGCTGTGCAGGCGGGTGACATCCTTGGCTAGCTGCATGACCCGCCGGGTGCGCACCATGCATCTTGGTTTTGAGAGCCAGTGGAGGCATCCAGGGTCCTTTGCTCCTGCGCTGGAGCTCCCACCACCGCTGAGTGGGAGACCCTCAGGTCAACAAGGTCAACGACCACTTCTGCTACCGCGCTGCCGCACTCGCCAGCTTCCACTGTACTGCTGGTATAAGCCATGGATGCTGTTGTGTCCAGATTACAGAAGCAGGGGACCCTTGGAACATGTGTGACTGCAAACACTGTTCTCCGAAGTGTTTGTGCACCTGCCGGTGCTGGTAGGTGGGTCAGGATGAGCGCAGTAGTACAAGCCTCCGAGTGTGCACAGGCAGCAAAGCCCAGGCAGGCGGGCCCTGAACACATGAGCAGCTTGTGCACAATATAGTAGTAGTAGGAAAGAGGAGCAGCACTCCAACACCCAAATTTGTGGATGTAGTGCAACTTGTCTTGCACGCTCATTTCAAAACCAACACGGTAGGTGGTGAACTGGTCGACAATTATTGGCTTAGCTGGCTTGGAGGGGTCGAGCGCAGCAGCGTGTGTGTGGTGAATAGCCCAGTATGCCATCAGGTGGTGTTGATGAGGACAGTGGATAGGTTGGAGGGGCAAGCGTGTGCATGGTGTCACCAAGCAACATGGCCTGCAAACAGGTACGGGGCCGGAGGATCAGTGGTCAGGCTTGGCGCAGTGCAGTGTAAGCAATCGTGGTCCTGCTGGTCAAAACAAGCACCGGCATAGCATACAGCCCCCCATTCTGGTCCCCATCTGGGGGGAGCATGGGCCTTTTGGCCGACACGCTCCTGATGTAACATACCAATACAATACAGCTGTGTGCGGTGGGAGCAGCGCCCTCCTACCGCACCAACTACACGCGCGTGTGTGCGGTGTGGCCTATTGATGACTGTATTGCACAAGCTGCCAAAGGCTTGTGTGTGATGCTACCCTTGTGCCTCTGCTGCCATAGCTGTCACCAACACTGCACGTACGACGCAGGCGGTAGGTGTACGCACGGAAGCAGCTTGAAGGGCAGCAGCAGCAGGCTACCACGGCTCAGGCGATTCGTGCTGAGTGCCTTGCTGCCGCACATGGTTTCAATGTTGACCACCCAAAGTGTTTTTTGGGGTTCAGTCAGTGTTTATTGGGGTTCAGTCAACATCTGCTGCGTGTTGCTGTGCTAGCCCTGCAGCTGCACAGCAACTGTGGGCTGTTTCCACCGCCCAACGTGCGTTACTGGCCAGCAGAGCAGTCAGACCTCCGAGCATGAAAACAGCGCAAACAGGCACTGCCATCAGATAGGCTGAGAGCTTCTGAGACGTCAGTCGCACCGCTGCGGCTGCTGCTTCTGTTGATGATACAAACATCGTCCAGCACGAAGCACCACCCACCCCTCGCAGCTTCATGTTCACTAACACGATCCATGCATGACCTGATCGGCAAAGTCATGTACAGTCCAAAAATAGGACAGTCCATCAATCAACCAGCTAGCGTCCAGTGACAATTGATTCAATGTGCCGCAGCCTGGCCACAGCGGCCAATCTGGCACATGGGCTCCTGACATTGTGGCAACCACCACGCATGTATGCATGCTGCAACGCAAATGCGCAAGGCTGCAGGGCAGCTGGTGGCGCGTAGCTGTCAGGGCGCCACCACCACCACCACGCATGCAGGTGAGGGTACACGGGCCTGCACACCCTAGAAGTTCAAACAGGTGCTGCGAAGTGGTGTGCAGGGCCAAGTGCGGTGAGGCGGGGTGACCATGATCAGCAGGGCGTTGTCATGTCATGTGCCGTATACATTCGGGACCTGTAATTCAACCACCTGCAGAGCCACCAGCGCCTTCCCTCGCCAGCGCGCTCCACTCCACTAACATGCGCCAGGTACTGCACGCCTAGCAGCCTGCTGTGCAACAGAGAGTGATGTTGATGCCTGCTGTATTCGCGTGTGCGTGTGGATGCACGTGCGCTGGTATGCACCGTACACGGTGCAAGGCCAGCGTGATGCGGTGGTAGGTGCGCAGCCAGCCATCTCTGGTGGGGCCAGAGGCATGAGCGGCAGGCTGCCGCCAGCAGCAGCGCCACCAGCAGCAGCGCCAGCGGGGCCCACCTGCCCATGACCCACCAGCATACAGCCTAGTTCAGCTTGCTGTACCGGTATGATCCAGGCAGGCCGACACGCAACATAACGTGACATGATCCAGGCAGGCCTCTGCTGCCGGTGCGCTACACATTGTTGCCCCGCCAGGCAATGTGCGTGGCCATGGCGGCCAGGTGGCCAGCAGTGCATGGCCACCGGCCTACCGCTATGCCCCTCCACCTCGCCCTACCACTACCACCTGACGCTACCGCTACCAGCCAGCTACCCACCAGCCGGGCTGTACAGCCCCAAAGCCTCCTGCCTCCTTTACCTCCACCTACCAGCACCTACGCTCTGCACCTCTCTCAGCCAGGCTACCACTCAGCCGCTGCAGCGCCTCCACCACTGCATGCTGCGTCTGAACAGCGGCGGCAGCGACGACCAGGTCAGCCGCCGGCGTATCGCCCCAACACTCAACGCTGCCACCACCAGATGCGGCGGCCTCCGTGCCACCATGAGCGGCACGCACGGCCGCTGCGCAGCGCTTCTCTGCGGCGCGCCGTGCGGCCAGCTGGGCGGCGGCTACACGGAGGGCATGCCGGCACACGCCCCGCACCCGCATCCGCATGCCGGCGCACACAGTGTTTTGGAAGGAGGGTACTGCGCACGCTGCGTGGAAGTGAGCCTCGTGGCGCCGCGTCAGCCAGCCAGCCAACACATCGGTGTCCGCCTGCTGCCGCCCCCTGTGCTGCCGCCCCTTGCGCTGCATAGCGGGTTTGGGATCACCGCAAGCCGCCAGCCTCTGCTCAATCATTCGCGTGGTGTCAGCGTCAGCAGCGCTGCTGAGCTCAAGCAGCGCTACGCTGAGCCTGGCCTGCAGGTCAGCGGTGGAGACGCGCGCCGCAAACTCATGCAGCACACACACCGTTTGCAGCGTCCATTCACGCGGGTCAGTGATCACGCGATACACAAATCCAGCTGCAGCCGACACGCCCGCGCGCTGCGCCTCGGCCTGCGAACACACACACACACGCAGGCGGAATATTGTGTTATTCAGTACATGGGCGGCTCCCGGGGTGCGTTGTTGGCTGGGAGCCAAGACGTGTGGTCACGGTGTGGTGTGCTGGTGTGGTGTGGTGTGCTGGTGTGGTGTGATGTGATGGTACCGTACGTGGTCAGCAGGCACGTCACGTGGCACACTATCAAACGCATTTTAAAGATGCTCTAATGACCAAGCACACATGGGTCACATGGGCCATGCATGCTCACTGCCATTGGCATAACGCACCCTACAGTACAGGCAGTGAGCCTCCCTCTACCGCACCTGCAGGTTGCGCTGCAGATCCTGCAGCAGGGCCATCAGCCCAGGGCACAGCGCCTCCATCGCCTCATGCACCGCCGCCAGGCCCCGCTGCTCCTCTTCACCGTACTGCTGCAGTACAATGTTGACAGCACCATTGTACAGCACTGCTTTGTCCCGGTTCAGCACTGCAATGTGGGGAGGCGCCTCAGCTTCAGCCGCACTGGCAGGTTGCACAGGCTGGCCTCCTGCCTGCTGCTGCCTGGCCTGCTGCTGCTGCTGCGCCTGCTGGATGGCCATCAGGCTCCGATCCAATGGCTTGCGGTAATCCTCAATTCGCCACTTCAGGGTCCCCGCCGCCGCTGACGCTGGGTGCGCATCACCACATACGCCACCCCACCTCCTCTTCCCGCTGCTGCTGCTGCTGCTGCTGCTGCTGCCTTGTTGCAAAGGCAGGCGGTGCTGCCCCCTGCGCGTGATGTCCCTCACCAGTGCTGCCACACGCGTATCATGGGCTGCCACACCCGCTGCTTGCCTTCCTCCCCCATCATCACCCCCACCATCATCATCATCACCATGCAGGTGCTCCGGATAGGCATCTGCAACGACAAGCATGATGTCCTGAGGCGCATTGCCCAGGCCATACTTGCAGTTGGTTGCCGCCAGCGCGCCGCGCGGGCCATGGAACCGCTCATAGCGCTGGTGCACTGCTGTGATGGCCTTGATGACAGCCTGCAGCTGGGGCAGGCCCGCAGCGGTCGTGTCGTGGTGCGGTGGCATCTCACTGCCGTTGCCTCCGAGCAACATATCTAACAACATATCTTGATGCGGCCGGGGCGATGAGTCATCAGGTGATGAGCGCGACGAAGCGGCGGGAGTTGTACCTCGGCAGGCGCTGCCCTCAGCAGCAGCAGCAGTAGCAGCAGCAGCAGTGGTGGTTGCAGGCCGTGATGCCTCTGTGGGGCACCTCTCCGGCTGTTGACGCCCTTGGAGGCTTGGGTGCTGCGGGCCACTGAGGTCGTGGCAGCTGGGTATTCTACGAGGGGCATCGGAGCTGGAGCTGGAGCTGTTGGGCTCAAGGGGGTTGCTGGACCATGTGGTAGGCCGCAGCGCGCCTCTGGATGAGGTGGCGCTGTGGTCTTTGACGGTGACCTGCGCGTAGCCGTCAGGGGCGTCCGTGTGTGCGCTTGAGGAGTGGTGAGGCTCCCACAAGCCACCCTCTGCTGGGACATCTGCTGCCTTGGGTTTGAGGCTGGCGTCCTGGCCTTCCTCACGCTCCTGCTGATACTCATCAGCGTCGTCCCCGCGGGCACGCCGGCGCCACGCCACCCGCCGCCAACGCCAGCCAAACTGTGCACGCAGCTGTGCCTCCTCGTCCGCTGCAGCGCTGCCGGCTGTGCTGCCGTAGTCTGCTGGGGCCTGGCTGTCTTCCGCTGCTGATGCTGCTGCTGCAGGTGGTGGTCTGTCCTCCTGAAGCTGCTGCACAAGGCATACGCGTAGCGCGTTGGAAAACGCTGCCACTGTGTTGACGTGCTCGCGTAGCGACCCCGCTGGTGGACACAACTGGGCATGCCTTCTGGCAGCAGGGCCCACTGAGCCAGAGCTCATTGCAACGCTGCTGGCCTGTCAGTGTGGCACAGCAGGCATGCGAGGACGTGCAGGCACAGCGAGGAGTAGCTTCGCAACGCGCGGCAAAGTGTCGGCCCTCACTCGCTCAGACCTTGTTGAGCCACCACCTCAAGCTGAATGGGGACTGAACTAACAATTTCACGAAGGTTGCTTCACTTCACTCGCGCATACCTGCAATCATCCTGCTGCTGAGACCACTGAGGCGCTGATTTCGCAGACGCAGGCAATCATGTGTCATAATGAAAACAGCGATCATGCTGATCTTGGTCCACAGCCATTTAGACACAGTGATTACAGATTGTGTTGTGCTGCAATCCAGCAACAGCAGCAGCAGCAGCAGCAGCAAGGGCGCCTAGGATGATGCGAGTTGTGGTGTTACGCGTCTGTACTGCCGGAATGCTCTCAGGGCAGTGCCGCGTCTGTGTAACGTTAATGGCTGCCGAGACACACTGGTGCTTGGTGGCACCACGCAAAACAGCGCTCAGCCCTTGATGTGCATACCACACCCGGTAGGGGGCCAGTGCCGCTTTGCTCAGCCACTGTCACTGGGGTGCGCGTGCTCACATCAGAATGGGAGGAGCTGCTCACGCATGTGATGGACGGCATGCATGCCACCACTTGCTGCACCCACAGACCCTCCCCCCCCAAGCACAAGCAAGCAGGCATGGTTGACTGCATGCCACCTGGCCGATCAGGCTAAGCATGCATGTGCACACCATTTCAGGCATCAGGCAGGCGCAGCTAGCAGACCAGCTCATTCAAGGAAGCGGCCATGATGCCCCAGTGAGCCCCCAGTGACCCAGCAATCATCACTGCTTACAGCTTGTCTGCTGCTACCATGCTATGCTTGTGCCGCCAGTGTGCCACTTCAGCTACACAAATAACACAATGCAGCCTGCCGGTACATGTGGCGGGGCCCACCATAGCAGCAGCACCCCCGCAGCGACGAGTCACCAGCCAGCCAACAAACATTGGTGGCAAATCAGCCTCATCATGCACGCCAGACCAGCTGTCACAGCAGGCAGGTTGGCTGGATGTAGCGCTGGGTCACTGCGGCAAGGCAGCGCCGATGCGGTGGACCAACAGGTCAACATGCCACCGCCTTCTCACGCGCGAATGCTTGTGCAGCAACAACCCATGCCTAGGCCGCAGTGTATCCATCAGTGATCCTTCTCCACCCCGCCTGCCCCGCTCACTCGCGCCATTCAAACCTTTATTCGCTGGTGGGCAGACCCGCGTGGTCAGGCGGGGTTGCTGCGGGTTTGACGTCATCATGGCAGTGCTGGGGTGGTTTCCTTCGCCGTTGTTGCGGCCGAGGTGAGGATGGATTTCCTGTGGCGCGGGGCACCCCAACCCCGCGCTACGGGAGCGCGCCTTTAGCGCCCTTAGGGACCGTCAATCCCGGGGCTTGTCACTGTCCCGGTGTGGTTTAGTGCAGCTGTGGCGGATGGAGCAGGGGGCGCCCACATGCAAGCTTCCTCACCAAGAAAAAAAAAAAAAAAAAAAAAAGTGCTGATGCACGCATGCCATGCCCAGCTAGGACCCAGCTAGAACCAAGCTAGCTAGGCCAGCCCGGCCGGGCTGCTCCTATCCTGTTGATGATGCAACCATCGTCCAGCACGAAGCACCACCCACCCCTCGCAGCTTCATGTCCACTCACCCCATCCATGCATTACCCCCTGCCAAAAGTATTGTGACGAGAGGCTTAGCCTTGCCCCGCGCTTGTGCGCCGCCCCACAGGGAACCAAGCACACAGATATGCAGAGCTCCGAGATACAGCCCGCACCAGCCCATACAATTTAGGCTTTGTGTTGTCCTGAACCTGCAAGCTTGGCGCAAGCGCATGGCCGATGGCCACTTTGCTCAAGTTTTGAACCACCTGATCATGAGAGTGTTCACAGCGCCACGGGCCACTAGTGACCAGACTCTTATGCTGCACGCACAGCCACACCACATGTGCATACAACACTATGGGATTGGAAGTGGGTCCTGGCTGGAGCTGGTCACACCGCCCTGGCAAGCGCTGTCGAGACCACCGCCCACCAGACCCCCTATGGAAAATCCAACAGGGTTGGTGAAATGCAAGCCATAAGTGGGTACCAGGCAGAAGTGCAGTGTAGTCCAGGCTGCAGCACACACAGTCAGCGACAGAGACTCTGGTGAGGAGGGCGGTGGGGTTGACTGACGCCAGGCCAGTGAGGCAGGCACCATAGGAAAAGGCAGGACGCGCGATAGTAGCGAGCAGGTGTATGGTGGTGTGCAAAGGCTTGCCAAGGTGCACAGTTTGCGCCACGGAGCGCACCTTGCTCACCGCGCGTGTGCGGTGTGGTCTATTGATGAATGTATTGCACGAGCTGCCATGGTGCCAAAGGCTTGTCTGTGATACTACCCTCTCTGCCATAGCTGTCACCAACACAGCACGTATCTTTACAGGCGGTAGGTGTGTCCACGCAAGCACGCGGAGGGCAGCAGGCGACTGCACAGGCGACTGCGTCGTGCTGCCTTGCTGCCGCACATGGTATCAATGTTGACCAGCCAAAGTGTTCATCAAGGGCTCAGTCGGATGAGTCAACATCTGCTGCGTGTTGCTGTGCTGCCCTGCAGCTGTGGTTGATGGCATGCTGTTTCCACCGCCCAACACGCGTTACTGGCCAGCAGAGCAGTCAGACCTCCTAGCCTGAAAACAGCGCAAACAGGCACTGCCAGCAGATAGGCTGAGAGCTTCTGAGACGTCAGTCGCACCGCTGCGGCTGCCGCTTCTGTTGATGATACAAACATCGTCCAGCACGAAGCACCACCCACCCCTCGCAGCTTCATGTCCACTCAACCCATCCATGAATGACCTGATTGGCAAAGTGATGGAAAGTCCATCAATTAATCAACCATCGTCCAGCCGCAGCCTGGCCTCAATGTGGCGCAGCCTGACCACAGCGGCCGATCTGGCACATGGGCTCCTGACATTGTGCCAACCACCACGCATGTATGCAAGCTGCAACCCAAATGCGCAAGGCTGCAGGGCACCTGGTTGCGCGTAGCTGTCAGGCAACGAGCACGCATGCAGGTGAGTGAGGGTACACGGCCTGCACACCCGGGAAGGTCAAACCCGATGCTGCGCAGTGGTGTGCAGGGCCAAGTGCAGTGAGGCGGGGTGACCATGACCAGCAGGGCGTTGTCATGTCATGTGCCGTATAATTGCCGTATACATCCAGGAACTACGATTAAACCCCTTTCCCGCCACTAGCGCCCTCGCTTCACTTGCCAGCACGATCCACTCCACTAATTGTTGTAGGTACTGCACGCCTAGCAGCATGTTGTACAACAGAGGGCCTACAGAGAGTGATGTTGATGCCTGCTGTATTCGCGTATGTGTGTGGATGCACGTATGTGCCCTGGTATGCACTGCGCTGGTATGCGCCGTACACGGTGCAAGGCCAGCGTGATGCGCTGGTAGGTGCGCAGCCAGCCATCTCTGGTGGGGCCAGAGGCATGAGCGGCAGGCTGCCGCCAGCAGCAGCGCCAGCAGCAGCAGCAACAGCGGCGCTCATCTATCAATGCCCACCTGCATACAAGCCTAGTTCAGCTCGCTGTACCAGTATGATCCAGGCAGGTGCGCTACACATTACTGCCGCGCCATACACTGGGCGTGGCCGTGGCGGGCATGAGAGCAGCAATGCGTGGCCACCGGCCTGCCGCTATGCTCCTCCCGCTCACCCTACCACTACCACCTGACCCTAGCGCTACCAGCCCGCCAGCCACCAGCTGGGCTGTACAGCCACCACCCCCTCCAGCCGCGCCTCGCGCTACCAGCTCCTAGGCTCCGCAGCTCTCTCAGCGAGGCTAACGTTCAGCCGTTGCAGCGCCTCCACCACTGCATGCTGCGCCTGAACAGCGGCGGCGGCGGCGGCGGCCAGGTCAGCCAGCGGCGTATCGCCCCAACACTCAACGCTGCCACCACCAAATGTGGCGGCCTCCGTGCCACCATCAGCCTCACGCACGGCCGCTGCACAGTGCTTCTCTGCGGCGCGCCGTGCGGCCAGCTCAGCGGCGGCTGCGCGGAGGGCATGCCGGCACCCCCCGCGCACCAGCATCCGCACTTCGTTGCACAGGGTGTGTTGAAAGGAGGGTGCTGCACACGCCGCGTGGAAGAGAGCCTCGTGGCGCCGCGTCAGCCAGCCAGCCAACACATCGCCCTCCGCCTGCTGCCGCGCCCTGTGCTGCCGCCCCCTGTGCTGCTGCATACCGGGTTTGGGATCACCGCAAGCCGCCAGCCTCTGCTCAACCATTCGCTTGGTGTCCGCGCCTGCAGCACTGCTGAGCTCCAGCAGCGCTATGCTGAGGCTGGCCTGCAGGTCAGCGGTGGAGAGGCGCATCGCAAACTCGTGCAGTGCGAGCACCGTGCGCACCGCCCATGCACGCGGCTTTGTGATCAGGCCATACACGCACCCAGCCGACACGCCCGCGCGCTGTGCCTCGTCCTGCGCGCACACACACACACGCCACCCTCAGGCGCAGTTCCCATCATCACGCATACCATAAGCACACTGCACGACCCCACGGAAAGCATACTGCATGGCCCAACGGGAAGTAAAACGGGAAGTACTTGAACACACACACGCAGGCGGAATGACGTGTTTTAGTGTTTATCCCCAGGTGGGCGGCTCCCTGGTGGGCGCGTTGGTAGGTAGAGGCCAGGACGTGTGCGTGTGTGTGGTCATGGTGCGTCGTGCGCATATATGTGATGTGATGGTACCGTACGTCATGCGGGGAGAACGTGATGTGGCACACCATCAAACACATTTGAGAGATGCTCTAATGCCACATGGGCCGAGCATGCCCACTGCCACTGACACACGCACCGCACAGGCACAGCCCCTCTGCCGCACCTGCAGTTTGCACTGCAGATCCTGCATCCGGGCCATCAACCCGGGGCACAGCGCCTCCACCGCCTCATGTACCGCCGCCAGGCCGCGACGCTCCTCATCCGCGTACTGCTGCAGTACGGCGCTGACGTCGTCAGCGTACTGCGCTGCCTGGCGCCAGCTCAGCACTGCAATGTGGGGAGGCGCCTCAGCGTCAGCCGCAGTGGCAGGTTGCACAGGCTGGCCTCCTGCCTGCTGCTGCCTGGACTGCTGCTGCTGCTGCTGCTGCCGTGCCTGCTGGATGTTCATCAGGGTTGGATCCAATGGCTTGCGGTATTCCCCAAGCCACCACTGCAGTGCCCCTGCTGCCGCTGACGCTAAATGCGCATCACCGCAGACGCCACCCCACCTCCTCTTCCCGCTGCTGCTGCTGCTGCTGCTGCTGCTGGGTTGTAGAGGCAGGCCGTGCTGCCACCTCCGCATGATGTCCCTCACCAGTGCTGCCACACACGCATCGTGGGCTGCCACACCCGCTGCTGGCCGTCCTCCCCCATCATCACCCCCACCATCATCATCATCACCATGCAGATGCTCCGGACAGGCGTCTGCAACGACAAGCATGATGTCCTGAGGCGCATTGCCCAGGCCATACTTGCGGTTGGTTGCCGCCAGCGCGCCGCACGGGCCATGGAACCGCTCACAGCGCTGCTGCACATCTTTCATGGCCTTGAGGACGGCCTGCAGCTGAGGCAGGCCCTCAGCGGTCGTATCGTGGTGCGGTGGCATCTCACTGCCGTTGCCTCCGAGATAGCCTTCTGACAACATATCCTGCAAGAGGCGCTGCTGGTGTTGATGACACGGCCAGGACGATGAGTCATCAGGTGATGAGCGCAACAAAGCGGCGGGAGTTGAACCTCGGCAGGTGCTGCCCTCAGCAGCAGCACCAGCAGCAGTGGTGGCTGCAGGCCGTGATGCCTTCAACCGTCTCTCCGGGTGGCTTTGGTGCTGCGGGGCGCTGAGGTCGTGGCAGCTGGGTATTTTACGAGGGGCATCAGAGCTGGAGCTGGAGCTGCTGGGCTGAAGGGGGCTGCTGGACCATGTGGTAGGCCGCAGCGCGCCTCTGGGTGAGGTGGCGCTGTGGTCTTTGACGGTGACCTGCGCGTAGCCGTCAGCGTCCTCCGCGTATGCGCTCCTTGAGGAGTGGTGAGGCTCCCACAAGCCACCCTCTGCTGGGACATCTGCTGCCTTGGGTTTGAGGCTGGCGTCCTGGCCTTCCTCACGCTCCTGCTGATACTCATCAGCGTCGTCCCCGCGGGCACGCCGGCGCCACGCCACCCGCCGCCAACGCCAGCCAAACTGTGCACGCAGCTGTGCCTCCTCGTCCGCTGCAGCGCTGCCGGCTGTGCTGCCGTAGTCTGCTTGGGCCTGGCTGTCTTCCGCTGCTGATGCTGCTGCTGCAGGTGGTGGTCTGTCCTCCTGAAGCTGCTGCACAAGGCACACGCGTATCGCGTTGGAAAACGCTGCCACTGTGTTGACGTGCTCGCGTAGCGACCCCGCTGGTGGACACAACTGCCTGGCATGCCTTCTGGCAGCAGGGCCCACTGAGCCAGAGCTCATTCCAACGCTGCTGGCCTGTCAGTGTGGCACAGCAGGCATGCGAGGACGTGCAGGCACAGCGAGGAGTAGCTTCGCAACGCGCGGCAAAGTGTCGGCCCTCAC
>BDDA01000093.1:162305-175369 GCA_001662385.1 Chlamydomonas asymmetrica
CGCATGTATATCTGCAATCATCCTGCTGCTGAGACCACTTGAGGTGCTGATTTCGCAGACGCAGGCAATCATGTGTCATGATGAAAACAGCGATCATGCTGATCTTGGTCCACAGCCATTTAGACACAGTGATTACAGATTGCGTTGTGCTGCAATCCAGCAACAGCAGCAGCAGCAGCAGCAGCAGCAGCAAGGGCGCCCAGGATGATGCGAGTTGTGGTGTTACGCGTCTGCACTGCAGGGATGCTCTCAGGGCAGTGCCGCGTCTGTTTAACGTTAATGGCTGCCGAGACACACTGGTGCTTGGTGGCACCACGCAAAACAGCGCTCAGCCCTTGATGTGCATACCACAACTGGTACGGGGGCAGTGCCGCTTTGCTCAGCCACGCGCGTGCTCACATCAGAATGGGAGGAGCTGCTCACGCATGTGATGGACGGCATGCATGCCACCACTTGCTGCACCCACAGACCCTCCCCCCCAATGCACACGCAAGCAGGCATGGTTGACTGCATGCCACCTGGCCGATCAGGCTAAGCATGCATGTGCACACCATTTCAGGCATCAGGCAGGCGCAGCTAGCAGACCAGCTCATTCAAGGAAGTGACCATGATGCCCCAGTGAGCCCCCAGTGACCCAGCAATCATCACTGCTTACAGCTTGTCTGCTGCTACCATGCTATGCTTGTGCTGCCAGTGTGCCACTTCAGCTACACAATGCAGCCTGCCGGTACATGTGGCGTGGCCCACCATAGCAGCAGCAACCCCGCAGCGACGAGTCACCAGCCAGCCAAACAAACATCGGGTGGCAAATCAGCCTCATCATGCACGCACCATTAGCGGTCACAGCAGGCAGCTTGGTTGGATGTAGCGCTGGGTCACTGCTGCAAGGCAGCGCCGATGCGGTGGACCAACAGGTCAACATGCAACCGCCTTCTCACGCGCGAATGCTTGTGCAGCAAGAAGCCTATGCCTAGGCCGCAGCGTATCCATCAGTGATCCTTCTCCACCCCGCCTGCCCCGCTCACTCGCGCCATTCAAACCTTTATTCGCTGTTGGGCAGACACGCGCAGGCAGGCGGGGGTGCGGCTGGTTTGACGCCATCATGGCAGTGCTGATGCACGCACGTCATGCCCAGCTAGGACCCAGCTAGCTAGGCCAGCTAGAATGCAGATAGGCCAGTCAGGTCAGCTAGGCCGGCTAGGCTGGCTACGTTGGCCAGGCCGGATAGACTGCTGGTCATGTCGGATAGGCCTGCTAGGCCGGATGTGCTGCTGGCCAGGCCAGCCAGGCCGGGTAGGCCGGACAGGCTGCTGGCCAGCTGCGCCTCCAGCTGCGCCTGCACCCTCGCCATCACGCGCTCCTGGAATGCCGGCAGCGCGCAGGCGGCGTGCAGCAGCACCGCCCTCTGCCGTGTCGCCAGCTCAGCGTCCTCCGCGGCCTCTGCAGCCTGCAGCTCAGCCAGCAGCGCGACGCTCTGCTGCTGCAGGCGCCGCCGCGACTGCTGCTGCTGCTGCTGGCTGCTGTGCAGGCGGGTGACATCCTTGGCTAGCTGCATGATCCGCAAGTTGTAGCACTCCAGTACGTTGGTCCAGGCTTGGCGCAGTCCAGGCAGGCTCTGCGACAACCGTGCAGCAGCCAAGCCGCGTGCATGTTGCTGCTGCTGCTGCCGCTGCTGCTGCTCGCGAGCAGCAGGAGGTTGAGGCCCTGCTGGGTGTCGAGTCCTTGTTGGGTGTGTCAGGCCTGCCTCGTCCAGCGGCATCATGGCAGTCAGCACCTGGGTGGGGGCGCTGAGGGCCTCAGCCAGGAGCGCCGCCACGGTGAGCTCCGCGAGGCGTAGCTGGTGTGCGGCATCGCCCTGCCAGTCAGCCGGCGCCACGCCTGATGACTGCTGCGCCTGCGCGTTGGTGCACATTCATACACAGCGTATTCACAGCAGCCAGTGCACTTCGGCAAACTTTATGCAACGCCCTCTTGTGATCTGACGCATCGCTGCCACTGTCAGACGGGGCGTGTCGTGCGTCTACATCACTCTACAAGTCTACAGTGATTGATGTGTGCAGCATACGCATGTGCACCACGTGTGCATGCATGTGTGTGCCCGGTCTGTGTGTGCCAAGGTAAGGTCAGGCCAGCAGGGCAAGGGTGGCCGACAGTGAGGCGGCACGGGCGTGAGCTCATTGCAAAGCGCACAATGCTTGGATGCTGCCAAGGGCCTCACAACACGCACTAGGCAAGATGCGGGCCAAGTGGCCACACCAGCCTGGCATACATGCACCGCACGCACTCCAGCTAATCCTAGCACGCATTCTCGATCCAGCCACCAGCACGCCATGCCATGATGCCTGCCGCTGCCCTTGAGCTAGCTAGCTAGGGCCCTGCATGCATGCATGCACATACAATAGCAAGGCAGGAAGGAAAGTAGCTAGTAAGGCCCACCATCAGCGCCGCCTGATGCGCCGCCATGTGCTGGCTGACGCCCGGCATGAGCTCCTCCATCCTGGCCTGCACGGCCGCCACGCCGCTGAGCAGCTCCACCTCATGATGGCGCGCCAGCTCCGCCGCCTGAGCGCGGTACGCCGCCGCCGCGCGCCCGCACAACACGCGCGTCACCCGGCTGCTGGGAGGGCCGGGGCCGGGGCCTGCGCCACAAGCACTCTGCTGAGTGACGCCCTGGCGCTGCTGGTGCTCCTGGTGCATAGGCTTCGCGTAGGGCTCCTCCCTCAACCGGCAGCCGCCTGATGACTGAGCGCCACCTGCTGACGCCGTCACAGGGCGCACGCTTGGCGAAGACACACAGCCCCTGCTGCTGCAGCCAGCACAACCACATCCTGCCACGCAAAGCTGCTGGCCATCAGACCCACCACCCGCTGCCGCTGCCACTGCCGCTGCTGCTGCTGCTGCTGCTGCTGCCGCCGCTGCTGCTGCTGGCGGCCTGAGTGGCTCACGCAGGCCGGCGCTGTTGACGTGCTGCGCCAGCACGCGATGAGCAGTGAGCTGGCGGTCGCGCTGCTGCTTGGCGCGGCCCTCGCTACCCTTCCCGTTACAACAACCATCCTCACAGGTGTCCTCCACGACCATCAGAACGTCGTGTGGCTCGTTGCCCAGGCCGTGCATGGCGTTGAGTTTCGCAAGTTGGCCGTGCGCGCCGTGAAAGGCTTGGTGGCGCTTCCTCACGTGCCTGAGCGCGTCGCGGATCTGTTGAAGCTGTGGAAGATAAACCTCTATACTCCTGATGGCCTCACCGTTGCTGCTGCCTGTGCTGTGCGCCGTGGCCGCAGGACCGCCGCCGTCGTGGCCGCTGCTGCATCGCTGCAGGTGAGCGCACAACGCCTCCAGCAACCTCCTGCAACTGCAATCCTTATGATTCTGGCTGCATTGGTTCTGCTGTTGGATGTCTTGGGTAAGCGCCGTTGGAGGCGCCTGACAGTGCTGGCCTGGCTCTGTGTGGGCTGACGAGGTGACCTCGGACCAACGATGGGAAACAGGCGTTGACGACGTGCTGTGCGTGCTGTGCTCGTTGCACAACTCAGCCCCGGGCCACCTGTCAAGGCTTGAGCCTGATGACAAGGACGCCCCCTCCTCCGCATCCTCCTGCCCCTGGTCCTCCGTGTCAGCAGCAGCAGGGCTCCAGCACTCGTCGTCGCAGCGTGCGCGTGCGCGCCATGCCTCACGCCGTCGTTGGCAGCGCCGACCAGGCTGTGCTCCCAGCGGTGCAGCAGCAGAAAGAAGTTCATTGCTGTTGGCGGTGGCAGTGCTGTATGTGTCGTTGCGTCCACCAGGGCTCAGGTCCTCTGGCCTATTCCCCTCCTCCTCGTGCTGCTGCACAAGGCAAAGTTGCAGAGCATCGACAAGCTTGCTGGCGCTTGCTGAAGCTGAAGCTGCTGCAGTCTTGTGCTGATGGGTCCAAGCACTGCTGCTGCGAGCTGTGCAGTTCCTCATCCTACGTTAACGTCAAAGAGTCAGCCAGACGTGGTCCCTTCACATGTCTGCAGCAACCAGGTGAACGAACTGTTGAGTTTAGCCAACAGAAAATGTGATGAAAGACGAGTTTGAATTATTTTCTTTCCCTGCGGACACCAGCACATCATTCATCCCTGTAAGTCTGCTGCTGCGCAAGCATTGCTGCGACCAACTGCCAAAACCGCTCCCTGGCCTGTGCTGCGACGCATGATTCGTGGATGCTCCAAGTGTTCATTGTACACAACCCCACTCAGCAGAGAAAACTGCAGACCGTTTGCCCTACCTAAGCTCTGGGTAAGCAAAGTGCGCCAGCCTCGCCCTGTTTTCAGCAGCGCAACTGGCCAGCCACCTGGCCTGGGTCACCTGGGCAGACTGAGACGTGTACGTGACGCAGCAGGCTGCAGAAGTGAGTGGATAGCTACAATCCACTGTCCTTGAATGCTCTCCTTTGTATGGCAATTGTCGGCCCACTCATCACGCAGGGACGGCAGGAGTGTCGTTCCATCCCTGCTTGCCGGTCAAACGCCACACGCCCGCTGGTGCGCCTCGTCGACTTCATTGTGCCACACGCATGCACGCACGCCAGCTTGTGCCACCATCAATCCTGCAAGTACCAGAACGCGCGCATCTTTCGATCATGCTCACTTCGTACCCCCCTGGTGAGAGCGTTAGGTGCTGATTCCAACACCACCACTAGAATGCACTTGCCGCCGCCGCCGCCGCCATTCATCATCTGTCGCATGCGTCTTGATAACAACTGCGGGCGGCCTCAGCCGCCGTGGTACATAACTCACAATCACTCTTCGTGCAAGCACTAACTGCTTGCTCAAGCACACCCATCAAGTTTTCCCGTCCACATGGGCACACTGCAGGGAAGCAGCATGAAAAATACTTGCGGACTGCTGTGTGCGCCATGCATGCATGTTGATCGAACAAGTGATGAAATGAACAGCTCCTCTCCACCTCTAACGTATATGGCGCTATTGGTTTCGCCGCCACCGATGCGCTGCCATGCACGCCTTCTGAGGCAGGAGTCTGAACCTCCTGCCTTGCATGTGATGGCGAGCGCACAGCTCGCCTTGCCCGCGTGCCCCCCCCTGACCCTGCATGGGCTGTCTCACCCTCCGTTGACGCATACACTGCCATTCTTGGTGTACCTGGGCGCTTTGGTCCCACCCACCCCTCTGGTAGAACATGCACACATTGCTTTCCGTTGCCACTCGCCACGCTTACCCAACCTGGCATGCCGGCATACGTAATCTTGCCTCCTTTGCTTGCGCCGCGCCCATGCAACACCCTACCGGCAATCATGCAAGTTGGTTAAGCAGCATTTCACCTACGCCACCATCACCACCGCCGCAAGCGCTGTTGTGTCGTGTTCCCAAGTAGAATGGAACTATGGATCATGCATCCCCTCACCATCCGTGCTCACCAGTCATCTCACCAGTCATCCGCTGGTGGTCGCAGCTCTGACATACATACGCTACTACTACTAGCTGATGGTGGCGCACTGCACAACCGGGGCCACGACCTCAGCACAGTCACCGTGCAAGCGCCACAACTCGCGCATGCATGCCTGCCTGCAGCACATATGCATGCATGGTCCCCCAGCAGCAGCAGCAGCACCAGCAGCAGCAGCAGCAGCAGCAGGGGGCGCCCCTGACCTGCTCTGAGCACCTGACATGGTTTGCTGATATAAATGTGTCAATTGGCCTTGCTGCTGCCTGGTCCCTGCTGCCTGGAGGCCGCCCGTGCAAGGTGTGCAAGCAGGGCACTGCTGCGTGCGGTCTGTGTGGGTACAGCAAACGGCCTGATGCAGGCGGCACGCATGTAGTGTCCCGCCAACATCAACAGCTGCTACCCAACAAGACTCGCTGGCCCAACTGACTGACAGGCCCACTCGCTGGCCTGTTGTTCGCTAACACCCTGCGCTGGTACAACCGCCAAGTCCTGCTCCGCTGGCCCGAAATGCATCGCAGGTCGACGTCCGGTCGCATGCTGTTGACCTGGACCAACCCAGGCCGCCCAAACATCATGCCGCCAACCCGCCAGCGATCTTGCGCGCTGCACCTGTCCCTCACAACGTGGTGCATATGTATGTGATGGCACAAGTGAGTCCCGCTGGTGCAACATGAAAGCAATAAGCTCGCCCTGTGCAGCAGGCCGGAAAGTGACCGATAAACAAGAGAGATACTAATCATATCAGCGAACGAACAGAATGGCACAATAACATGGCTAAATCCTGAACCCTACAGTCCTGAACACTACGCCGTGCAGTGAGGCAACGGCCCTCACCCGCCGCACAGTCTACTGATTGCAGTCCTTGTCATGTGATGGGCAGCGCAGCACACATTGGCATGAATACCGGTACGTAGCATGACATGTGGCAGCAGACACGTGGAGGCGTGCGCTTGGCTGGCGAGAGCGCCGGGCACCAATGTGCGCGTTGGGCGCCCATGCATGTGTGCATGCTAGTGGGCGGTCCGCCGCTGCCGGAATGCAGCACGCTCTACAAGCACGCGCGTGTGGCCGTGATGGGCGTCGTACAAAAGAATTGTCCCTTATGATAGCCCCGCCAATGGCGGAAATGAAAGAAAGCCGCAGCATGCATTTGTCAGATGTTTGTGCCTAGGTATGCTAGGTATGCTGGCAGGCCGAGTGGCCGGGCCCCCCATGCATGGGGCCATGGCGGCGGCATGCAGGGCAGGCGAGTGAAGGGGATGGGAGGGCAGTGAAGGGGCCACAGGGATGCAGCAGCAGACTGCGGAAGGCGTGTATGTGGGGCAGCAAGCAAAGCGCGACGATAACGCTTGAGACGAACGTGGGGGTCCAGGTACACAGCGGGGCATTGATTAGTGCGTGGGCGCGGTACGGCCAGGCCACATGTGCAGCGCAGCGCCGGCTACCCACTCACACCCTCTGAGTACCTAGCCCCTCAGTGCTGCCTGCGGCCTCTCGCTCATGAGAGGTGAGGCTAGGTGCGTGGTGGCGGCATCCTATGCATGCATGTTTACGAGTGCAGGTGTGCAGGTTGCGCAATCTGTCTGCCCACAGGCGGGCGGGCGGGCGGGTGGTGCCATTGCACCGCATGGCCTCCTCACGCCTGATGGCGCCACGCTGCTTGAGTCGAGTTGGTGTTGTACAGTACCACACTGACAGGCAGGCGGTGAGCGCTGAGGCCACACACCAGCACACACGCAAGCGAGCGCGTGTGTATGTTGCAGGCGTGGCAGCGGCCTGCCACCCGTGCATCCCCTGCCTTCCCCTACCCTCCAGTCCCTCCAGTACCACCGCCACCACGCCGCCACCTCACACCACGCCTGGCTACCTACCGCCACCTGCCGCCTGCCTAACTGCTGCGCGGTGCGCTGCTGCCGCCGCGCTCTGCGCCTGCAGCTGCAGCACCTGTTGTGCCCAGCGCAGCTGACCCGGCGTCAAGGCCGCGGCGCCGCGCTGGCGGTCCCCCCACAGCGCCCCCTCCAGCTCAGCCAGCTCAGCGTCATGCTGCCGAGCCTCCTCGTACAGCGCCGCCAGCTCAGCCAGCTCAGCCTCCTGGTCAACACCGCTATCCATGCCGAACTCATCAACATCCCACCAGTCGCGGCCTTGCGCATGCTCCTCCTCCTCAGCCCCCGCCTCCGCCTCCGCAGCGCCCAGCTCATCCTCAGCCTCAGCCTGGACACCACCACTGGGCACGCCAGCGTCAGCCTGCCCCTCCTGCAGCCCCTCCTGCTGCCCCAGCGCCTGCTGCCTGCGCTCCAGCGCCTCAGCTTGGCGTGCGAGCTGCGTCAGCATCGCGGCGTCAGCAGCGCGCCCTGCGCGCCGGCCGTGCGCCGCCGCCGCCGCCTCACGCGCCCGCCAGCGCTCCTGCGCTCCGCCCAGCAGGCTGAGGCTGAGGCTGCCGTCGAGGCACGCCGACAGCACGTCATCCTCAGGCTCGCACGCCAGCAGCACAGGCGGGTGAGGAGGGCCAACAGACGTGTCGCCCGCACGCCCGACGCGCCCACCGCCAGCCTCGCGCTGCTGCTGCTGCTGCTGCTGCCACTGAGCAGCGGGCTCCATCGAGTCAATCACTGCCGCCAGCCTCTCGAGCCTTTCCATCATTTTGGTCCTGAGCCGGTCACATGTGTTAAGCGCGTGCGCTAGCGTGTCCTCAAGCACTCGGGCGGTGCGCTGCTCCAGGTGCTCCGGCAGCGGCGGCGGCAGAGGTGGTTGGAGGCGCTGCCTGCGTGTGTAGGCTGCAGCTGCCGTGGTGTACCAGACCCTGTCGGTCCAGGCCTGGCAGAGCAGTACGTCATAGCAGGCCGCCGCCAGGACCACCCAGCCGCCATACTCAAACACCAGGCTTGTTGCATCCCCAGCAAGTTCCTGCGTTAACGCGTTGGTGCGGTTGGGCCAAACGCAGCGGGTGGGCCACCAGGGAGGCTGTCAGGTCGGGAGGGAGGGGTGCGGTCGCATCCGCAAGCCAGGCGACAGTGAGCCTAGCCTAGGTAGTGAAACCATGCGGTGCACTGGTGCGACGGTTCATGAGTCATGACCGTAGAACCCCTTTGCTGCAGTGCGGCTGGTTTGTCAGGACTCCAAGCTGCTACACAGTTACTGTGCTCAGGGGAGCGTGTGGGCGGCCAAGCTCACCCGCCCAGAATTCAAAAAAGTCCTGACCGACATAGGCACAAACAGCGCATCGGCTGATCCTCTACACTGCTTTAAGCAGACACCTGACTACACGTTTTGTTTTGACATGAAGCATCCTCAGTCATCGAAAAACAGGCAGGGCCTACACGCAAGTAGGCTTTTGCTTCCTGTCAAATGCCACCGGCACATGTGCGTTAGTGCACAACGTACCTGCAACTCGCCCAGAGTCTTCGTAAGGATCTGCCTTACACCAGGCACCACGGCCTCCATGCAGCTCATAGCAACGCTGATGATAGGTCCCAACCTGATACTAATGTTGGACTCGAGCTCGGCTGACAGTTCCAAATATGGAAGGTCATGCAGCCAGTTTGTCACGTTAATCTCAAACCACTCGTCCAGGTGTTGACCTAGCAGCTGCAGGGCTTCCTTCACCTTTGGCAGCGCATTGGAGAGTGGGGGCCCAAGTGCCTGTATGTCGTCAGCGACGAGGGTGAAGTCCAACAAGTCCCAAGGGGCTGTTGGATACCAGTCCTGAGCCTGTCCAAGGAACGGTGCTAGCTCCAGAGTTTGCCGTCCAGAATAATCTTGGAGATGTAGTCCGAGCGTTCTTTGAGGCTGCTTGAAAACGCCTCGCTCCTCCAATTGCTCCTCCACTACGTCATCGGCGTGGTTGTAATCTGCGGTGCTTGCTCTGCTGTCGTTCCCACAGCTGTCAACGTGTTGGTCAGATACGCCGTGGTTCCCGTCAGTTCCCCCAGTGTTGGGAACACACTCATGCTCATCGTACTCGACAGCGCGCCTGCGCCAGCGCTCCCGAAGGCGTTGCTGACCGACTGGCCGGCGCTGGCCCTGACCTGCAGCTGCAGCCTGGCCCTGGACGGAGTTAGGGCAGCTGCCTGGGGCTGTGCCTTCAGCGGTGTAGCACTCACCAAGCAGGCAGCTGCTGAGCGCGGCGCTAAACTTAATGCCCGCAGCACTCTCAGCGCTGTGTCTGCTGCTGTTGAGGGTGCTGCGGAAGGACTTGCTCATGGCAGAATGTACCACTGACGTATGGTTGTGTGCAGTATTCGTGTCAGCTGAAAGGAGTGTTCAGGTGCTCGGCTTGGCTTGACGGCATTCCGCAGGGTGCAAACGGTACTAGTTACGAGCACAGAACCGGCACAGCAACACACAATACAAGCAACTGTGTAATTGATGAGGTTGCAGGTCAGGCTCCAATTTGTAAGCACTGTCCGTTCAAATGTGAAAATTATGCAGTGTTGTGCACCTACCGTGTGTCGTCCTGGACTGACCAAGCGATACCGTGGCCAGAATCCAGTCTGAGACAGCATCACATCGCTCGCTAACCACTACGGTACGGAACAGGCCACCGGGCGCATGATACTGTGGGCACTGTGCATGCTCAGCTGCGCCAGCAGCGTGTGAGGATGCATGTGTTAGTGTGTGCGTGCATGCGTCGTGTGCGTGCGGGCACAAATTCATTCTGTGCCATACCTTATGCATCTGTGCACACACAGTTGCAGTCAAAAGGGTGTACCAGGCCCAATTGTGACAGAATCAGCCAATTACACCAGGGGCACGGCAGTATTGGCATTCTCAATATTGGCATTCTGCTCACTGCCGGGCAAGCTTGGTATGCATGCGATTTGGGCGCACAACCCTGTTGGACGGGCAGAGCGACAACCATACAGCATTCACGCCTCGCGCCAGGGTGGCACTCCACAGCTGCCTCTGAGCCACTGGGGGCGCCTGCGCCACACGTGCAGGCGTGCATTCATTGGACGGATGAGCGCGGCCGATGGGTCCGCTGCCTAAGAGCGCATGCGTGGCTGCCTGCCTGCAGGGAGGCACTGCACTACTGCAGGGAGGGAGGGAGGGCAGGGAGGCACTGCAGGGAGGGATGTCAGGGCGGCCGGATGCGGGTGGCGCCAGCGGTCCAGCCCAAACATGGGGGCGGGAGTACAGGGAGGACAGGGCTTATAGGGCGCACAGGGCGTACAGGGCAGGCAGGCGGCCAGATACGACAACGGACTTTCTCGCGTGGCTGCATGCCATGGCACGAGGTCGGACAAGCTGGCAGGGATTGTTGTGGGAGATCAAGGTGGGAGATCAACGGACAGCTGGCCAGGTGAGGTGATACGAGGGGCTGCCAACGTGTATGCCGACATGCTGGGGCAAACCGACACGCTGCGCACCTGCCAACGTCACCCACTAATGCTGGCCCCTGCCAGCCAGCAGCGCAGCAGCTGGTGTGAGCAGCCGCAGCCTGCTGCTGCCAGCAAGCTGTGGCCGGGCAGGCACTCCCCTGCAGCGTGGCGTGCAGTGGTATGCTGGCCACATGTGACGGGGCAGCATGTGCAGCGTGGTGCAGCCACCCCCACACTCCCCAGCCTTACCTCAGCCCATGTGGCGTGACACAGTTGTGTTGAGCCGTGTGCCGACATGCGCATGCACTACCTGCCTGCCCACCTAGCTGGTCATACTGATACTCATACTCATACTGTGCAGGCAGGCACCTGCATACGGCGGCCGGTGTATCGCATCGTTGACGGCCTCTCCTGCATCCCTCCCACCCACCCATCCGCACGCAGGCCCTCCCTCCCTCCCTCCCTCCCTCCCTCGCCCCTCTGGCAGTGGCAGGCTGTGGTGTGGCGTGGTATGGTGCCGTACAGCGTGTAGTGGCGGTGCTGCTGGGCTACCACTCCACGCCACACCACAAGCTCTGCTGCTGCTGCCCAGGTGTAGCGCTGTCTGTCAGCGTGGGGAGCCCAGCCTACACCACAGTCCTTCTTAGCTCATCCTTGACAGTGTCACGGCGCTACCTGCGCTGCTGCTGCCACCAGCAACAGGTTCGGCAGCAGCAGGTGTGCAGCTGGTGGTGGGAGCGCTCCCTAAATGGCAGCGTGAGGTATGGGAACACTCGAAAGCCATCATTCGGTGCTGGCGCTCTGGTCTGGGTCATGGCTCTGGCGATGCATGCTGCTGCTGCTGCTGCTGCTGCTGCTGCTGCTGCTGCTGCTGCTGCTGGCTCAAGCGCTCCCCAAATGGTATCGAGCAGCAATCAACGGGACGCGCAGGTCGCTTGCCTCCATAAACGAGGCGATTGACGCTACAGCTGCCAGCAGTGTTGGTAAGTTCGTAAATCGTAACATATACGGTTATTTCGCGAGGTACAGTATGTGGGTTTTGCAAAGGGCCGCACGGATTGCCACTCAATAGTCGATACATAGCAGGCTGCGTTCCCGTGCTGTGCAGCAGCAGCAGCAGGTGCGTGTATGGCCTCAATACACTTAGTTATAAACCCCGCTTGCCGCTCTTCATGTGCAGCCAGAGCTCTAACTCAGCATGCTGGCCATTGCTGGGGCTAGGCGCATCAGAGGCGGATGCGGCGGTTGCGCATGCGCCGGCCCCAGCGGTTGACGTGGCGTGTGCGCGTGACGTCCAATACGCTAGTCGTTCCGCCATACAGCCTGCGGGGGGAGGTGGCAGGACGTGAGGGCAGGTGGCAGCGCGTGAGGCCAATAGGTCATGCACACCAGCGTGAAGGACCAGTGTGCCGCTGGGAAGAAGGCATGCATCCGCACTCCTGTGCGCAAAGGGTTGTGGCGCATGCACACACACTTCCACTGGCGGTGCGGGTGCATGCACACGTACGTACATATCGGTACATATCGGTACATATTGACATGGGTGCGGTGACATATGCTTCCCTTGTGGTGCGCATCAACTCGTACGTTTCAGCCGCTTGTGAAGACCGGGGCTTCAGCCGTTCCAGCCACGAGCGCCGCCCAAGCCCCTGTTGAGGTTGTCCCAGCTACCCCAAGCAGCAGCTCTTTCAACCCAAACAGCTGCTCTTCCAACGCAAATAGCTGCCCTTCAACCCTTCCATCGTCGACTGCCCGTGCACCATCGTCTGTCGCAGCGCAGCCACCTCTGCAGCAGGCTCCCCAGCATGCAGCACCCAGCCCCTCACCAGTTGTGCTGGCCACGCCAGCGACCCCGATCATCCCCAGCGCTGGTTCGTCGCGCCCTGCTGTTTCTGCGGAGGTCAAGAGCGCACCGCTCGTGCCAAGCGCCCCCAAACGTCCCGCTGCTGACAGTCGCCAGGCTGCGGTGCCTGTGCTACCCTCACCTGTGGCGACTCCGCACAGAGAGGCCCCTGGGTCCTCCTATGCGGATGTCACCATGAGTGATGTGGCATGCACACCACCGAGCAAGGCAGCTGCGCAGGCGAACGGGCGCCAGGGGCGTACGCCAGGAGGGAGCGCAAAGGACACAAAGGACGCGAAGGACATGCGAACCTGGGTGCACCAAGAGGAGTTATGGTCAATGGGGACCACGGATGAAACCTTGCGTACTACCTGCTGGCTTACTTGGTCTGGCAGGAGCTGGCAGTGGCGTGATTCGTGGATTAAGAGGCTCTCTGGGCGGCCTCGTTCCCAATTGTATGATGTTTTCTGCACCATGCA
>BDDA01000093.1:200808-211775 GCA_001662385.1 Chlamydomonas asymmetrica
CCAGGCGGCGCAGGTGCAGGCGCATGTGAGGGGCGCACCTGTGTGCACACGCGTGCGCGTGGTGGACCACGGGAGTGCACCACACAGGTCCACAACAATGGTGATGATGGGCTAGCCGCGGCAGCTGCGGCAGCCAGCTTGGCGCGCACACTAACGTACATCCACTCATGTATGCATGCACAGCCGCACCAGTAGTCCATGAGGAGCTGCTCATCATAGCTCGCACAGGCCGCGCGCCGACCAGCAGGCGCCTTGCGGCCGGCGCTGCCAGCGCCAGCGCCATTACTTCGCCCCTCGCCACAAGCGCCGCCAGCGCCAGCCCCGCCTGCGCTGCCGCTGCTGCACCGCGCTGGCGGCGCTGGCGGCGTGGTGTGCGCGGATGGTGGCATCATGGCGCCGAAGGAGGGCACCACCAGCAGCGACCAGCCGGCAGCCGCACGCGCCAGCAGCTGGTTGGCCTGCGCGACACACACTCACACACATGACACGTGGTGTGACGGCGGAGTGCAACGAGTGCATGCGTCCGTGGCAGGCACACGCCTCACCACCTCACTTCAAAGCATGCATGCGGTGCATGCGGCGCAGCCGCATGGACGAGTGCATGCATGCAGCGTGCTGCTGAGGCGAGGCAGGCAGGTAGGCAGGTAGGCAGGTAGGCCGACCAGCGAGGGAGCATAGCGCGGCCGTCAGGCGCGAGGGGGACATGTGCTCCGACGTGCCACTGCGGGACTGCTGGACGTAATGCCTGCAGTTTTCCGTGTCCCTCACCCTCATGCCCCCCTCATCACAGAGAGGGCATCACCCGCGGTGTGAGCTTGTGTTCAAGTAATTGACTTCCCGTTGGGCCATGCAGTATGTGTGTGTGCGTGCGTGTGCGTGTGCCTCAGCGCTTACCCTGGCCACCACCAGCAGCGCATCACATATGTCGGTGCGGAGCGCAGGCGTGCCGCCGTGGTGGGCGCGCATGCAGGCTGAGGGGCCAACAGCAGCAGCAGCAGCAGCAGCGGTGCTGCAGTGGGTGCCATCCACCAGCAGCGTCACGCACCAGCAGGCATCACTGCCAAAGCCCAGCCAGGCGTCATCAGTGGTGCTGCTGCCGCCGCCATCATCACAGGCGCGGGTGCCATCACCACCAGCTGGGCCAGCTGGCGGCTCGGCCTTGCCTCCTGGCCCTCCGGCCTGCAGCGTGCTGCCTCTCAACGTTGTGCCATCAGCCCTATCAGCCACGCTGGCAATGTTGCCACTGACACCAACACTGACACCACCACCAGCAGTCAAGGTAGCTGCTCCAACATCTGACGCGCTGCTGGTGCCGCCTGCCCCATCACGACAGTTTTTAATGCTGCTGTTGCTGCTGCTGCTGCTGCTGGCCCCTGGCGCCGCGCTGCTGGCAGGGCGAGGAGCGTGCGGCGGGTCGGGCCAGTGGAATGCCTTGCCCTGGAAGAGCGTGAGCAGGCGCTCCGCGCCGTGCTGCAGGTAGGCCCACACGCTGGCGCTGAAGAACGCAACCTCGCCAGCGTCGGCGCCACCATCCGGAGGAGCAGCAGCAGCTGCAGCAGGGCTGGCAGCAGTGGCTGTATCACCACCAGACGCCTCAGCGGGAGGTGCTGTCCGCACCGTCACCGCCGCTCCCGCTGGCGTGGTGGCTGCCGGTGTAGGCGTGGTGGCCGCCGGGCCGCTCTGGCTACCTGCGTGCGGCACGCCTGCTGTTTCGTCGAGCTGCTGCTGCTGCTGCTGCGGGCATGCGTGGTGGCTGTGTGGAGCGTCCGCAGCTGCAGCAGAGCACGAGGTGGATGGTGGTGGTGATGGTCCCGAAGGCGGAGGTAGGCCAGCGGCAGGAGGTGCGACCGCTGCATGACCCTTGGCCAGCTGGGACGACAGGTGGGGATGCTGAGGGCACGCTGGGGGCGCTGGTGGTGGTGGCTGCGCATGCTGCTTCTGCGGCGGCTCCGTGCGCTCCACATGCATCACCGCATGGCGCCACCGCCGCTGCCGCGCTGCACCCACCAAAGGCACAGCGGCGCATGGCGGTTGTGGTGGGGCGGGCCATGCCAACAGCAATGCAGCGCAACCAAGGGTGCAGCGGTGCGAGAGTGAAACACTACAGTCAGGCGAATCAGTCAAAGATTTGGAGGTGCTGAGACGTTGAAGACTGAGCGCGGCGGTTCTCACTTCTCAGTCTTGAACAGAGCTTGCGTGCTCTGGCTTGTGCACATACGTGTGCGCTGCTCGGATGAAGCCATGCGGGCATGCTGCTTGCGTGGGGCAGCACAGCCACTGCACACACCCTGATCTGGTGGTCCACCACACATGTGATGTGAGGGGATGGTGGGAGCCCCCCCACATCCGCTGGTAGTTGTCCCCCCACCCCGCACAAGAGTGCAATGCGCTGCTGCTGAAACCCCAAACCCTAAAACCCACCACCCTCACCCTGCTGGCATTGCCCCTCACCCATCCAGACCCTCGCCTGCGCGCTTCACCCATCCAGACCTTCGCTTGCGCACTCGGATGACGATGGCGGCGACGCAGCCGCGGCCCCTGGGTGGCGGTGAGGAGTGCCAGCAGGAGCAGGAGGAGCAGGAGGAGCAGGCGGAGCCTCGCGCCCAGCGCGCGCTACTGGCAACGCCTCAGCGGCGTTGATGGCGTCCAGCACGGCAGCGTCCTCGCACGCATGCGCCAACGCACTGGTGGCTGCTGCCGCGTGCACTGCCGCCGGCACGCTGGCGCTGAGGGTCATGCGGAAGTGCAGCGCCGCCAGCTCAACGTCACAGCTGGTGATCTCAGGCGAGATACCCAGGCTGCACACGCACACACACACACACGCACACATACACACACACATACACACTCCTCAGGGGGGTTACAACATGTGGTGCGGCATACGCGGTGAATCACAACGCGCTGAGCGCGTGCCCTAGCTTGCGTGTTGTCACTCACGTACGCGCCTGCCTGCCTGCCTGGCATGCACACAGCACCAACACGTGTGTGTTTCACTCAGCGTACATCTCACCCCATCCCCGCTGCCCCTTGTTGCCAGTGTTGCATGAGCACACATCGGGTACCTGCCTCCCTCAACAGTCACTGCACCGCACCTACTGCCTAGTTGCGCATGCATGCATGTGCAGGGCCCATGTGGGTTAGCACCGCTGCCAAGCACCGCTCTATAAAACCAGTACTAAGCCGGGGTGCTAAAACAGCACGTAGATCTCCCCCGGGGAGGTCGAGGTTTCAGCACCCCGCCCCAGGCGAGCGTTCGCGTGGCCTTTGGTTTGCATGCCGTTGCTGAGTCCGGAGCCATGTCTGCCACCCGCTACAGTTGGAGGGCCCTCACTGCTGTGGCCGCTCATGTGACGAGGCAGGGGGAGGAGAGGAAGGGAGTCACCGGCAACCACGCCTTACACCCAGCACCACCACACGGCCGACACCTGGCTGTGCTCGTAAGCGCAAGCACAACGACACGCTTTATGGTCAACACTGCAGCTAGTGCCTACAGCAAGGAGGGTGCCTGCTGTGCCTGCCTAGCTGTGCCTGCTGGCCCAGCCAAGTGTCACGCCACTACCAGCCAGGGGGCCTGACAGTGACAGTGACAGTGACAGGTAGGCCACACCCAGTGCGACCTGAGAGGCTCGCTGAGAGGTAGAGGTAGGACCTGGGCGGAAAACGCAATGTGGCATCGCCCTCTATTGACTGGAGTGTATGAACGCCTAAGGAGCGCCAAAGAGCGTAGCACCAGTGCTGAACTAGGGCTGGGTAATCGTGTTGAACCTACCCCTCACACGCTCAGCGCCCTCAACAATCAACCGAGCGCGCCAACCCTCAAGCCCACCCAGCCCCAGCCCCAGCCCCACCTGCAAGGCTCAAAGCTGTGTCCGAGCGGCCTTGATTCGTAGAGCCCCCGAGTTGCTGCATACTCCCGCCACCACAGCCCTCGGCACTCGTCCCGCTGCTGCTGCTGCTGCTGCTGCATCACTATGCTGCCGGCGCCTGGTTCAGCGGCACTGCAGCGCCCTCCACCTGCCGCTGCCGCTGCCGCTGCCCCCTGCTTCATCTTCATTGCAACAAACAGCTCCCGGTGCTGCGCCATGAGGGCAGCCCAAACGGCCGTGGCGTGCGTTGTCAGGATGCACACCATGGGCTTGTCGAGTAAGTACCAGCATACGCGCCTGCCCTGCGCCACAGCACAGCGCAACATACAGCCACCGTTGGTTGTTCGTGAAGCATCACAAGACTTGCTCACAGCAATGCTGCTGCTGCTGCTGCTGCTGTGATCTTGTGTCCGCTCAGCTGTCAGCGCAGGTGGGGCCAGCATACGTCCTGAGGCGCCGCCTAGCGGCCCGGGCGCTGCGCCGCTTGCACGCCCACGCCAAACATTCATGCACAAGTTGAGGTGACGCAAACCACGCAAGCGGCAATCGCCACAAGCGCTTCAGGCGCGACCCCAACATCTCGAAAGGTGAGCCTCCAGAGCAGTTACCTAACCCACTGACTGCCTGCCGTGGACGGCACCCCGCAAGCAGAGCCAGCTCGAATGAGGGCGTGGCGTACTGATGTGATGTGATGGGCAGGCAGTGCAGGCAGTGGCAGCGGTGGGGGCCAGCCGTGTTGGAATCATGGCAGGGTGGGACCACCAGCAGCAGCAGGGACCACAGTGCAGGTCTGCCGGTCACGTTCGTGGCGCTTGACACCACACAGCCGCGCCAGGCCAAGTGCTGGCTGGGCAGGCAGGTAGGCGGGCAGGTAGGCGGGCCCAAGCGCAATCAAGCACTGATGATGCTGGCCTGCTCAGGCGTCCCCTAAACCCCTGCTGCTGCTGCTGCTGCTGCTGCTGCTGCTGCTGGCCACCCCACCTGGCCCGTGCAGTTACTCACCCACCGCACAGCGTGCTGCGTGACGAGCAACAACGTGAAGGCGGTTGATGGCGGCATGGGGGCTTCGGGGGGGTGAGGGAGCAGCTCAGAAAACACTGCCTGACAGTTGTCGAGGTCGTCCTGCTCTTGTCCATTGCTGCTCGCGGTGCAGGCCTCCTCCGCACGGGGGTTAGCAGGCACGGAGTCGTACGCTGCTAGGGCAAGACGTGCACAGCACGACCGGATCGCGGCATGTTCTCCCTCATACTGCGCCCACTCCACGTCGTCTGCCACCAGGCAACCGAGCGCCTCCTGGCCTGTCTCGCCCTGAAACAACTCCTTACACGTGTAAGGCAGCGCACCACCGTACACAACTCGCTCGTTCTGGTGCAGGCGTTCAAGGATGATTCTACAGAGAGCTCGCGCCACATCAATCACATCGAGTTGCGTAACCCTCGGTGAAAGCAGCAGGGCTGGGCCTGGGAGGCCCTGCGGTGCCTCTTGTGGCAGCGGCTCGTGGTTACAGTCCTGGCGCACGTCGAGCACTGCCTGGGCAACAAAAACTAGTTGAAAGCAGAGCTCGCAGCAGCAGTCTCCGCAAAGCTTCTGCAAGCCCACAGTCACCACGCAGGTGTGCCAGCAAGCAAACAGGAGGGAGCAACAGATGTCAACAGAAGCAAGCAAGCAAGCAAGCAAGCGTGGTGCAAAAGTAGTGCCGTAAGCAAACTGCAGTTTTGATTCCTCCTTGACCTGCCTTGAGGTGTGGTATGTACTTGCTAGCACTGAGGCGCAGCTCGTGGTCGGTATGACACGCCTCCAGGTTCAGCAGTTCTGTTCAAGGGGGGCCAACAGGGGACGTTCGCAAGAAGCACGAGGTGTAAGCACGCAGTGTAAGGCGGGCAAAAAGCCACACTTGCGATGTTTGTGCACACCACCAACGGCTGTCTTGTGCACCCAAGCAAAGCACTGGCGCACCCTGCTGTCGTCCAGGTTCGTCCACAAGCTTGGCGTTGGCGCCAGCGCCAGGGTCGCCCTCCACCGCATACGGCTCAGACCGAAGGCACACAGTCAAGGCCTTTGCGGTCTTTGAAGGCTCCCCCAGTCGGCTCCTTGGTGGAGCCATTCCGGGCGGTTCTGCCGGGCGTGCAGCGCCCTGCCACCAGTGCGCATGCGTGCAGTTTGCGAGACCTCAGTTTTGGAGGATGGCAAAGGGACTACTGCCTGACGGCTGCCGAAACTCAAGTTGCATACAGGAGATCGGGCTGGACACTGATCCTGCTCGTACTGGGCTCCTTCAGGTCATGCTGTGGCGCAATGCGGCTCGCACAAATCTCACCCAACCCAGCAGCTGGGCAACCATGACGCTGCCAGCTGGGAGCGTGCCACACTCAAGGGGGTTGGCCCACCCACCGCCTGCTGCGTTGGCACAGGTCGCCGCAACCGCACACTGGCTGGCCTCCATGTGCTCCCTCCGCCTGGCAGCGCGTGCACCCTCACCTGGCGGGTGCCACTAGCCCCACCACCACGCATATCCGCCGCGAGTATAACACACTCACACGCATACACACACACACGCACGCATGAGAGGGAAAGGCGGCCTTGCTGGCTCCATGGCCACATGCTGTATGAAATCACACGCGCCATGCTGCATATGGCCGGGTAAGGCCGCCCTGTCGTCGACCCCCACCCCCCACCCCACCACCCCCAACACCACGCTGCTGAGTGCGTCGCTTGGCTGATCTGGAGGCTGCAGCGACGCTGGATTCCCTATGCACGGGCATGAGGGTTGGCAGCGTCAAGCCCTCACCAACCACACGCACGCACTCAGTGTCAGTGAGTGCCCGTGTCACGCCGGCCCGATCACACGCCATCACGCCACCACACGTCAGCGCCATCAGCAGGGAGGGCACGCAGTGCAGCAGCCGACGATGGCGTGATGGGAGCCCTATGCCAACCTCCTGCTCACGTAGTCATATATACGCATATTGGCATATGTGCAACTGTGCAGGCCGGGTGCAGGCCGGGTGCAGGATGGGTGCAGAGGCACCGCACAACCTGGCCTGCTGCTGAGTGCACAAGGCGCACGCTGGCATGCAGGATATGCGCGGAAGGTATGTATAATGTATGCTTGTATGCACGTATGTAGGTGGGTGGGTATGTAGGTGGGTGGGTGGGTGGGTGCTCACACAGTGACAGTGACGGCTGCGCAGCGAGCGCTGCAGCAGCAGGTGCAGCCGGCGTGCCGGGGCGCCGCCGGGTGAGGTGATGCTGCGCAGCGCGTGTGGCCACCCGGGCAGGCAAGCGGTGCGGACAGCAGCAGCAAGCACAAGCCGCACACCAGGCGGTGCAGCAGCTGCTGCTGATGCTGTTGTAAAGAGCAATCATGCCCTTGTCAGGAGTCCCGGGACGGGGGTGTGCATGGGGGACGGGGGCGCTACATGCGCTACATGTAGTTGCCGCATGCGCCTATCTGCGCCGCGTCAGCGCGCCGGGCCGGGCGCCCCTGGCGGCCGCCATGGCGATCTGCGCCTTGAGGTCCAGCGCGCTGCCCGTGACCAGCTCCTCGGGGCTGCAACCAGTCACACACACACACACACACGCACACGCACGAGCGCGTTGCACACAGGCGCAGCAGCACAGTGCGGCACACATTGCACACATCGGGCCCCACATGCGTGAAGCACCATCATGCTTAATACGCGAGCCTGCCGGATGCGGCAGCACACGTGTGACATGTTTGACGTGCAGCCAGTATGCCGACGCAATGCCATGCACGGCGACGCAATGCCATGCTGCAGCACAGCCAAGCACCCACAGCGTGGGGTCAGCAGGCGACGAGGAGGAGGGCGCTGCACTGGGCTCCCGCACTGTCCCCCATACCCATACAGCCCCCCATACCGCACTCACTCCTTGACGCTGCACTCGAAGACCAGCAGCTCCGCCCCGCGCAGCGCGTCGAGCACGAGGTCCTCATCGCCGCGGCTGGGGGCCACCAGCGCCTCAAACAGCTTCTGGCTGCACGCGGCCCGTCTGCACAACACAGCAAGACAAGCAGGCAGGCAGGCAGTCCGGGATCAACACGGAGCACCCTCCCGCCTCAGGCTCTGGCTCAAACATCGGGGACGCGCCTAGGGGGAGGGCAAGGGCCAGGGAGGGGGGGGTGCGATGGAACTATGGAAGTCATGGAACGCGGTGGTCACACACAGGTTGCACGGCATTGCGGCAGTAACAGGGTCGTGCGCCAGCGCAGCTGAGGTGAGGGCCTGGAAGAACTGGCACGTGCAGGCGTGCAGCGGGCGGTCACGGCAGGCTTGGCGTGAGGGCGGATGAGCACAACGCTGTGTGGTCATTGCGGTCGGCAAGCATGCAGGCAGACGCCCTGCTCCCGCAGATGCGTGTGCGATGCCCACGAGGGCTGTGCCTTGTCGTACTGCAATACACTTTGCAATATAGGGTGCAACTGGCAAGGTTCGGCTTGTTGTGCAACCCAAGGAGCCGGGCCGGGTGTGCTGCCTGAAGTGAGTCGTTGAGGGACGCAAGCACACCCAGCAGACTACAAGTCACACAGATGCGGCCGCCCCGCTCCCTGGCCCCCCCCCGCCTGTAGCGCCAAACACACGCACACACACACACCCCACCACACACGTCACGCACATGTCACGCTTAGCCTGGCATGCATGGCCCCACGGGAATTGCGACGCACAGCGTCCCTCCCTGACGCAAATCATTGCACGCCGCCCCTCCGGCCTTGTTCGCGCCCTCCCTGGCCCTCCCTCGCAACGCAATCCCCGGGCCCCTGATCCGCGTGCACTGGGTCTCAGCATGTCATGCCAGGCTTACTGGAAATATGAGATGGCCTGTCCGGGCATGTAAACAGCCACAAGGATGTCGGTGCCGCTGCCGCTGCCGCTGTTGTCACCACCCCCCTGCTGCTTGGGCTTGGCCGGCTGCTGCCGTTGCTGCTGGCCAGAGCGCATCTCAAAACGCACCTGTGTGCAGTGCAACAGGCGCACCAGGGCACATGCCAACCGGTTGATTTGCATGCAGGCAGGCAGGTATGTGGTGTGGGATGACACGTGCCTTATGCATTTGGGATGCCGCATGCATGGCTGTCCTAACGCACTGCCATCACACACTGCCGGTCTGCAACGATTTGTATACGTGATGTGCATGCGCAGGTAACCCAGCAGGCAGGCAGGCAGGCAGGCAAGAGCGAGCGGCGCACAGCACGCTGCACACAAAGCAAGGAGGATGCCACGGTGTGGGAGGGCAGTTGGCCCCCCGGGCCTGTGCCCGTTACGGCATGTCACATGTCAAGTCATGGCAGGGCAGGGCAGGGCACAGGGCGCCTTCCCCCCACCCCCCCACCCCTCACCAGTGCCAGCATGTCCAGCGCCTTGACGGCGGCGGCGGCAGTGCCGTCCTCCAGCGCTATGATGGCGTTGTGGTGGCTGCGCAAGGCCTTGAGCAGGATTTCAACGCCCTCCAGGCAGCGAGACCTGCAGGGGCGCGGGGGGAGGGGGAAGGGAGATGTAGGTATGCATGGGTGGCAGTGGAGGTCAGAAGGCGGTAACAGTGGCGGCGGCAGGGAGGGTGGAGGGGTGCAGCGCGTCATGCGGATGCGGTAGTAAGCGCCAAGAAAGCGAGGGCTGGACACCGCAGCCGGTAGGTAGCGCAGCACGGATCAGTGATCAATTGATCATACATGAGGGTGCCGACGCGCATGATTTGATGCCGGTGTGCGTGCAGGCCGGCCTGCCGGCAGGCTGTGGTGAGGTGGCCTGCTGCGCATGCGTGCGCATGCATGTGGCTCTGATGGTGCATGAATGCATGATGGTCCCTTGCCTGCGCGTTTACGCCTGCCCCCTGCCTTTTCCCCCCCTAGCATTGCTAGCCATACACATGCACACATGCATGCGCGTGCGTGTGTGTGTATGTGGTGTGTGAGGTGTGTGGTAGGGGAGGGGGCAGGCGTAGGCGTAGGTAGGGCTTGCGTGACTCACGGGCTGTCGCCCTGCCTCACAACGAGGGGCGGTGTGATCTTGCGGCCGCGCACATGCAGGCCGTCCGCGTAGTGCAGTAAGCCCACAAACTCAAACAGCAGGGGGGCCTGCTGCTGCTGCTGCTGCTGTTGCTTCTGCGTCTGGCTGCTGCCGCCTGGCTGCCTAGGTGCGTTACCCTGCTGGTGCTGCTGCTGGTGCTGCTGCTGGTGCTGCTGCTGCAGGCGTGCCCTGTGCTTCTGCGCAGACTTGGACAGCAGCGGTGAGGGTGTCGACGTGAGGTCGTGGTGGTGGTGGGTGTCGGCTGTGTGGCGCTGCAGGGAGGGAGGCACCTCCGCCTGCTCACGGCCCGGCGCCACCCCCGGCCGGATCATCAGGCTGGAGGCGTGCCGCAGCACAGCACAGCACAGCAGAGCACAGCATGACAACGTATCATGGACAGCACGGTGCGCTGTCTTGTACCCCACGGTGTTGTGCGTGTGTTGTGTGCAGTCGCCCACCTCACCTCAGCGCGCAGGCGCTGATGAATGATGAGCTATCAGCGTGCGGTGAGCAGCACTGCGCGGCACACGGCACAGCACAGAACATCCGCCGCTCATCACGCGCTGCTGCCCTCCCTCCAAACCCTGCGGCAGTTCACATTGCTGCGGTCCATCGCTGCACAGGGTGCTGTGCTGGTGCCGTACTGCTGCATCGTACACCAACCACTCACTGGTGATGAGCATCAAGCGATTCTGTCCCTGAAAGCACGGCTGTTGGCAGCGCTGCCAGCGCCAGCAGCCCCGCCACCAGGCGCGCCTCGGTGCGTGGCGCCCGGAAGCGTATCCCCTCGCGCTGCGTGCGTGTTGGCGGCAGCGGCAGTAGCAGTGGCAGCGGCAGCGGCATGACGGTGAGGCACACACCAACATAAGGCATGTCCCACACGGCCGCAAGTCCATGGCACACATGCACGATACTTCACAGGCTCGGTGAGTGTTGCCTTCCTGTTGTGCCCTCAATCATGCCACCGACCCCCAAGCTCTCCCAACGCATGCTCACACTCCCTCCCTCCCACCCTCCTTCACACCCCCCTTCACACCCTCCTTCACGCACCCATGCACCCCCCTGCATCCCCCCCTTG
>BDDA01000094.1:0-52411 GCA_001662385.1 Chlamydomonas asymmetrica
GGGGGGCCGGGGGGGGGGGCGGGGCGGGGACCAGCACTTTGTCCTAGCTCACAAGGTTTGAGCATATCAGGCTCGCGGTCTTCAAGCGCTTGTGCGGTCTGCTGAGCATCTGCTGCTGTTTGCCGGTGTCTGGCGTTGGCTTTGTTCAGCCTGCTCGCGTTCTGCCCCGTGAAGCATTGACTTCTCCCTTATAAACGTTGGGCAAGTGGCCATGCACAAACATCTGCAAGCGCACAAACAGACGATTTGATCACGCATTGCACATGAACCCTCCCGTCAGCCGTCCGATGCCACTGCCATCCCTCAGCTGGTTTTTGGCAAGAGCGGCAGATGCCCTCGTTGTGAAAGACTCACCACTGCATGGCCTGACGTGGGTGTGCCCATAGGCACTGTTCTCCCCAGGCTTCTCTCAGGCTTCCACTGCTTGCGTGCTACCCTGTTACTTGTTTCAGTGCTACGTTTTGATAGTATTTCACCGTCTTGCCATGCCGACACTCTCCGGACAAAGTCCCCCCCCTCCCCCTGCATTCGAAAAGCTCGTCCAGCCCTCAGGGGTCATGTCGACCATGTGTTGTGCTGACGGGTGCACGGCCCGATGTCCATCATTGTCCCACATGTGCAATAGGGGGCACACGCTTGCCATGGCGCCAACCAGACGGTGGTTAGGCATGCTTACCCACCGCTGCCGCCCGCTGCTGCACGCCAGCACTCACGTGTGACAACAGCTTCATGCCCAGCCGATGCCACGATCCAGTGCCATCTTTGGAACAAGTTCACCAACCAGCAAGCTGCACAGGCGCACCTCACGGATGTGAGTTGTGCCCTTCGTGCCTGCGGCTTAAGGGACACCCGTGGCCAGTCGGCCGATGCTGATCAGACCCTTGCCAGGCCGTCAAAGATACATGGCGGCACCGTCTCCAATCGTTACAAGGATGAATATCACACAGCCAGGAGCTCTAATACAATCAGAAACATGCGGTGTGTGCTGGAATGCGGTCCATAACAGCATACAGGAGGCACGGCTTCAGGTCCGAGGTGAAGTGAAAGAATAAAACGTATGTTGGCGAGCTCACGAGCGTCCACGCGGCGTATCACAGCACGGTGGATGTTCAAGCGCAAATCAGCTCCACCCCTCGTCACTGATGCACAAAACAAATATGATTGCCAGGCATGCGGCCCAGCGCGTGGATGTGTGCAGGTGGATGGCCTCAACAGGCGGTGCCAACCATGCCTGACACGCACACCTCTTCCGTACAGCCAGCCCGCCACCCGCGGTGATATTGCAGGCAACACAATGAAATAGATTATGCAGGCATGTTTTAGCTCGTACAAAACGCTGACTCTGAAACGCATGCGTGTTGCACGCAAGAAACGCAAGATATTTACTGTATCATACTGTACTGCGCCCGTGGTCTGTCAGTCACCGGTGAGTCACACCCATAGGTGGCACCAGCACCATTCGATTCAATCACCGAGCGCGCTACGCCTTGAAGGTCTCAACCAGCTTGCGCAGGCGCGCCTCATTCTTGGCCCACTGCTTGTCCGTAGCGCTCACGATGAACAGGAACGCAGCCTCACCCTGCACAACGAGGACACGGGGGGGGGAGGAGCCACACAGGCAACATGCGGTGAGCGAGGTTTCACTTTTGAGCACGCAGAGTGCAAGGGTGCGCCGGCAGCCATGCGGAGGTTTCGCTGCAACCCGCTGAACGGGCACCCCGCCAGATGCTGACGGACAGCTGGCAACGGCAAGATCGGTTGGGAAGCTGCAGGGAGAATGGGTACGACCGAGTGCGTTTGCACGACGCAGTGCTTCCGCTGAGCATGCTGATCCGTCCCTGGACTGGCCATGTGCATTTGGTGTTTACCACTGCGCGCACGCTGTCCACCACGGAATGCAATTTACGGTAACTGCACGCCTCCTGCCCTGCAACAGGTTTTCAATTCAGTACCCCAGGTGCACCGCAGTGGAATTGCACGTGGGCAGCAGTGATTATCGTGTTGACAGGTACCGAGCCGTTTACGGTATGTACACGGCGTGTACACGTGCATGTACACGGCATGTGACGGCGCTCACCTTGGTGGTGGCTGAGGTGAGCGTATGCGGCCCGACCTTGCCGTAGTTGGCGTTAATCTCATAGCGGTAATACGTCTGCCCGTCGATCGTCTGCTTGCCGGTGCTCACGACGTCCTCCTCGTCCAAATACGTGCCTGGTGAGCCAATACAAACACACACACGGGGTGCGTGATGTTGGCTGCATGACAAATTGATCAATTTGACAAGCGATCACTTGCATGCAAGACTGCAAGCGCCTTGTGGATTGTGCCAGGCGCTGTGGTGCGCGCCATGCTGTGCGCTAATTGGGCCTTGTGCATCAGCGGAACACCAGGCCACAGGGCGCACGCAGGAGGCATGTGACGCGCTGCTACATTGGGATGGGCAACAGGGCGATGCCATGACTGGTAGGCGGAAGGCTGCAGCAGCTGCTGCCCAAGCACAGCGCGCCAGCTGTTGCTGCTGGCGCTGCCCTTGTTATCACAAGTGTCGATCCGCTGTGAGGGCGCGGGGTGATGTTTGGCTTTGCCCCCAGCTGCCATTAGTGCCTGATTTGGTTAGGAGGTGCAAGGACCGTGAAGCGTATGCGCATGGATAAGTGGCACGCCGCTGTCCCATGCGGTTTAGTTGGCGCGCACCCGTGATGAAGTTCCCGATGCGCTCCAAAACCTCCGCAGGCGACCCCAGCTCCTCCATCTGCACGCACACGATGAACACACGCACGCATGCAGCATGCATGGCGCAAGGCAAAAACACACAGAACATAAGCATTGTGTCAAGCCCTAATGCACATGCACATGCGTTGCAAGCACTGGCATTCGGCAGGCATGTCGGCCATCAGCGCGCATGCTGCGCTCGTTCACACAGATGTCTGCCGGTGCGTGCTATTTGCCAATGGCGCGCTGGACGCGTTGCACGTACGTTTACGCTCTTCTTGGGAGTGAGCTTCTTGAGGGGGCTCACGATAAGCTCCAGTCGCCCCTCAGCTTCATTGCTGAAAATTACCTCCGTCCAGGGCTCATCACACCGCGGCTGCAAACAAACATCAGGAGGGCAGCACATCATTTGCCTTACCGGCTGTGCTAGTAGTCCACAGTCGACAGTGGTCCACAGGGTGCAACCCGGTCGCAGGCGTGGATTGAGCACCGAAAACAGAAAGGTAGCGGCTGTGCAGCTGCAGTGCGCCAGGTGTCTGAGACGGAAGCACTGCGTACCTGGCAGTAGTTTCCGCTTTGTGTGTTGTTCACACGTGCCTCAGCCCAGGAAGGCGGGATGGCGAACGAGTAAGGTGAGTTTGGGTCGACCGTGGCTGCACGGAGAGCCTACACCATGTAAAACAAACCAGCAAAACATCCCGGATTAATAGGCAGCAATCGGATTTCAAGCTGCGAAGCCCACACTGTGATGACCAACAGCAGCGTCTTGCCGATCGAACGCCGCGCTGACACAGCAGGCAGCAAGTAGGACGAGAGGGCAGCAAAGCTGTCCACACTCACAGGGGTTTTCGTCTTGTCCGGTACAAAACGAACGAAGTCCTCAACCTGCAGCAGGGCGCACAGCACATCACGCCCAGGTCTGGGTGTGTGGACGTCAGACGCAGCGTTTGTCGTGCCCTCCTCACATGCAGGGAAAACCAGGTGTGCAGGGTTGTCTCACCCCTGCAGGAGGCAGATACGTGCCAACGGGTGCTGCCTGCGCTGAGAAAGCTGGCTTGGGTGCCCAAGCCAAAGCAACTGTCGATGCCACAGCTCCCAGCATGTGCCTCCTGGTCAGGTCAAGCTGTGGGCTGGCAGTCGTTGTTGGCGAGGCAACATCTGAGGTGGACAGCGCGGCACGAGGAGACACTGATGTGCTGACGCGGGAACGCGGGACTGTTTTGGACACTGCCTGCTTCATGTTGAGGGACATAATTGCGATTGCTTGCAAAGTCAGGTACTGAACACCCAGACGCGAAACGAGCTAGACCGCGAGCCTGGGTTTTGCAATTCAGAAGATGCCAAGTTGCAGGTTTTACCGTGCCTGCCTGGTCTGGTGGAAGCGCACACCCCGGTCACAAAGCAACTGTGTGGCTGGTGCCTTCCTGCCCAATCGTGTGCTTGGTTCCTGTAATGGTGCCGTGGGATTCTTGTCGATCCCGGCCAGTATATTTCTGCACGCAGTGTGCATGTACTTTCATACATGCCACTGCACTGCCTTTGCAGGCTGGGGATCAGACGACCGCTTACAACTTGGGTGTCTGCGGCTCATATGTCAGTTCTGGGCTGTGCAGCGAGGAATGCAGCGCTTGTTTGCAAGTGATGATATCTTTCATCTGGGGTTTGCCTACTTGACAGTGGTGTCTGTCATCCTGTACCCAAACGTGTGTTGGTATTCGCTCCCACTAGCCTGTGCATAGGCCGGGTCAGCGGCGGGCGGGAAAGCAAAGTGTGAGACCCAGTCTTGAAATGCCAAGCCCACACAAAGCGCAAACAAAACCTGAGCGTAGCAGTCACAGGCAAGGGTTCTACAGTCATCGATACGGCAATCGAGCGTCGCCTGTAGCGGCACGTACTGAGGTGGTGCAAGTCCTGAGAGGCTGCAAACACACATGCCTCAGTGTGTAAAGTGTCCACAATCCAATGGCCTACTTGCCTTTCTCATAACCGCTTCTATTTGAAGTACTGAAGCCTGCCGTAGCATGCCCCATTGCACGAAAGCGATACGCCTCGCTGTCGTATACAGTCAACACCCGCCACGGAGTGCCTCTGCTTGGAAAGCCATACTTGGTTGCTTCAGGTCACCAACCTTGGCACAGGCACCACTTGGGTTGTCAACCTGCACAAGGATCCACCACGTACTACTGTACACCCTTGCGCGACTGTAGCCACACATAGGGGTTTCAACACAGCGGTGTGGAGGAAGAGGCTAGGCTGTGCAGCAGCCATGCGTCTCATACGCAATCCTTTATCACCACACCTCACCAGAGGGCGCAGCTGCACGGTGCCCTGCTGCCAACGGCAGAGTGAGCGTTACGCCACCGGCGACGCGGGAACGCGCGCATCATCAGCACGCCCGACAAGCACCGATGGGCAACAGCAGAGCTCAGATAAGGCTAGTGGTCTCGGACGCAGGACCGTACTTTTGTCAGTCAGCCCTGTGCTGCTGTCGATTGACATACTTGGTGCTCTGAAGAACGAAGCCAGTCTGTGGAAACAGGTGGGGAACGGGTCAGCCCCCTGCAAAACAGCAAGGTGCTGCTTGAACTTGGATTTCTTATAGTTACATGCATTGCTGGGCACACCCACACAGGCCCTACAGTGTATCGTTATGCCTTGTGGGCACTGGCGGGACACGACGACGTGGGGGAGGCTTTCTTGGACAGTGCACCAGTGCAACACCAGCCCTTTAGACTAGGTGTATAGTTGCTTGTGCTTTTGGTTCTTGCATGACCCTCAGCCGTGACTGCTTGTACCTTGGTCCCTTCAAGCGCAACTGCGCAAGAACACATAACCAGCGAGGAGTGATAGTGAGGGGGCCGCAGTGTGCATGCAGCACAAACCGCCATACTGCAACACTACGCTGGCAGTGTGTATGCCCTGCGTCGCTACAGCACCGGGTCTGGCAGCGTCCCAGCGGTGCTGGAGGGCGGCTCCGGGCCTCCAGTACCGTGAATCATCCATCGATGCGTAAGGCCTCTATGCTACAATGGCACTGGCGCTATCATTGAATCGCAGGAAGCTGACTTCTACGGCCGCCAGCTGAACGAAGCGGTGCAGGACGCGCTGGGTGTGAGCAGCACCCCCGCTCCGGAACCTCCGAAACCAGTACGGCCACCCCTGGATCCGCGCCTGGCGCAGGCGCTGCTGGACGTACCGCTGCTGGCGGCGCAGCAACTAGCGGGTAAGGGAGCTTTGGGTGCTGCGTTGTGTGGGAGCTTATGATTTACGCGTGGCACCAGGTGGCCTGGTGCCTTGCAACATGGATGCATTCTGGATGCATTTGCTGTTGCACGTGCGCTGCGCCCCAGGCCAGGCTCGCGTCCGTGGACCCTGTCATTAGCTTTCATCATGAGGAAGATATCATCTTCTGCCAGAAAGCTCCAGCTGCAGAACCCAGGCGCCCTGTGGCATTGCTGGTGCGCGGGTGTGACGCATCCGCATGCAAAAGATATAGCAATGGCCATTCGGAAAACCCGCAGTCTGCTCCAGTATATCATGATGTCGTGCCACATGCTTCACCAGGCTTGGCATGCTGTATTGGGTACCCCCCTGCATTGCCCACAGATGCTAGCCTGGTCGTATGGGATGCTGAGCGGTACAGCCGTGACTACGAGGCGCTGTACCGCCGGGAGCTGGCGTACTTCAGAGACGCCCGGCTGTGCGGGCACTGCGGTACGAAAGCGAACAGCGCAGCCAGCACTGGCGCTGGTACAACTCCTGCATCTTCTGGTTCGGGTTTGGACGCTATCGGCGCTGCGTCTACGGACCTGAGCGATGCTGCGTGGTTTGACTTCAAGTGAGCACCCAGGGTCATATGCCTAGGTGCCTGCCATGCTTAAACCTATTAGCTTGTAAGCAGTGTGGCAAGAGGACGGAATGCACCTGTGCTGGCGGGCTTAGACTCGTTTGGCCAACACATGCCTGACGTAACGTAACACATATACCTGTCAACACCATGGCAACGGCTGCGGACGCGGTCAGGCGTAATGGCTCACAATTACAGCCCACCGTGGCTCTGTGCGTTCTGCCCGCAGGTCTTATGTGCAGTGGAAGGCGATCGCCAAGCAGCTGCGCCCGGTGTACGGGTGCGTGTCCCGCTGGCGCGCATGCACCCCGTAGACGCCTGCACAAGCGTCGCGTGTCGTATCATGCACTGATGCATGCTGTCTCCGCATCCAACACCAGCCTTGCTTTGTGCTGCCAGCATGTCGCATATCTAACACCTTGGTGAACTTACCCATCCAAAATGCCAGGATGGCAAGGGACAGTCGCTCACTTCTGACGTTTGCAGCTGACTCCATTACCGCATGCATGTACACCCTGATGTACGCCTGGGCGCAAATCAGTAAATCACACACGCACTCACGTACCAACGTCCTACCCACGCAATGCAATACTCATTCTCCGACATTTCCGAATGGCCTGATCAGCCAAGCCATGTCAAGACATCGTCAAGACATTTCCGAATGGCCTGATCAGCCAAGCCATGTCAAGTCGATTGATTAATCATCAAGGGGCACGGCATCCAATGCATGCGTTGCCGCATTGCAGGGACAGCACAGCAGGGTCCGGCATGGAGATGCTGCATTCCCAAATGCCCGGCATGGCCAACGTGCCACCTCCACCTCTCCCGGAGTCCATAGCAGCGCTGATACAGCCCTCGCTTATGCCGCCCCTAGTACCATCCCCCCCCTCAGTCTCGCCCGCACCATCTCCAGCCCCTTCCACACCAGCACCAGCACCAGCGTTTTCAGGGGTGCAAGGGGAGGTTGTCGGCCAAGCGTCAAGCTCTGTAGCGGCAGCAGAGGCGGCGGCTGCAGCCGGGCGGCGCCGGCCGGTGGTGGAGGTGAGCAGCGCAGCGCAGGCGCGGGAGGAGTCACGGGAGTCTTATGTGAACTACTCTCGCCGGCAGGCGGCGGCGGCGCAGCTGACGCCGGTAGCGCTGCTCAAGGCGCGCATGGGTGTATTGCTGCTGCAGCGCATGCAGCAGGAGATGCCGCCGCTGCCAACCTCCTCGGTGGCAATATCTTCGCCATCAGTGACGTCGACACTGGCGGCGGCAACGTCTGCCCCGCAGCTTCGTTTGGTATCCAATCCATCGCCATCCTCTTTTTCGTCCTCAGCATCGTCTTTGTCGTCAGTGGCATCTGCGCCAGCAGCAGCGGTGGACTCGATGCTGCTGTCAGGGCCCGGCTCTTCTGACATTGATTGGATCCGTCAAGGAGTGCGGACCATCTTACGCAAGTATGAGAGCGCAGGTGAGGCTGTGCCGTGGAAGGCTCGGATTGGTGGGGCTGTTCTGGTATCGCTTGTCAGGTTACCAACATTGCGTGGCAGAACATGGTGATCTGCTGATGTACACACTTCTGGGGCAACGGCGCATGAGATGATGGCCAGTGGTTGGAGCACATGCCATGTACCGGCATCATGGAATGCAACTGCCGATGCATATCGTTGCTGCGGGGCTGCAGGGCTGTGGAGCGTGCAAGGGTGCACCGTGGCTCCATGGGTGGCTGCGTCTGTTCTCACGCCCACTTTGCTCTTCTCATGCCCGCTGTAATCCTGTGTCATGTGTGAGCTGGACAGTCTGGCCCGCAGCGCTCAGGCGGCCAGCGCCAGCTGTAAACACCACAGGCTGCTGGAGAGCAACTGCATACACTGCACTGCACATGCTCGCAGGCTACTGCGCGTCATGCCGCATTGCCCAGCTGGGCTTGTCTCTTGACGAATATGAGGTGTGTGACTGTGTGCATACGTACATCGTACTGTATATCGTACTGAGGCCACGCTGCCATGTGTAATTCGTCACTTACGACCGACTGCAATGTGCTGCCTGTTCCTGCCATTGCTGTGTGCGTGTGCCGATGTTCCTGTGGTGCTTTTCGGCTTGGCCTGCCTTGACATGCGGGCCTGTCGGATGCGGGTGCATGTGGATGAATTGGGTGTATCTGCATCGGGTGTACCTGCATGCATGGCATGGCTGCCATCACCGCCATGAATTGCATGACTGTAGGCTTCATCACCTTTTCAGGCATCGCGTTCTTCGGCAACTCGAAGAATGAACCGCGGGTAAACGCACCGATTTGTATCTTGCTCCTTGCATGGATCAGGCGGTCACGGTATGCAGCTCGCACCATCAGCATTCCAGGGAGGGGTTGAACGCGTCAGCTTGCTGCTTGCTCCACACACAGCACTCGGCCGCCTTCTCCTGTTACTCAGCATGCTCTCAAGCTGTGTTCATGACGACAACTGGAGAGTTTAGGCTGTGTTCGGGACGTCTGACTATGTGAGCAGTTTCAGTGCACATGCCGTCACTCCTCACACCCACAAGTGTATACAGCAACACAAACGGTTGTCCACCTGCACGGTTTTTGACTTTCACTTTGCGCGCGGATACCGGTATGGGTGCAGAACCATGAGGTGTGGGAGGTGGGCGAGCCTGCGTTCGCCAAGGTGTGGATGCGCTCGCCCGCCACGCTGCGCAGTGAGATGGCGCTGCAGGCGGAGGAGGGCTTCAGCCAGGTGGGCTGCCTGCTGCAGGGCCTGGGTAGACTTGTGCATACGGTATGCAGGCGGCAGCAACTAGGAACCGAATCCGGAATGCCTTGCTTGGGTACATGATGTGTTCTGGCCTTGGCCATCCGTGGCAGTGGGTGGCACACAGGATGGATGGGTAGCTTCGCCCCTGACCGAGGATTTGCCAAGGTGTATGGAGCCGTGTGACGATACTTGACCTGTGACGTGCTGTTTGGCTGTTGCTAGGGGCAGACCCTGCCAGCTGCACTCCATGCCTTGCCATGCTGTGCGCCCGCAGGACTTTGTGCTGATGACCATCCGGGCGCACCTTGCGGCTAACGGCGTCACCGCCTACAGCTTCAGGAGGTATACCCGCTCGTTCCCTAAGCTTTGTGCTCGCATTTGTTGATACTCGCATTTGTTGATACTCGCATTTGTTGATACATGCAATACCGTACAGCAGCAGAGAGCTTCATATAGTGCGCATACACAGTATGTTTCATGGACAAGGGGTTATGCACACATGCTTGAACGTCGCTATTTGCCAGCAGCTGCACGGACTCTGGCAATGGCAATCCATCACAGCAGCCACAGGCAGGCAGCGCACTTTCTCACGCGGAAACGACCAGAACATACAGCGCTTGGTTTAATTGACATGTTACGCCCCCCTCGTGCGCCTTGGTGTATGTTCATGCACGGACCTGCGTGCGGGCCGGCAGGTTCCCGTCCTACACTGACGAGGAGCTACGGGCGGAGCAGTGGACGCTCATGCGCGCCGACCTCACGCGCCCCGTCAGCGTCACGCCGCAGCAGCGCGACCTGCTGGACAGGTGCGTGCGCGCATGATGGTGCATATCAGTGCGCCTGCATATGGGTGCGTATGTAGGCTCCGCTGCAAGCGTCGTGCGTATGTAAACTGTGCATGCAGTATTGAGTGCACGATTGTTCGCCTTGCATGCTGGCTGTTGGCTTGCGTGGTGGTGCATGTTATGTGTGGCTGCAAATGCATAGCCATGCAGGGTTTGCTGATACCGGTATACAACAGACTGATATGGAGCATGCAACGCCATGGCTGCATCGAGACGCTGCGTGAGTGGAAGCATGCATTGAGCAAGCGGCATGCCTGGTTCGAATGTCCTTGACCTGAGGTGTAGGACGCAGGCTAATGCACGGGGTTCCTGTGTGATCATCGTGGGGCCGTGCAGTGTGTATGTGCCTGAGGATAGGGACCCACTCAGACGATACTGTGTATGCGCTTCCCATGCAGGCTGCCTCCGTTCCAGCTGGATGCCTGCCCAACGGGGGACGAGCCAACCAACTGCTACTGAAATCACAGCACGCATAGTAGTGGCTGGTACTGGATGAGCTGTGTACATGGTGACCAGTGCTTGGCAGTGGCGGTGGCGGGTATCGTCCGCTTGCCCAACTGCTGCGGCTCAAGCATGCATGGCCTACGTGGCCGGCCCCGTTTCTGAGACCGACCGACCTACACATAGGCAGGGAATCCATCGCACACCATGCACTTTGAACCTCACACCTTGCCCTGTACATTGTGCACCTCTCGGTGCAGTTCCTGATCGCATTTGTGTTTGCTGCAACCGCTGCAACCAGCTGCCAAGTCGCACAAGCTTGTGTCAGCTGTGTGCCTGTTCTGAAATTTGGGTGTGATACAAGCATGGTTTGAGCGCAGCTAGTCAGTGGTGACTGCAACAGTGTAAGCACTTGCCAATACCCTCCGCGCTTGCCAACGTCATCCATGAATTATGTATGATGCTGGCCACGCAAGCCCCCTGCCTCTTTTGCAGTGGACACATCACACCATGTATCAGCCAAGATCACAGTCACGTAGGAAGCATTTTGTCCCATACTCCCATGATTGAGTGATTGTTGGGCAGGAATTGTTTGGGCAACTGTTTTCCCGCCGAAAATCGCATCCCTGACAAATTGCGTGATCCTTACATCAAGGCCTTCCAGACGCCTTACGTGCTATTGGCCAGACTTCATCTTCTCACTCTAGAGCTTACTCCTCCATCTGCCAGAAGACCCCAAAGCCACAATGCTTGCCACCAAAGCGCCCCCTCAGGCCTCGGCCGCTGCCGTCGCTTGACCCCTGGTAAGCACTGCGGGAGGCGTGCTGCCTTCATTTACGTCCGGTGTTGTTCTGTTTAGAGAATCTAGTGCTGCTGTCAGAGGTTGCTTTCAGGGGATTCTGCTTGGCTGTTTCTTGCCCGTGCTGCTGGGGTGATCCAGGAGGCACCACGGAAACCCGGGGGGCGCTCTGCGGGCCATTGAACTGTGTGAAAAGCATGTTAATTGCGCGTATGTTGGGATCCTGCTTTTGCGTGCTTCCAGGTGTGCTCCCTGTTGGTCGGGGCATCCCGCGTGCTGGCCATGCTGGCCCTCGTGCTGTGTCAAAGTCCCTGGGAACTCAGGTGAGCTAGGGTGGCACGATGCCGTTCTTTTTAACACGTGTGCGACGTCAGTGTTCTAAGCCCTATGCATCCAAAGCAGTGCTCCTGTGGTTTTCGTGCGGAACCCTGCCTCAGGGCGAGCTGTTTTGAGGGACACGGCAACATCGCTGTCAGCTGTCAGCTGCCCAGTAAACAAACACCAAACATCTACTGTGTTTGCTGCTTGCTCGTGGCAGGCGGTTTTGAGGCAGGGCGCTCCCACTTGCAGCCGCGCGGCGCACGTGACACCAACTGCTGCTGCAACCGCCGACTTCGTGGCCCCTCTCAAGGCTGCTGTACCTGCCGTCTCCCTTACCAGTTCGCAGTATTCCTTGGCTTCCCAGCTGCAGCAGGCGGCCTCCTCCCACGGCGTTGCTTTGCTGACTGACTTAGAGGTGGGACTGTCACATCGTGCTGTGCGTGCTGTGCCAGTGCTTTTGTGCGTGCTTTTGTGCGTGCTATGCGCGTGCTTTTGCAGGTACGAGTCCACCGGGGCTTATGACATGCACGAACAAGTGCACCTGGCACGAGTAATGACCACAGATTGAGACGTTCTGTCAGTATATGTGATGTGTCGTTTGCCTTTGGCTGGCCAATGTCGTTCGTGCGGTTGGTGGTCCTTGCGTCTGTTTTTCGTGCCCCAGCTCTTCCCATCACCGTCCTGCCTTGCCCTGCTCTTTGTGCGCCCTACACAGGCCTATGGATGCCCCAGTAGCCCTCCTTTTGCGAGCATCTCGCGGCTGTACGCGCGGCTGTATGCCGAGCCTGCCCTGGCGGCGCGCTTGAACGCGGTGTACCCTGCTCGTGGCGTCTTCAAGGCCCACGCACTGGCTCCAGACGCACCTGGTGAGGTCCTCCTCCAGGCTCTGCCAGTGACATCTGGTGTAGGACGAAGTCATGAGTACCCGTTGTAGGTCGTGCACCGGCATGCCCACTCGCTCGTGCGCGTGGCAACAGTGCACTGCACGGACTGTGCTGCAAATGTTGAGCACGCAGCACCGCAAGGTGTCCTACAAGGTTGTGTCCAGGACAGCGTTTGAGTTAACGTGTTGCTGTTGTCCGCTTGTTTTTGTGTTTGCAGTGGCGATCAACGGTGTTCCCATCGATCAAAAGGTGAGCTGGTTCTGCCCCATTTCGCCTGCTCATGTCCGCTTGAATCGTTCTGCGCCGTTGGCCACCCACCCACAGATGTGATGGCAAGTTGGCATTGCGCTGTGCAGGCTGCAACATGCAACATGCAACATGCAACATGCACTGCGCATGCCTGCAGGTCCCCCTGGACCTGAGCGCCTCTCGCATGGAGGCCCTGCAGGCGCATGACCCCCAGCTGGCTGCTGAACTGGGAGATGACTTCAGGGAGGTGAGTCAGTCAGTCAGGGAGGAAGTGAGGGAGGTAGAGAAGGGACGAACGATTGCATGTCACGCTGCCCCCCTCCCCCACCCGCCCCCCTCCACCACACGCCAGCATCACCACCACCATAACCACCAAGCACATCAACAACTGTAGCCTTTGCAGCGTCCCAGATTGATCATGCCACACTCACCTCCTTCCTCGACCATTTCATGGCGCGCCTGCTGCAAATCTGCATGGTTCACCTCGAGGGCCGTCGAGATGACCCCCGCAGATTTGCAACAGGCGCGCCATGACATGGCCGTGAAGGGAGGAGAGGCGTTTGCCAGGCGGCAGCAGCTGCAGCAGCAGCAACATCAGGTGGCGCACAGTATAGCGATCATGCAGATCCGCCTGACACCTGGCATGCAGGCCATCAGACAGCCGCTGCCGCTGCAGCAGCAGCAGCAGCGGCAGCTGTGGCATTGCTGCCTGCCACCTGGTATGTACTGAACACGGCACTGAACAGAGTTTAGAGTTGCGATGACACAACACATCAGCGTAGTGGTGAATGGCTGCGACCCATTGCAGCCTGATGCAGACACCGGAATCGCAAACCCACCAGTACATCATGTGTACGTCGTGATCGCTGCCCCAAGGGCACTTAGCCCCGCAGCACGGGGGTCTGCCTGCGACTTGGCTCTGCCATTGAGGACTGCAGCGGCATGTTGCGATATCGGCGCCTGCATGCAGGTGCTTGGCTTCTTCCGTGCGGTGGAGTCGAGGGTGATCCCGCGCCTGCTGGGTGCGACGTGTGAGGCCATTGCGGGCGGTGCGGGGGAGCATGCGGACGCGTTGGTGGCCATGCACGCGCAGAAGGTGAGCAGCACGGAAGCATCCATGCCCGTTGAAGGGTTAGCTGGTGCAGGCATAGGGTTTCAGACCTGTTGCCGGAAATGATATGAAAACGGTCCAGCTTGCTTGGCTCTCTGCTTAACGAAACACCACATTTCCTTTGCACGTTCGAGTGTTGAACAGACCGCTAGGGTGCAGGTTTTGGAGTTCGCTGCTGACAACAATGAGGTTGACGTTCAGGTGTCTGCAATCCTGCATTTGCTCCTTCTCGCCTTCTGCTTGCAGAACTTCAATTACCGCCTTGTAGACTACTTCCCCATGACAGCCCCCACCGCCCCATCGCCGGCGCCGGCCGCGTCGTGTGACAGCGCTGTGCCGGCGCCCCGCTGCGGCGATCATCGTGACTACGGCACCCTCACCGTCATCTTCCCTTGCCCTGGAGTGCCGGGCCTGCAGTACCAGAGGCCAGGGAGGGAGGGGGAGGAGGCCGAGTGGCTGGATGTGCCGGCGACTGGCGCGCCCGTGCTGATGTGGGGGTGGTGCGCGTCCATCCTCTCCAACGACCGCTTCCCCGCCGTCAAGGTGAGAGCAGAGTCATTCACTTGCGCTGCTCGTGATGCGCCAGAGACTGCCAGCCTGTATGCGCTGCCAGCTGACGACATTCTGGGCTACATGCCAGCGCCTGTTGCAACCTCCCTGTCGTGTGCTCCTCAGTCCTGTACATAGCACACAGGCGTACTCAGCTGCTTGACGTACCTTGATGGCTCAGCAGCCAGCAGAGCGAGTCCATGCAGGCGGTGAGCACTCAGGGTGTCCAAGCCTGAGCACTGCATGCATTTGTTGGGCCTGTGCTGTCAGGCGTAGTGGGCGCTGGGCGTTCTAGGGTGTTCCTCCGGCATTCTTGACGCCGGATGCGTCGCCCAGGTCGTGGCCCGACCTGCCTGCCAGCTACCTCACATACCTGAACGCACGCATGTTATGGGTGGGTGGCTCACCGCGTTGCGCTTGCTGTCGGAACCGGCACTGTGTGGTCATGCGTTCTTGCTTGCAGCACCGCGTGGTAGCGCCTGCTGCGGGCGCTGACGGCGTCATCCCCCGCCGCCTCTCTGCGGTAGCCTTTGTAGCGCCCGACATGCAGGTGCGTGCGTGCATGCATGATTGCAAGCGCATCCGGGCATGTGCCGTTGGTGGCGGGGTCCTCATGACACAGTGTAGCTCTAACGCGAGACCGCTGCTTTGGATTTGCACGCTTGTTATGTACCCGAATACTGCCTACTCTGCATCGTTTGTGCGCTAGCTTGCGGCTTGTGCAACCTCGATCGCGTGCTTTGCTCACCTGGATGACACACTCTCACGCACGAGGCGGGCGTGTTTGGTGAAGGTGTGCCTCAGGCCAACCCCCGTCCGCTCCTACTGCACTCATTGCCCCAACAGGACGCATTCCCACGCACATCCCAACACCGTTGCACCGTCTCGCCCGAATAAATGCACGCTTTCTGATGACCTTTTGACTCTCTCAAATCTGCCTTTGGCTTGCTTAAACGTTGCCATGCAGGCTGAGCTGCGCCCCAGGCTGCAGGCTTCAGCAGGCGAAGCGCCCCGCTACCGCATGCGCCCCGTCCACACCGACGAGCCCCTCATCACCGCCTCGCCTGCTGCTGCTGCCTCTCGTACCGCTGCTGCCGCTGCTGGGCCGGACGTAAGCGTGAGGACGTGGGAGCTCAAGAGCATCATCGCGCCGCGTTGGCGTGCACGCGAGGGCGCCGCGCCGCCGCCCATGCTGGCTGACAACGCTGATGGGGCTGATCTTCTGGACCAGGATGCGATTGTGGCGCAGCGCATGAGGGTGTAGACGGCGGGCGGTGTGTGGTTATGACACAGCGCCAGGGAGACGCACATCATGCCATGCAACTGACGTCAGTTGCATGGATGTGGTCCTTTCGTGTGTATTGTTGCACAAATCGTTGCACACTGTCAGGTACGTCGTTGGCATCGTGTGTATTGTTGGTACCGCCCAGCTTATGTCATCCGTACCAGTATTTTGGCGTCCGGTGTGTATTTGATATATACAAGTGCATATTTGATATATTGCAGGTGGCCCTGCAGGCGATTGTCAACTACAGGGGTGCACATCTTTGGATGTGTGTGCATGTAAGGCACCATGTTGCTCCTACCTTTCGCTGTGCCTTATTTGTAGTGCGGCGCAAGCTGCCAGGAACGCAGCCAATCACCGGCAATGCGGCTGTTGTTGTTGTTGTGCAAAGGGCAACGCGTGCGGTCCCACGCCTGCATGATGCTCCAGCTTTACCATTTTCCTTGACCTTGCCAGGCAGAACATGCAGCGCCTCTGTTATGTACCCCGCCGGCCCGCCTGTCATGAATCCATGAATCCCTCAGCCTGAGTGCAGATCTAGCCTTCCCCTCCATGCCGACTTTTGAAAAACTTAAGAAGCTTAGCCTGCGCACGGCCTAATTGTCCCGATCTGATGTGCTCTGGTGTGCCTGCAATATGTAACTTTGGCACTGGTGTGTCAGTCACCACCTGCATGCCCAGCAGGTTAAAGAGCCCACACGGATTGGAATGGTGTCGCCATCTCCGGTGGCTGCCTCTGTCACTTTAAAGTTTAAAAGCAGAAGGGTCTCGTGCACCTTGCCTACAAGGCACGCCGTTAGCACCCTAGCGCATAAGGCACGACACACGTGCTCGGCGGCGGCCCAACGCTTAACCTGCGATGAAGTCAACAAGGCCTTTCCGCTATGACTGTATGTTATGAGGGCTGGCAGCAAGAGACGAGCATACACACACGGCCACATACAATGCTACTACATACAATGCTTACAGAGCCATGCAACACTATCATGTGCAGAAACACGCGTGGTTTGTGAAGCAAGGCAGCGAGAATGACAGGCACAGCAGGCACACGCTCGCACAGTACGCCTGCATCCTCAGCCACATGCCCGTGCGTCTGTTGGCCTTACACACAATGGTGTCAGGCATGAGACCGCCACTGGCGGGGGCGCCAGGACGCAGCTGTAATACCGGCATGTTCACACCCCATGCTCAGAGCAAGACGCGCAATGACAGACGAGAGCCGAGCCGTGCGCTGTTGCAGAGGCTTGAGAGCCAATACCAGCGATATTGCTGCCTGCATCGAAAACGTCGGCCGGAGCGCCGCACACAAACTTCAAAACCCAGACGGCCGCACAGCGCAACGTCAGTGCATGGCAGGTACAGACAGCAGGAGCAGGGACACATTACAAGGGCAACACGCAGTTGACAGCCATATGAATCTGCAAAATCTACAAGACAATCCAACACAGTATCAATGTTATGTAGGGTGTGATTTGAAAACGCGCGCTGCTGCTGTGCTGCTGACAGAGGCAGCGAAAGCGAGCAGGAGTCCCCACACGCAGCTGCAAAGTTGATGACGGAAACCCGGGGCGTACAAGATCGCAACAACGCATGAGATTTTTGCTTATTCCCAGCACCCAATGTGCTGCTGAGGTTTGGACGCCTCAAGAGTCGAGGCACAGCCATGTACATGACCCACAGAGCAGCGCAAGCCACAAGCAGGCTCCTCATAAACGGCATCGGCAAGGTCGCTAAACAAGTTCATGCAGGCACCATTGTTGGCGCCATGTGGTGAAGCAACAGCAGGAATCTCAACTGCGAGTTTAACCTCCGCGATGGGGTGCATCCGCCAGTCCCTACGACGTCAGTGGCATCTTGAGCCCTGTACCAGGCCCGCTGTGGCCCTGGCTAGCCGGCATTGTGCATGGCTGGGCATGGTGCATGATTGTGCATGGTTGCACCAAAACCAACAATGGCATCGTCCTGCCTCGCTGGCTGCCGCCCCCCGAGCGTGCGGCAGTATGACAAAAACAAACAATGCAGGGCAGGGCATAGTCGGTTCTGCACAATATCAATCCATAAATAGGCTCAAAGAGGGCCATCGCACATTTAAAGAGATCGAAAACGGCTAAAATCGAGTGCAATGGACCAAGCTGACCGCGAAACCGCGACTTGCTGCGGCACCCACAAACAAGCATTCTGGGCATTCAAGGCGCCTGCCATGCATCCACCTACCAGGCATCGTGCGGACAAATTCGCACATCAACACCAGCCTATTCCTGATTGCTGAACGAATATTGGTCAGCACATGATGGCCTCCATCATAAATGCTTGATTCAAGTGGACGGACCCACCACACGCCTTGCACGACCCCTCGCCGCAATTCCAATCCAAATTTTGCGACGCAGCGCAGCATCCCGCATACACGGTGTTGCTGCTCTCCATAGGTGCTCAGCGTCATGAATACAGGCGCGGGCACGCAAGCAAAGAATCTCAACGACCACATCCTGCACCATGGGCGTGGCGTGGCGCACACCGCCTTCCCTCCTCAAATTTGTTATCTGTGCACGTTCATAGAGATGCAAGAATTCAGCAATTGCCACCTCATGGCTGGGGCCTGGGGCTCCCCTGGCCTTATTTCTTGTCATGACCCTTCCCAAAATCATCCGCAGCCGCGGCCACGCCCTGCGCCGCCACCAGGCGCGAGTACGCGCCCCTCATCGCCATCAGCTGATCGTGGCTGCCGCGCTCCAGCACGCTGCCGCGGTACACCACCGCGATCAGGTCCGCGCCGCGGATCGTGCTCAGCCTGTGCGCGATCACCAAGCTCGTGCGCCCCACCATGATCCTATCAAGCGCCTCCTGCACGACGGCTTCGGAGCGGGCGTCCAGCGCGCTGGTGGCCTCGTCCAGCAGCAGGATCTTGGGGCTCTTGAGCACAGCGCGCGCGATGGCGATGCGCTGCTTCTGGCCGCCGCTGAGCTGGATGCCGCCCTCGCCGACCGTGGTGAGGTACTGGTCGGGCATGGCCTCCACGAAATCACGCGCGTTGGCGGCGACTGCACATTGGTGCGGGGCGGGCGCAAATTACCGCATTGGAGCCAGATTGTGTATAGCCGTACAGATGCCGTACAGGTGGTGTAGTAGGTGAACCCGCACAGCATGCATGGCAGCTAACAGGCAATCCATGTGGTAGGCGAGGCCTTATCCAGTACAGCAGGCGGCACACCACGCGGGAGGTATCGCATGCGGGGCTAGGGACATGGCACGCAGCTTGGTGGTGCAGAGCCACGATGTTTGACCCTCTCCCCCCCCTTCTTTCAGTCCTGCCGCGACTCACTTGCAGCCGCCACCACCTCCTCCATGCTCGCGTCTGGGTTTGAAAACTTGATGTTGTCCAGGATGGTGCCGCTGAAGAGTAGAGGCTCCTGGCTCACGAGCCCCACCTGCGCACACACGCACGACATGAAACGGCACGAGCTAGCATATTACACACGGCCTCGCATTGCACTTGCTGCAATCGTACATCATCATCGTGAGCACATGCAGGGCAGCTAGTAGGCAGACAACATGCTGTGCTGCCTGCAAAGGTTCGACCCACATGCTGGCGGCACGCCGCTGTACCGCGCTCTGCAGCACAACCGCTGTCACTGCCCCGGTGTGCGCTGCACGCATCGGTGCACAGCCGTGCCCCTTCCCCCTGCCCTACCTGCCGGCGCAGCCACCTCAGGTTGTACTCGCGTATGTCCACTCCGTCCAGCAGCACGCGCCCAGCCTGGGGTTCGTAGAAGCGCTCGATCAGGCCCACCACGGTAGACTTGCCGCTGCCGCTCTCTCCCACCAGCGCCACCGTCTGGCCCGACTTAACCTCCAGGTTAAAGTCCCGGAAGATGGTGACCGCCATGCGTGTGGGGTACGCAAACCGGATGCTCTCAAAGGCGAGGTCGCCGTGGATGGTGACGGGCGGCGGCTGCAGGCCGTCGGCGCTGCTGGAGTCGATCTTGGGCTTGCGGTCGACGACGGGGAAGACGCGGTTGACTGCGGGCAAGGCGAGGCGGTATGCGCGGCACACGCAGGACCACCAAATTAAATGTGGAACATAATGCTGCTGACAGTCCCCTCGTACAACTCCGAGTACTAAGTAGTCATGCAGAAGGGCAGCGCCAGGTGTCCGATTTCATCCAACCTTGATCATTTCACTACCATATCATGCAAATCATGCCTGTACCCCCAATCATTGAGACTGAGGATTAAGCAGCATGCTGGAATCCAGTAATCTATCTACCGACCCTTGAATATGCCCGCGACCAGAAGATGTCCCTGCCAGAACAGGATTTTGCTCTCCCCAGGCAGTGCTGCGATGGGCTCTCACCTGCACCCTTGGCCTTGCCAATGTCCCCGAAACCGGCGGACGCCTGAGCGAGGCCCATGGCAGCGAACAGGATGGCCATGTAGGCGCGCAGCATGTCCGTGAAGTTCGTCCTGCGATACAATCAGCCAGTGGCCGGCCAGGAAGGTGAGTGGCGCGATGCCAGTTCAACACCTCCTGGAGCTTGGCGTCCACCCGCGCTCAGTCCACACAATGCGGTAGTCTTGCCTGCAACCGCTGGCGCAAACCTTTTGCATGATATACCATGCACCCCAAGATGCTTGTTCGATGCTTGTGTGCTGCACGTCCATCGACCACGAAAAGTGTGAAGTATGCAAAGCAGGCTCTGGCCTGAAGCAACGCCGCCCTCAGCCAGAAGCAACCTGGCATGCTTAGTCAGCGGTCACCTACCAGCCGTTTTGGATCTCATGGCCTCCAAAGAAGATAACGAGGCCGTACGTCGCGAACATGACGAAGGCCGACCCGCCCGCCGCAACGCCTGAGCTGATGCTGCTGTGCGTCATCTGCACATTCACATCCACCTGCAGCAGGACAAACCAATACAACCAATACCTTACACACGCACTCGTAAACTTGACTACGCAGCCCTGTATCGGGTTTCTTCAGGCGACTGCTACACTGCCTGCGGCGCCGCCAATGCATGGCTTATTCCGGCACAATAGATGGCAACGCAAGGCGAACGGACAAGCGCGCGTCGATGCACGGACAACACTGACACACCACAAACTCAAGACCCCATGCCGCTGAGGCATGCCCAGTATCGCTGCTCACAATCAGGTGCTTGTATTTGTCCTTGATCGCCGGCTGCATATTGTACGATGTCACCACGCGGATGGCTGTGATGGCCTCTGACGCTGCCTGGTTGGAGCTCGCAAAGATCTTGTCGCCCATGCCGGTCGTGCCCATCATGAACTTGGTCTGGACGATTTGCGAGAAGAGCAGCAGCGGCATCACACCTGCGTCACACAAATGCGCGCACACACATGCAACACAGCAGGTGAGCACAAGCATCGCCAAGTGTGCCACAAGGCAGACCTCATGCCAGGTGAACGTCAACCCGTTCAGCACACACAGGCATGTCTGCCATATTGGATCCTGCGCCCTGAAAAACAGACCATCGCAAGCGCTGGTGCCTCATTGTGGCATGCTTGAGGTGCAGCAGTCACCGAACCAGGAAGTGAGAATAGAGTCAAATTGAGAGTCATGCTTAATGCACAAACTCTGCAAGGATCCTCAGAGTCCGCATGATGTGTCTGAGCGCGCTTGACACTGCTGTACCGATGCATCACCCAGGCGTGCAGGCAGCAGCGTGCTTGGCTCGCTCACCCGTCACCAGCAGCGCCATGCGCCAGTCGAAGATCAGCGCGATCACATAGCCAGACGCCAGCGTGACCAGGTTCTGCAGAGAGTTGCGCACAGGACCGTGGAAGCAAGTCAGTCACTGAACACCTGCGCCCTGCTCTGCCGTGCATGCACCAGTGCACCACACAGCCAGCAACGCTCACAGCAAAGCAGGACAAGCAGGCACCATCCACTCCTCGGGCCCAGTCATCCACCACTCTGACATGCGGAAATGTACAACACAGTACCCACAGGTGCATACAACAACCTTGCAAGCCATGGCCTATCGCAACCTGTGCCATGAATGGCCTGATTGGCGAAGTCATGTCAAGTCAATCAACGTGGCCTATCGTCCCAGTAACGATTCCAGTACGTCTAGTCCGTCTGGTGGCATGCCGCATGCGCACCTGGATGGTGAGGCCAATGATGTCTCCCACTGCGCCACGCACGTGGCTGGCATCGGTGAACAGCATTGCAGTCAGCACACCGCTGCTGTTCTCCGCCCGATCAAACCAGGCGATCTGCACAGCACACAGCACGCGCACGAATCAACAGCCGTACAAACAAACTGACGGCTTCTGAAGGCGCACAGATCGGCGAGCAGTTTACGGCAGTCAGGGCGTGGGCCAGCACATCAGTGGCACAACGACGGACCGCAGACCAGCGTCCAAATCGAACTCATACATGCCTGTACTAGCAAACCCGCATTCAATGCACGTATGTGCTCGTGCACCGTGAAGCGGTTTCCGCTGTGCTGCCGTGCAGCCGTGCCTCGCTCTTACCTCCTGCCTGAGGAAGGCACCGAACAGCAGGTTGCGCACGCGGCAGGCCAGGTGCTGGCCCATGGTGCCGAACGAGCCTTGCTGCACCAGGATGGCGAAGCAGCCCACAAATCCCACCATCAATATCAGGCCTGCACATCACGCACCCACACACAAGCATCCGCACAGTGGCAGGTCATGCGCAGCGGCAATCACTGAGCTGAAGGCCAGGAGAGCATGATCGGGACTGCACCTCTGTTGTTGCCAACGCCTGCCAGCCAGCGGCCTAGAGTTTGGCCTCAGACAATGACATAAATCATAACAAAAGCCCGACACCCTCAAGCTGAGCCTCAAGTGATGCAGCATATTACATATAGGGTGTGCTCCATGCCTCACTCTTATGGCCCCCATGCCTCCCGCCCCAAACGTCCCGTGCCATTGATCCGATGACAAATACCAGCAGTCCTTCCACCTCTTGCCGAAACGCTGTGTGTGTCTTTCGTGTAGCTTTGTAGCCCCAGCCCGGCAGCAAAGCAAAAGCAGCTGCCGCTGCAAACCGCGCACCTGCATACAAGCCCGCCTCTCGCTTGAGCTTGCCCATATCCGTCGTGTAGAAGATGCCCACCATCGAAGAAAACAAGAAGCCGAACGCCGGGCTCATGGCACCCGCCAAGGCCGACCCCACGCAACCTAGCACGCCAAGCTTCCACTCTGGCTTGTTCAGCGCAGCCAGGCGCCTGAAGCTGGTGTCAGCATGAACCTCATCCTCCTCGTCTCTTGTCTCCTGCGTATGCCCGGCCCCATGATCATGGTGATCACGGCCCTTATCCCCTTTCCCCTTGCCGTCGCGTCCCTCCGTATCCCCTTTCCCTTCCCGCTTCAGGCTCAGGTTCTTGAAGAAGCCGCCCTTGCCCTGGTGGCGGTCGGCGTGGGAGGGGGAGGCGGGGGTGGATCCAGGGTGGGTGAAGCTGTGGCGGCCGCTGCGGCCGCGTGACATCACGCGATCCAGCTCAGCCGCCGCAAATGCGGCAGAGCCACGCTCAGGCAAGCCCCCGAGCTTGCTGCCCTTGGTCAACGACGTCTTGCCGACCTGCGACTGTACCATCCCGTAACTGATCCGCGCCGTTGTGCTAGACACAGCTCCGGGCGTGGGGATGCCGAGCGCGACCGGCGCCGTGGGCGTGCCGGCCGCGATGGGCGCCGCGGCGGCGATCGTGGTGCTGCCAGCGCCGCCGCTCGCGTTGCTGGCAACGCTCGCGCCCGCGGGCTGCAGCACGGTCTGCGAGACCGCCGCCCCGGCCCGGCCCACCGCAGCGCTGATGCGAGAGAATACGCCCGTGCCGGCATTGCTGCTGCGGGGGCCGGAGCTGCCGACAGCTCCAGGGAGGATTCCCCCCGACGCAGGCCCCTGGCCCGACCCCTTCCGCTCCATCCTCTCGGCAGCTTCTGCGGCCGTCGCCGGCCGCGTGACGCCGCTGCCCGAAACCGGGCCCGATCGCATCCTCTCCGCGCCCGTCGATCCGCCCGCCGCCGCCACATCCTTGCCTGATGTGGGTCCGATCGCATCGGCGATGGCCGTCGCGATCGGCCCCAAGCCCTGCTCCACATCTACCATTGTCTTGCCTGTCGGAGCTACAGCGCCAGCGAAAACCGCGAACGGCGATGCACGGAGCTCGCGTTTGACCATCGACATCTCGCCCGGGCCGTGGGCGGTGTTGGCCCCGTCCTCGTCAAGGCCATGGTCGTGGCTATGGTCGTTTGAGGAGCCTTCATCGGCGGTATCGGTGGCGTGTGCGCCCTCGGCCTCCGCCACGGCGACGTTGCCGTGCTGCATCTGCAGCGCGACGAGGTTGGAGTAGGCGCCTGCAGCAACGCAAGCCGCAATTTCGCATGCATGACAAGCGTAAAGACAGGCGTGACAGGGACAGTTGAGTGTGGACATCAGTGACCACCGCTACGCTCATCAATCATCGGGTGACTCCACTTGACAAACACACGCAGTCATGAGCCCTCGGTAGGGCTAGGATCGGTAAGGGCTTGCCCCTGCATAGCGCATGCCACGTGTGGTTTCAGGGATTTCTTTAAAGCGCACAGTGCGATTAATCCAATGCAGCATGCTCTTTAGTACAGCCGTCCCTGGCCACAACGCACGCTGGCAGCTAGTCCCGCACTGCCGGCTCACCCTTGGGATTTGACAGCAGCTCATCGTGCGTGCCCTGCTCCATCACCACGCCACCCTGGAGCACCGCGATCACATCTGCGTTTTTGATGGTTGACAACCTGCATGCGCCATGCACAGAAACCACAGCGACTCAGCGTTCAGGCCAATCCAACACAAGAGACGAATGCAAGGATAGTGGAATAAGCCGCAACGATGCACCAGTCACAAATGCCCCCGCCCCAAGCCCCCATGCACACGCGAATGCAAAGGCCCGCACCTGTGCGCCACCACCACCGTGGTGCGGCCCACCACCATCTGGTCCAGCGCCGCCTGCACCAGCCTCTCGCTCTGTGTGTCCAGCGCGCTGGTGGCCTCGTCCAGCAGCAGGATCTTGGGGTTCTTCAGGATGGCACGTGCAATGGCGACGCGCTGCTTCTGGCCTCCGCTAAGCTTCAGGCCACGCTCGCCCACAGCCGTGGCATACCTGTAGGGTGAGGTGCACAAGCCGTGTGCAAGGCTCAATTGCAGCAGTGTAAATATGCCCACCACCGCTGCATTAGTCGATACGTCAAACGCAAGTCAGCGAGCTGTGAAAGCTGGTATGTGGCACACCTGGACGTCGGCACTTGCCAAGCGGCTTCGATCATGACAATGAGCATGCAAACATGTATGCATGCAGTCATACAGCTCTGATTCTCATCGTTCACTGAAAGCATCCACATGCAGCTCAACATGCATAGCGGCACAGCAGATCAGTGGCGCACAGAATTGTTGGGGCCTACGACAGCGCACACAATAATTGTGCATCGAGCAGGCCACTGGTGATCACATTATGCGCTGCGCACCCGTCAGGCTGCTGCATGATGAAGCCATGCGCGTTGGCCGCCACAGCCGCCGCCTCCACCTCGTCCGGCGTCGCGTCGGTGCGGCCCAGCAGGATGTTTTCGTAGATGCTGCTGGCAAACAACACCGGCTCCTGGCTCACCAGCCCCACCTGCGCATACACGACATACGTGCACGCACGCTGTGGCGCACCTCGAGCAGTGCTGAGCTGTGCGTTCTTCTTGCCATGGGCATGGAACCTGGCACGATTGCGCCACACACTTACCAGCACTCCTTACTTCGAAGCTGCTCCCCTGGTGCCTTAGGGCCCAGCGGACAGCCATGCCATGACAACGACACACTGCGCCGCCCGCCCCCCGAATAAGGATTCAATGTTTTCGGCCTCGGCTATCCAGCCCCTCACAAAGGCAACCTAGATGCAATGCACACATGCATGCATGCACGTGCATCCATGGGCTGGAGTGCACGCTGCGGTCAATCGGGATGCATGCATGCACCTACATGCACGCACCCACCTGCTGCCTGAGCCACGCCAGGCGCAGCCTGCGCAGGTCGATTCCGTCAAGCAGCACCGCGCCCGCCTGCGGGTCGTAAAAGCGTTCCACCAGGCTCACGATGGTGGACTTGCCGCTGCCGCTGCCGCCCACCAGCGCGGTCGTCTTGTGCGCGCGCATCTGAAGGCTCAAGTTCCTGCGCAGGTTTGCGCGGATGTTGGCATACCAGCGAGTCACACACCGTGCACCGATAGGGCACCCGCATGGCAGGAGTTACATGTGATGAATGACGAATCCTAATTTCAATTAATGAATGCATGCTTGTGGGTCAATTGGCTGCCGTGAATGTGTAGTCTTCATCTGAGGAGTACCGAGTACTACCGCAAGCCAGGTGGTCCGTAGGCGTGCAATGTATGACGACATAGCGCCAACACGCGCCCACAACATGCGGCAGTACAGCTCAGTACAAGCCTGGCGCACCTGAAGATGACGACGTCAGGGCGTGCCGGGTACGCGAACGTGACGTCCTGCAGCGCCAGCTCGCCGCGCATCTGGCCCTCCGGGATCTCGGTAGCGTCCGGCGCGTCAGCCACCAGCGGCTGGCGGTCGATCACGCGGAACAGGCGCGCCGCCGCGGTGCACGCGCGGATCATGTACTGCATGTTGGGTGCCGCCTGCGTTGCGCGGATGCGAAGCGGCAGCACCCGGATGAGTACCAAGCAGGACCTCCTGATGATATGTCGCTTAGCGCTAAACCCAGTCCTGGACACAGGCTTGAGGCTGCCAATATGTTGCTGCATGGTCATCACCACGTCCCCGGTTCAGCATTGAGCAGTAACAGCATGCACCTGTCTGCCTACCACCCGCCTTGCGCACCAACCACTAACTTGAGCGCCAGAACGCGTCCGCCGTGTACTGCGATTGCGTACTTACCATATTTCCTTCCTGTCAAATGCCAATCGGTAAGCGGGCTGCGCTCAAGGGTTCAGGCTCACCTGTGAGATGGCGAAGCTGCCCATGAGCACCGAGAACAGGACGTTCATGACGTCGCCGCCGGTGTATGCGCCCGCGGCGATGCGGAACGCGCCGTAGATCAGCGCGATGGCAAAGACGCCGTATATGATTATCTGCATGCGCATCATACACCAGGCGCGCCATGGATTTGTACATGGCAAGTGTGCAATACCACCCTCCCAATAACAGTCAGTAGTGGAGTGGTGAGGATGCACACTGCCCTGTGCACGAGTCGGCAAGCTGGGAACCCGCCTTGCATGCGCGCGCGCATGGGCCAGCAAGCCGTGTTCATGCAACAGCCATAATGCTCCATGCCGCCAAGACACAGCAGCAGCATGTCGCTGCTTGCCTTGCTGCACCCTCTCAGACCCCACTTTCACACCCTGACATAGTGACATGGAACGCAGCCACCGTCCACGTGCCACAAAACAACACCAGCCCCAGAGGGACAGTCAACATTGTCGTCCCATTAGCGTGGTTCACATTGATAACTGCATGCGAGTAACGACCACGTGCAAGGGTGGCATCCAGCATCCCCTACCTGGAAACCTCCGAAGGCAGCACCCTGCAGCCACGCCTGGCGGATGCCGCTTTGTAGCGGCGACTGTAGCGCCTTAGCGTAGCGCGCCTGCATCGCCTCCTCCCGCGCATAGCTCACCACAGTGCGCACCTGGACACACGCACAGCGCACGCAGCGACAATGACTTCATAACACCCTTGACTGACCGCACATGCACCATGTGAGCACCGTGGCAGCAGCTTGTTTGTTTTTTTTGTTGCAACACATGCAGCTGGCACAATAATGTCCAGCATGCTACGCCACCCACAGCTAGTTGGTACACCACACAAGAACTTCACAACCAATAGTACGTACGTACTGCTGGACATGTACTGCTGGTCGTGTACTGGTGTACTGCCTTACTGGACAGATGCACACTTCATCGTGCATGCAACTATGCAAGTCCCGCACATCATCATCGCTGCAGCCTCACCTGCGCGATGGTTTGCTGCGCGAGCGCCGACGCCTCCGCGTACGCAATGTTCTGCGCGGACGCCGAGCGGGCGATGGTGGTGGCGATCATAGACCCCAACACACCCATGAAGGGGATGCACCCGATCAGCACCTGCATGCGGCAAAGCGGTGGGTGCGGTACACATCAGGTGGCGACTGTTCAGATCTGATGGCACACCAGTCGTTGTTGGGCAGCATGCCCTCCAAAACGAAAAGGGCTCTTCTCGCCGTGCTTTCGCATTCTGTCTCTTCCCACAGTACGGCCAATGCGGTGCAGTCATGCACACTGCACTCGCCCGTCTCTGATTCTCCACGCATCATATGAGTGTTACCAAAGACACTCCACGTGGGCATCGGAGAATTGCATGTGCATGGTGCTGGTCAGGTGATCAGGCATACAGGGCCCAGCTGCTCTGCGCAAGTCTGTACGCTGCGGGGCGTTGTCCGCACAGGCGGAGTCGCGCTCAGTACTCACCAGCGTCATGTCCCAGCCCTTTACAAACGCGATGATCAGGCCTGTAACGAAGGTGGAGATCGACTTGACCACGATGCCCACTTTTTCGCTGATGCCGGCCTGCAGCATGCGTCAGGCAGGGGCAGCACGCCCGTAATTCATCCAACCGCCGCTGCCGCCCCGCGACGAATGGGTTGATGGTGTGTGTGACGTGCAGGTATGACCCGTGCAAGTCACCTACGATGTTGACCACCACCCCCACCACCAGTTGGAGGCTCGTACGTGCCCTTCAAGGGCTTGCCTGCTGACACGTGCGGCGACAACCAGGGGGGCCGGCGGGGGGCAGCTGGTGCAGATACTTGGCCACAGTTCAGGCGCATCCGTGCAAACCACAAACAAGAAGGCATACCTGCACGTCACTGGCGTCCTGATTGAGGCCTTGTAGCAGGCCGCCTGTCGTCACATGCACGTCGAAATATTCAATGTCCTGCTGAAGTATGGACGCAAGGTATAATCGACGCAACCTGTTTGTCTGCCTATTCCCAGACCACATCCACAGCCCGTTGCCCAGGATAGCTGCCACACAAGCACCTGCAGCGGGCAGTGTTACATGGTATTGGCGGCTCGTGTTGGAATTCAGGTGTGAGCAACACAGCAACGGCACCGAGTCGCCAAGAGCTGCATACCTATGGCAAGGTACAAGAACTTGAGGGCGAGCTTGTTCACAATGGGCATAAAGTCTGCGCCAGGGTTGCCAAAAGCCTGCACGCAGGCAGCATCACCACACACGCGGTTTCAAAAGCAGCGTAGCACGAAAACACGGGTGGAGCCGGGTTGAATACTGGAGAACTTACGTCTGTGAAATCGCCAAAGAAAATACTAAAAACCTGAGTAGGCACAAAGAAGGCACACCATAAACATAGCGTTTAAAAAAGTAATTGCAGCGTATGTGTGTTCAGCTGGATGCATGTGACGCTGCGCGCTGAGTGCCTGTCTCAGCCCGGCTCTGAGAGGCCTTCCTGAAGCAGGCAGTTCTCTCTGTGTGGGCGGCTGCTTCTTACCGGTAGAGCGGCACCTGCAAGAACGAGAGTCCGTAGGCAGCGAGCACGACGGGTCAGGCCACGGAGCGTTGGACGAGAATGATAATGGGCTGCACCCAGCCAAAGTGCTCAGTTTAGTAGAGCGTTCAAAACACGCTCACCACCAGGGTGTCTGACAGCAGACCTTGCTATTTATGTGTAACCACTTTGAGCGGGTGACAAAGACGCGTGCTGAGGGGTGCTGAGGGTGAACCCAGCCCCACTGACCTTCTGCAGCAGAGCCGATGAAAGCCAGCACGACAGCAATCTTGTCCCATTTGTCGGCCTTAGAATAAACCTTGTGGTAAGGTATGGGCTTGACTTCTTCGACCGGGCTAGCATTCGCGTGGTCAACAATGGCGTCCGGGTCCGGGCCCCCAACCTCTGCCTTCTTAGGTGACCCTGGCTGCACCTTGCTCAGGCCCTTATCAGCATCTGACTGCACGTCCAAGGCTTGCATCGCGCTGCGGTCCTGCTGGCCTAAATGTGCGCTCAGCTTGTGTAGGTGGTGAAGACCGCTGGACAGCCGCGGCAGCTCGCGACCTCAAACACGATAGTGCGCGTCAGATACCTAGGCTTTGGCGCAAGTGTACAAGCAAGGGCTGCCGGGCGCCGGACCAAGCAGCAAAGGAAACGGAGCAGTACTCCTTTGCACTTGCAAAAGAAGAACACAATAGGACGTTTGCAGGTGTGTGTCGGTATACTATATACACGGGTCTTTGGTCGTGCATGACGGACTGCCGACGTCTCAAGCCGCAAGGACGGATTTTCAGTCTTGGATGTGCCTGTGCGTAAACCTGTAAACTTGGTTTCTCCCAGGCCCCACCAGCACACTGGCTCCTCTGCACTTGCATGTGATTTGCGAACATGGTGACAACGGTTCACAACAACCTCTTTCACGTATTATGTTCCTCTGTCCCGCAAGCCCGGTGATGGTGTGCCAGGGTTTGCCAGCCTTCTACCGTCCACCGAAACCGCTAACGGGCCGTGGGCAGTACGTGCCGCAGCGCGCTGTACTTCCTGGGGACCAGCCAAAACTGGTGTTGCATCTATAGATCAAGCATGCAGGCAGTTGAGCACCACATAAGCATCGCAAACGTGAGCGGTGCTGCACGCAGTTTGGTCATTTGAACTCCACCACTTGTTTGCGCAGGGCCACAAACGGGACGGAGACATAAACAAGGAGGCTGTGTTAGAGAGGACCTGTCCTGAACCTGAAACTGAAAGTTATGAAGCTGTATTCTTACGCCGTTTGGACCTATCACGCGCACAGCAGGCACAGGCCCTCACGTGCAAGCACGCCCGTGTAGACGAACGTGCCCGACTGTTATATTGTCATGCTTTATACTGTTCATCTAGTGCGACCCAACCTGCTAGGACGCACAGTGTTGATCTCACCAGTGCCGGGCCCGGCCATCTATCACACTTGCCCGCTCTGACACCCGCCTTGCCCGTGGCTTGTTGCGCGCTTGTGCACTTACTATCGCTGCGCATACGGATTCAGTCGGTTCGACCTTTGCTGCCATGAGGACTCTGTGCTCACGCACCCACTTCTGGTTGCAGATAATGCCACTCACTCTGTGGCCACCCAGCACTACAGCCTGGGCGGCCTGAAACGAGGGCCGAATGGTGCCTGGAATGGTGCTGTGCTGACGTTATGGCACCCTGCATTTTGCCCTTGCAGGGCTGATGCATTTGACCAAGCTAAGGCATGGCAGAAACTTACAAAAGCCTTAATCTCAGGCTACAGTCCAACGCAATCACCCTGTAGCAGTGTAGCCCCTCGGCAGTCTGCACAAGCCACCATGCAAGCAGGGAATCGATCGACACCGCATCAATCGAATGCAATACGCAGAACGGAAACAGGCAGTGTACAACACACAACAATACACACGACGCGCATGTAAGCGGTATTATTCTGGTTTTCACCCACGCCTGAGGCAAACCATCAGGTGCAAATTGCCACAGAGGGCAGCATCTGAATGCGCTCAGCTACCTGACTTGCAACAACGTCAGTGCTGAGCCAGGCACGTGTATGCCGAGCAGATACGAATGCTGCACATGCCACGCTGCAAGCCGGCGAAGCAAGTATAAAGGGACTTAGTTGCGCGGGGTGCGCTGCTGCAATGTGCTAGGCGCTGAATCGGTGCACAAGACAACACATATGCGAAGGACGTTGCGCTCATGGGGGGCGGGCCATGGGTTCAAACCCTACCAGGGGTGTTTCCTCCGTCGTTGCTGCGACTGAGATGAGGATGGATTTCCTGTGGTGCGGGACACCCCAACCCCGCGCCACGGGAGCGCGCATGTTTCCAGAATAGTGCCCTTAGGGACCGTCAATCCCGGGGCTTGTCCACTGTCCCGGTGTGGTTTAGCGCAGTTGTGGCGGATGGAGCAGGGGGCGCCCACATGCAGGCTTCCACACCAAGAAGAAAAACAAATGCCGCCGCTCACGCCTGAAGCGTATCTTGCCAAAGACTGGTCACGTGAAGCTACTTCGCCCGCGATGCATTCATGTCTCGAAAAGCGTGCCACGAGTAAGCATGCATGGTGGGACAGGTGGCTTTGGGCCAGACGATGCATTCAATTCAAAGAATAATGTATGCCAGGCAAGCAAACGAGGGCCCGTCCAATAAGCAAGGAACACGTCCTAATGAAGTAGTGCTCGTAGCACGCAGGTTAATCAACAACGTACGCATGCATGTGCTACAAATGCGATTGGGGGCTGGCACCTGCGGTGCTATCCGCTGAAGACGCAGCAGCATCCACAATTGCAACGGTTGCCTCGGCTCCGGAACCAGCGTCGGCACTGGTGCTGATCGTAACGGCGCCTGTGGCAGCTGCTGACGCAGCTTCGCCCACGACCTGTTGCAGCTCGTGCTTCCAGCCCAGGAGCTCCGCTAGCTGCCACACCACTTGGTCACAGTCCTGAAGGCATGCCACGTCGCGCGTCCAACCATGAGGTTCGACCCTGCTAATAATGCTGACCCTGCATGGCTGACAAGCTCATTTTGACTGTCAACACGCGGTGTACGCTGCTCCTTGCATGCCCTGCACCAAGCTAGGGCGGAGGGCAGAAGCAAGTGAAAGCAGATCCGGCCGGTGCAGCTGCAAGCAAGTGCGCATATGTGAGGCACACAGACATGCGCCCACTCGCCAGATATCTAATATGCAAGGGGCAGGCGTTTAGGGTTTCCCAACCGTGAGCACGCGGCTCGCCACTGCCATGGAGGCGCTGACAATGCAGCAAGACAAGTTCAACGTGGCATTCAACAACAGTGGTGGCACCGCACTAGCGGCCTCCTATTGGAAGCAACATCAGCAACACAAGGCATGCGCCCTGTACGTTGAATGCAGACAATACCAGTGCTTTTGCAACAGTGACGCCCACTGCGTGGCGGACATCATAAAGCTAAACAGCTATGCGTGCGCTCTCAGCAGTAACCATAGGACCGACGTCATCCAGCTGAACCGCTATGCCCACGCACCATGCATGGGTGGTGCGTAATTATAGCGGTTGAGCTGGATCACGTCGGTCCTATGGTCACCGCTGAGAGCGACAGCGGAGATGGGGATAGCTGCCCAGCCAACTAGCTTGATGATGCGGGCGCCAACTAGCCTACAGCGCAAACGGTGTTGGCGGCAGCAACGACGGCCAATGGTGTTATCGGAAGCAAGCGCATGTGTGGCTGTGGCAGGAGCAGCAACCGCAACCACGACCATGACCACGGCCACAAGCATGAGGGCGCATGCTGCCGCCAGCACCGCCTGCGTCGTCGCATGCTGCGGTGCGAGGCTGGGGCAAACAACAACATGCAGGTATCATTCATAGGATAAGGAGCACAAAAGGAATACCTGGCCAAGTCGTAGAAAGTCAGGCCAATGTCGAGCAAGCATGCTCAGCGTGGGCAAGTGTGGTAGAGCGGCGAGGCGAAACGGCTCACAAGCGCCTGTGAGCTGGTTCCGGAGCCGACGCAGCCGACACACCTGTGGTCGCTGTTGCATCTTCGGCGGATAGCACCACAGGTCTTGGCCCCAGGTCGCAGTTGTGGCATGTGCGTGCGCTTGCTGATGGTCTGTATGCTGCGCGCACTTTATCCGTCCAGCCGTGAAACGCTGGACAAGGCTGCACATGGGACTATGCCGTAGTCAGGAACATATTGGTTGCATGGAATGAGGAAGAGCTTGGGCTGCACATACTGCGAGAGTGCTTCACTTATAAATAAGGTTAAACACACGCGGGCTAGAGTAGGCCTAGGCTATTTTGAGTAACCACTCTGGGCGACGACTGAGGTACTGAGGGCAAATGTGCGCGGCACTGACCCTCTGCCACAGATCCAGTGAGAGCCAGCACAACAGCAAACTTGTCCCATTTACCTGCCTTAGCGTAGACCTTGTAATATGGTATGGGCTTGACTTCCTCCACCGGGCTGGCATACGCGCAGTCAACAGTGGCATCGGGGTCCGGATCCTGCCACCTCTGCCTTTTCGGGAGACTCTGGCTGTACCTTGCTCAGGCCCTTATCAGCACCCTGACTGTACGTCCAGGGCTTGAATGCTGCGGTCCCGCTGGCCTGTATAGGCAGGGCTTTGCGCGTGAAAGGTCCGCTGGACAGCCTCGGCAGCTCGCGATCTCACCTACAAAAGTATGTGTCACATGGCGGCCGTGGATGCCTGCGGGCTTGACACAAGCTTGCAAGCCGAAACGCCAGGCGCCTGAACCGCGGCAAAAGAATGCTCTCGAGCAGCAGTCCCTTGGCATTTGCAAAACAACGATAGGCAGGGGCAGAGGTCTCAGTACTGAATACATGGTCTTGAATCCTCACATCTGAGAGTGGGCTAAGGTCTCAAGCTACAAGGTTCAGATTACTTCGGGATATGCCTGTTTTGCACAGTTTTGCACAGGCACATCCCGCCGAAATGTGTGGTTTCCTCACAAGCCCTGCTGCACCAGCAAGGCCTCCACCAGCACCTGCATGTGATATGCACCGACAGTAAAGGGCCATATCATGTTTCGTGAACTGTTTCCCTCTCTCCAGCAAGCTCTCTGCCCTCCGCCGAGACCACTGGTTTCGGATGGGGGCCGTGGGCAGTACTGCTGCAAGTGCACGGTACTTCCTGAGGGCCAGCCAACCATGGTGCTGCATCTATGTTTCAAGCAGAACCATATATGCATGACACGCAGGAGCGGTGCTGTTGGGGCAGCTTGACACATGTCAACTGTGCTACATCCTGCTCATAAGCTGCCACAACGGGAAGGGGAACACAAACAAGGAGGGTGTGCCAAAGAGAGCCTGTCAAAAAACTACCGCTTGTGTACGGCAGAGCCATTGGGCCCTGTTGCGCGCACATGAATGAAATACATCATTGCGCCCCTGAAAGCGTGCTTGTCCGACCGAGTATCGCAGCGCCAACCCCTTTCTTTTTTTGGACGGGAAAGGTTACATAGCGAAGGCTCTGCTGCCGAAGCAGGCACGAGCAGGACAAGCAAGCCTCAGCTACCCAACCAGCTAGGACCCAAACTGCTGTCCTCAGCAGTGCCGGGCCGGGCCACCTACCGTACCTGCGCGCTCCTGACCCCCATTTGATCTTTGAACTTGCAGGGCATTCCCTGCATGCGCAATTGTTTCAGCCCCATCTGCGCTTACATGAGGACATCCGTGTCCTCACATGCAAGCCTCCCATTACGCGCACGCTTCCATTGCGTGTAATGCCACTCATGCTACGGCCGCTCAGCACATCAGCCTGTACAACAGGGCGGTCTGAGGCGGGCCGAATGTGCCGAGGTCATCTTGACGGCTTAATGCTGCGTTATTGCCGCGCTGGAAGGGCTGGTGCATTTGACCAAGCTAGGGTATGCCAGGCACTTACAAAAGCCTTGTTCTCAGGCTACCGTCCAACCCATTCACCGTGTAGCCCCTTTGCAGTCTGCACAAGCCGGAGCTGGACTGGCGTTCTGCTAAGCTACCAAGCGACCATCAGACACCTGTTCGTTTTGCGGCAGCCGCCACATCATCTAAGAAGCAGGCAATCAACAATGCGGTCGCACAAAGCATGATAACAAAGAATGGAACTCACAGAACCGGAACAGGTAGTGTACAACACACAACAACACACCCAACGCGCATATCAGCGGTATTACTCTGGTTTTCACCCACGCCTGAGGCAAACCATCAGGTGCAAATTGCCACAGAGGGCAGCACCTGCATGCACTCAGCTGCCTGACTGGCAACAACGTCAGTGCAGAGCCAGGCGCACGATGGGCGCATGTACGCCAAGCAGATACGAATGCTACGCATGCCACGCCGCAAGCCGGTGAAGAAAATCAAGTACAAGGGGACCTGCGTGGGGTGCGCTATTGCTGGGGTGCGCTAAGCGCTGAATTAGTGCATAAGACAACATTATGCCGCCGAGCACGCCTGACGCGCATCCTGCCGAGTGCTGAGACTGGTCATATCAAGGTACTTCGCCCGCCACGTATTCATGCCTCAGAAAGCGTGCCATGAGTAAGCGTGCACTGTGGGACACGTGGCTTTGGGCCAGACAATGCATTCAATTCAAAGAATAATGTATGCCAGGCAAGCAAACAAGGCACGTCCAATACGCAGAGTTCACAGCCTAATGAAGTAGTGCTCGCAGCACGCAGAGTAACCAACAACGTACGCATGGGCTACAACTGCGACTTGGGGCTGGCACCGGTGGTGCTGTCCGCCGAAGACGCAGCAGCATCCACAGTTGGGACGGCTGCCTCGGCTCCGGAACCAGCGTTGGCACTGGTGCTGATCGCGGCGGCGCCGGTGGCAGCCGCTGCCGCCGCTTCATCCACGAGCTGTTGCAGCTCGTGCTTCCAGCCCAGGAGCTCCGCTAGCTGCCACACCACTTGGTCACAGTCCTGAAGGCACGCCACGTCGCGCGTCCCGAACTTGAAGTCTGACCCAGCGTCCCTGACCAGCTCACGATTGACGAGCACGCGGGGCACGTCGCTCTTCGCACGCCCTGCACCAGGCGAGGATGGAGGGGCAGGTGGCCAAGCAAGCAGTATTGTGAAGCCAAGGCGGAGCTAGCAGCCAGTGAAATTGCGAGAGTGAAGTAGCGAGGCACGCTGAAACCTGTACATGTCTGGGATCGTACCAGGAGGACCAAGATAGCAAACACAACAAGTGCAAGTTCATGACAGCAAGGGCCGCCAAGGATGCCGTTCCAGGTATCTACGATCATGCAAGCATCAATTGCCGCATGCATCAGTTGCCGCCCAAGTCGCGGCCCTCGCCTCAATTCTAATGTCTAACCAAGCCCTTTGTGGATCACCCCATGCTCCTTGTCCTCACCCCTTACCAATGATGTTGGCGAAGGGGTACACCACCAGTGAGGTCCCCATGACGATCAGCAAGTCGCACTCCGGCAGGTCCGCCACCATCCGCTGCACACATGACAGGCCGCAAGAACACCATGGCGAGCAGCACACACACAGGGAGGTCAGATGGCAGATGCAAGATGCCTGGCTGCCTGGCCGCACTGGTCCAGCCACGCCAGGCATGCCATGCGCTGCACTTTGCGTTTTGCGTGGTGGTGTTTGGTGTTAGTGTTGCATTGGATAGGTGGCAAACTGGCATAGCTGATAAGTGATAACAGAGCAAAGCATAGCGTGCCCGCGCCATGCATGCCGCATTCCGACAGAACTCCGTGGCAACAAAGCCACACAGCAAGCCCAAGCCCACACGCTGCAGGCCACCGGAACTTGGCAGAGCCCATATGAGCAACCGCGAACAACGCATGGTGTAACTGGTGTTGGTGTTGGTAAATGGGACATTCAGAGAGCATTCAACCTTAGTGCAGTGAGGTCACGCATGAGCACGCATCGCCATCCCACCTTGTAAAAGCGTGACGGCAGCTCTTCACCAAAGAAGACGATGTCAGGCTTCACCAGGCCCCTGCGCACACGCGTTCCGCCGCAGTGTTCATTTAACCGCTGCCTTGCACTGCTACAGTTTTAGCGCTTACATGCTGCACGCGCAGCCACACTGTGAAATGGATAGCGGGCGCACTGCGGGGCGTTTGGTCTGCTGCTTGCAGCTGGTCGCTGCCATCAGGTTCGCGTGTACTGGGCGAGACATGTTGCCAGCGCCGTACACGACCTATGCAACCCTGGCACCGCCCCAAACTTGAGACAGCCGTTTGGATCCTCCCCCTTCATTCCATCCTTGCATTCCACCCCTGACAGGAGTGATTGATCGCTAAACTGCTGTCCTCGAGCTGCTGTCCTTGTCGCACAACCACAGGCATTTTGGCATAAGTTATAATTGATAAAGCAAGAGCTCACCCGCATTTGCACTCCAGCGGTGTTTCCTTCATCACTGCCGCCTTGACTGCGTCCACCGAAAACGCGCGCTCGCACTCTATGCAGTGCGCACCTGGGGAGCGGGGCCACCAGCGGGCGACATGCGCACAACACAGGCAGGGCTTGGCGCCAGGTTCAACATCCGAGTACATGCAATGTCAAGCCACACAGGATGTGTTGTCATATAGCCATATAGGGTCTACCACAGGCACGCGCTTCAGCCTCAACGGTGTCTACAGCAGCCGGCTGGGGCGCGCTCCAGCACAAACACAAAGCCTCTCACACCACAAAAGAATTGTCAAGGGTGCAAGATGCATGCCGCACCCCTTACCCTGAGTCGCAACCGGTGGATCCATGTGCACACATTGTATGGCAATCAAATGGAATGCGCTGACGGCGCGCTCTATTGTATTCGTCGGTAACAGGACATTCAGGAGGGTGCAGGGGTCGCAGCCCAAGCACTCATTAACAGCCCAAGCGAAGGACTCATCATCACCAGCCGCCGCAGCCACTCACTGTCAAAGTTGCCATGCGCCGCCACGATCTTGTCTGCCGGCAGGCCCGCCTGGCGCTCGAGGCTGTCGATGTTCTGTGTGAAGACGCGCAGCAGGCGGCGCTTGTCGTGCACCAGGCGCATGAAGAGGTGTGTGGGCGTGGCCTGGAAGTTGCCCGGGAAGAGCTCCTGCAAGCAGCACCCCACACCAAGATGGGAGGGGGAGTGGGGAACACAGCACAATGAAGAACAGCAAGATGGGAGGGGCCGAGGGGGAGCGGAGAAAACACAGCGCAATGTGGACAGCACGTTGTTCCCTTCGCATCACCAAGTTCCTGCTCACACCCAAACTCAAATGGATCTCGAAGGTGTTGCGCATGAGTGCGATAGTGCGCGTCATTTGATTGGTGTGCATGCACACCTTGGCATAGGCCACAACGCAAGTGTTGGGCGGCCCAGCACCACTGTTGTTGGCTTGGCTCATGAAGGGCTCCCTAGACTATTTGCATACGGTATTGAATGCACCTTGCCTACCCAAGCAAACACCGGGGTGCTTTGTGCCCACTTGCCACGAATGGGTGTTGACTGTTGAGCGAGGCCAAGCAAGGCCGTGACGCCATGCAGCACGCAGTACAGCCGTACTACGCACCTTTGCCAGCTGGTAGAAGGGGCGCGGGGAGATGTTGCGGAAGTAGCTGATGTCGAACACGGCCTCCGGGTACGGCAGGTTGTACTTCTCCAGCTGGCTGTACAGGCCTGTCAAGAGCGGGAATGCGCGCACAGGGCAGTATGTACAGGCATGTATTCTGATACGGTACAATCAATCGACCGTAGGGCCTTTGGCTGGCAGGCGGAGTGTCAGCAGGAGCATGACCGTATGTGAGCCCTGGGGTGGGGGTGGGTGGGTGGGGGGTCAATTTGAGGCTGCAGTCATGTCGAGACGGCAGCCTGCAGTGGCACGTACGGTGTGTGCTGGAGTCGCGGCGCTACCTCAGTAGGCATGAACGCATACAATAAGGCAGACAGGTCCGACTGACAGCACCTGTGGCATGTTGTGCAGTGCTTGCATGCAAGCAGGGCCAACTGGCGGGCGCCCCACATCACATGGCAGGTGCTGCATTGCATGTGGTGTGCATGATGAAAGGGGCGGCGCCCAAGCCCACCATGCAAGGTCCACACATGCATCAGGCAAATCAGGCTCCGAAGGGCCTGACTGAAATGCCCAGTGACCTCGAGGCTGCACGCATCACGCCCGTCTGTGTTATCTGTGAGTGGGTAGCGAGGGCCTTGCACATGAGTTGCCCTGCGGATCGCGTCGCTGTCCTCCCTCACAGGGCCAGTGCGCACTGAACCACACCAAGTCGAGCTAGGAACGGTGTGCTTGCACGGCACGCCTGCTGCCGGCCAGGCTGCGTTGTACTGATTCATGCCAGGCAGGAGCAAGCGCGCTTCAATCCCCATGCACAGACCGACCTGTGCCAGGCGTGCGAAAGTCCGGGATGCCAGCGCTGACGCTGATGCCGGCTCCAACTGCAAACACGATCTTCTTGCCGCCGTCCTTGAACAGCTCGGCGACCTCCCTCACGGCTGCGGGAATGCTGGATACCTCTGCTGGCGGGACCGTCGCGGGGGCCTCAGGCCCTGGCTCTGGCTGCTCCGCTGTGGACGCATCAGGCGCCGTGGCTTGCGGCTCGTGCTTAGGGCTTGCCTTGCCTCCAACAGCGGGTTGGCTGTTTGGTGCTGTTGCTGGCTCCACTGGTCCAGCCGCAGGGGAAACGCTGTTCGTGCCGTCCGCACCGATGCTTGCCGCGTCTGCTGACCCTGAATGCGCTTGGGTAGAGGCCTTCGCCTGTGCCCAAAAGGCATATCAAACAAGTCCCATAATGGGGTGAGAGGACGCTGTGGCACATATGAAACCCTTTTGTTGGATTGGTTTCGAGCACCAAAAGCTATTAGTTCAACACCGTGGGGAATTAGGGAAGCTGCAGATGGCGTGTGTATTCGGGAATGCTATGTCCGTGCTTGCGACCACTGTCCTGGGTGCGACACTGTGCGCAAAAAGTGCGTCTCCACTGGCGCAGCCCGCCTCACCGGTCGGCGACGCCTGCCAATTCCAAGCGTCAGGCGCAGCAGTGACCGAATCAGGCCCCCTCTGTCTTTAGACTCCTGCATCTTGACTGGGGCCTGGGGAAAGGAACGCAGTGGAGTGACGTGAGAAGGCAGCGCTGCTGAACTGCGCACACCAGTCCAAGCCAGTGCAGGTGCCGTTAACCGACCTCCCGCTCCACCCCCTCTTTGTTGGTATCCGCAGACATTTCTGTTGCAGAGCGAGGAACACGTGCTGGGGGTGCTCGTCGTGACGTGTCCCGGAGCAGCTCCGTGCTGCTCCCAGTGGGATTGGTGGTAAGCGTATCACTATCAGTCAGAAAGGGCAAAGTACAGGGAATTGTATGTAGATCACGCGGTATGAATTCTCTCGTGTGAGGTTCTTCCCACCTGCGTTTTGCATGGCCAAACGAAGGTCAGACCGATTTTTCGGTCTTTTGACTCCAGGGAAGGGATTTGGCCAGGACTCTCAAGGTTTTTGCGCTCTTCGCATCCCAACCCGCCCTTCTTCTCTCCCTGTGCTTTTCTCTCTCTCCCGAATACTCCCTAGTGTACTTTTCCTTAGCCTGCATATCGACATACACTCAAGTCGCGTAGATACACAGCTTTTCGTGTGAGTCTGGCTCTTGCTCCCTTGAACATCGTTGCGTGCAAATGAGCAGTGAAGCAGACCCGGAACAGCCTAAACCCACAGAGCAGCCCAAGCCTGCGCCGTCAGTCCACGCGCTGCTCTTTACACACGCTTGCAGGTAAGTGGCGGATGCGGCTGGTTGGAGCACAGGTGGCAAGTGTCGGTGGGTTTTGGAAGGTAGCCTCACGCACCCCATGACTCTTCACACTGAAAGAGTCTCTACGAGAACTCGCGGTCTTACACACATGCTTGGCACGGTGTACCAAAGTAAAGGTAGCGTTGAGATGTAGTGGTGGAAGACGTCAGCAGCTGCTTCCCGCGTCGCAACATCGAAAGGCAGGTGACTCTTGAAGGTGCCACTTTCTGACTCTTGAACACCCTTTGCGTCATCGACCTGTCCTGTACGCAGGCGTCCTGATGTCTGCTCTGACAGGAGCAGAGGAGGTTGTCCCCTTGATAGCAGCCAGGTGCGCCTCGTATATTGTCGACCACCGTCACCCAGCTGCGCCCAATGCCTGTTGTGAGCGTGGCAACTACCACACGACCATGCATGCACGCAGACAAGCCCGCCGAGCCAGCAGCATTGTTTACACTGTATGCCAGTTTTACTGCATTGCCTTGCGTGCACGTGCAAGGATGCGCCTTTGTACTGGTGGTCACTATGACGCACCGCCCCCCGCTTCGCAGATGGAGGGCGCCTGCCTGGGCGCATGCTGCGGGGCGCCTGTTGGCGTGCGGCTTGTCAAGCAAGGTAGTGCACCTGGAGTATGGCAAATGGTCAGCTTTGCTCCTGGGCAGCCGGTACCGCTCTCTTGCCGGGTAAGTAAGAGGTCGCCCACAGGTCGTACACGCCTGCTTGTACCGCTGGAGATAGAAGCCTCAGCGCTTCGGGTTCCTGCCAGTGCTTACAACCTTTTTAACCATATGCATATCTCAGCAGCATGCAGCACATCCTGCTCACCAAGGCGTCCGTGCTTGAGGCGGGTCCATGTGGCCATGGTTGTACAACCATGTGTGCTGTGCGGGCGTTTTCTCGTGTGAACGTCACCTTGAACCACAGGTGGTGGTGATTCCCGCGAACCAGAAGGACTCTTACTCCTCCCAGGTCTTCCCGGACCAGCCTGAGCTTGTGAGTTGCTTAGCGTCCGTGCTTGCCCAGCCATCCTAGCGGAGATATCGGCACAGCAGTCACGCTTGACACTACCGCTTCGCGCTTCACCAATTCTACGCCTAATATTGCGACACGGAGTTTTGGAGAGCCTTTTCAATGCAAACACGCACGACGCATACTTACAAACCTCAGGCCTGTTGACCTGGAAGCTTTTGTCACGGCCGTTGCAGGTGGACGACCAGGGCCGGCTGCTTTTGACAGGGCCTGGAGTGCACGCAAACGGCTCAGGCGTCAGGCCCATACCCCTCCAGCACGTGAGTCGCTACTATCTTGGGCCCACGTCCCTTGTCCGTGGCGCTTGGCAACGCGCCCATGTCACACATACGAAAAACCGCACGGACACAAACCGTGTCGGCGCACTGCGACCACTGTCAGGCAGCACACTGACGCTGTGTTGTTGTTACAGAACCACGCCACAGCGGCAAGGTGCCATACGGTAAAACATAAGTGGTGGGTGTGACGCAGCGGCGGTTCACATCACGTCCCGTCAGCGCAGCTCCCACTGATTTTGCACGCAGCCATGGCACACAAATGCCTAATGTGCCGGCATGCATTAGAATGTCAGTATTCCACATCACCCTTGCTTGCAAGATGTTCTTTGCCTTGTCCGGCGCTGGGGTCATCTGGGTCCACCCCGCCCCCCCCCCAGCGCGGTCGTGTCACAACCTGCGATGTGCAGGCCTTAGCGCCCTGCATGGCGCGCGGGCCAAGCGTATGTCATGCCGTATGCTATCAACACACCCATCCTCCCGCAAGCCCCCACTGCGTCCTTGTTGTCGTTCCCCAAGGCTGGATTTACGCTCATGCTGCCTGTCTTACATTTCCGCACCGGCGCGGCATTTTACAAGTGCCAGGTACCGCCTGTTCTGCTTGTACTGTGTGTTTGGACTGCAGGACGGCAGCACCACACTCGACACGTTTCACGTAGGGGTCAGCAAGGACCCTCTTGCACTGTTTATCCAGCTCGTGGTGCCGCGCCCGGGCGGCGTTGTGGACGTGTTCAAGATGCCGCCGCTCATCTCTGAGGCCTTCACCGTAAGCACCCCTCCCCTGGTGCTGCAGCATAGCCGCGCTGTGGTACTGCATTACGTCACGCATCACAGTTTAGGCAACGCATAGGACGCATGGGACGCATGGTGTGTGCACAATGAACAGGAGCACGCACTGATGTGCATCCAGGTCGTCCTGTTGTTGTATGCATGTATGCATGTATGCATGTATGCAACCAGCAGCCGGATGATGCCCTGGCGAGGCCCACCCTCTGTGCGGCGGCAGCATGGCTGCACCATCGATCTGGGTCACGCAGGTTGTAATTGATACCTTCCATGACACCTGCCCACCTTCCGGCCAAGCTGCAGTATAGAGCCACAAGATGCAGAACCTCATCAACGGACACACCATGCATCCACGTCAATTTCAACAACCCTGGCACATTGAATCCAAGCTGCGATGTTGCTGTCTACTCTTCCGCTGCATGCCGTGCTCCCATGCAGGTGACTGGCCGACCCAACCCCCCTGCAGCGCTGATGGAGGCGTCGGCGTCCGCCCCGGGCCCCGTGCGTGCGCTGCTGCGCGCCAACTCCAGCACCGAGCCGCGCAGCCCCACGCTGTCGGGCGGGCGCGAGCCCCCGGTCTTCGAGCGCACCAGCAGCGGCAGCGAGCGCGGCGGCAGCGGCGGCGCCAAGCGCAACGGCGTGCGCGCGACGCCCCCGAAGGCGCGGCGCTCCAGCTCCAGCTCCTCACACGCTGCCAAGGGAGGACGTGAGTGCCAGCGCATGTTAGTGTCGACTGCAGTACTGTGCCGTAGCCCTGCAGTCCTGCAAACTTGTACCCACTCCCTCTTGTACTCGCATGCGCATGCAATGCAGAATGCAGACGTGCTCTCCCATTGGAGTGTTGACTCAATGCCAGCAAGTAACGGCCCTGGCAGGCACTGGTTGCTCACTATCAAGCCGGAAGTGAATGTGTATGGTATCCTGGTGTGTGTTGTGTTGACGTTGCTGGCAATTGCAGGCGTGCGGCGCAGCTCGGGCGTAATCGCAGCTCCAGGCGTCATGACGTCTCCGAGCCCCAGTGCAAGCCCCCACATCACCACCGATGCCCACATGGCCGGCGTCCAGCAGTGCTCCTCCAGCCCGCGCATGGGCATGTCATCCCCCCAAGAGCTGCGCTCCTCGCAGTCTGCTCCCATACAGCAGATGCACCAGCACCCGCTGCTCATGACGCTGAGTGTCGGCCAGCACGGGCCATCGGCGGTGCACCACGTCGACGCGTCGCAGCTGGGGCGCGGCCACCTGGCGATGCTGGCGATTGGCAACCCAACCATCATGGAGGTGAGTAGGCATCTTGCTTGGGTCACGCTGCCATTTGTCACGACCACCGCAGCTGTGGCGCACTGAAATGCTGGGACGCATTCGTGTATCGCACGCCGCATTGGGGTGGTGGGGGCCGTGCAGCATCTTCAGCCTCCACCTGCATGTTGTACACTCAACTGTAGGCTCGAATGGTTTCTCAGCGTCTGCAAGCGCCGCCAAGGGAGCACCACGGTCAAGGCAATAACACAGCTCGCAGAAACACAGGCTCCCCCTCACAACGTGTATGCGTAACGAGATAAACTCAGATGAGGCCTGCGTGATGTTCCATGCTGTCATGCAGGACCAGGATGGTGGCTGCGGTGATGGTGAGATGGCTTACATGGAGACCGACTACATCGACGACGAGGCGTGCGCCAGCATGTACAGCCGCCTGAGCAGCAACGCCTCGCAGCAGCCGCCGGCCCCCTGGAGCACCGGCGGCGGCGGCGGCAGCATGGGCAGCCGCGCGCCGTCCATCGTCAGCGGCGGCAGCGCCAGCCGCCAGCACTCGCTGCTCGACAACAACGTCAACCTCAGCAGGCAGGGCTCGCTCGTGTCGCAGCAGCAGCAGGGCATGGCGACCACGCCTGGCGGCGGCCGGCGGTCGTCCTTCCTCGGCGGCGAGCGCACGAGCGGCGGCAGCGCGCACAGCAGCGGCGCGATCGGGCCCATGCAGGGCGGTGTGTACATGTTTGACAACGCCGGTGGCGGCCCCGCGCAGCAGCTGCACGCTTACCGCCAGTACCCGCAGGGCGGGGCCTACCACAACGGCCATGAGATGGTGAGTGGACAAGACACCTGTGCAGTTGAGGCACCAGTGTACCACCATCAATTTCTGCATGATCCTGTGGCGGCAGCCGCACGGGGCTCCACATGCTGTTGCCGCCAATGTACCAACGCAGGAGACAAGGCTTCCCCCTTTATGAAATGCCTGGACCCTTGGTGCCGCTGCTGACTACAGCGCCCCGATCATGCTGCCCTGTGCTCGTGTGCGTGATGCCATTGTACCATTGTCCACGCAGGTGGACCGCATGATGGCCTCCCCCACGAACATGATGCCGCCGCCGAGCTACAGCGCCAAGCAGGCCCTGCAGCAGCACCAGCAGCAGCACTACCACGCCATGCGCCGCGTCAGCTACAGCTCGCCCATGACTGGCGCTGGCGGCGCCCACGGCGCTGAGGAGATGAGCGGCGCCATGGTCGCGCATGCGCAGGGCCGGCTGGGCGGCGCGGACGTGCCCTGGGAGGGCACCATGATTGACGCGCAGGACGCGATGATCACAGAGGAGTGAGTGCGGTGTGCGTCTGTCCAACCTTGTGCGCTTGCTTCTGCAGCTTGGTCATGTGCAGAAGCCTGGAGCGGCGCCTTCATGCCATGTTCACAGCGCGTGGAGTGACGCGATACCATGCATGCAGGGAAAACGTAATGCATAATCAGGCCGGCTAAGCCTTTGTGGGCTCTGCTGTGTTTGGCTGTGCGGCTTTCAAAGCCAACAGTCGTGCATATGTGCAGCCACGTCTGCTGCCGGCTGATGCCATCGTGTCCCGAGCCTAGTGCTTTGCTGCTGGCCCGGTCCTTGCGCGCAGGCTGATGCGCGGCTTCTACGGCAAGTGAGAGGCGTTATGGTAGTAACGGATGCGGCCGGCGACCAGGCGCTTCGCCCATACACAGCCGCCATGACGATGCGAGCGGTGGCCACTGCCGCGAGACGAACTGATGATCACCACGCACCAGGCCAATCGCCAGACCGACAGGAAGGCAACCCCTTCAATCGCGCGCGCGCAAAACGTATGAGCATGTTGCCTCAACTCCCCCTGCATGCATGCCCCCCTCATGATAATGCCAATGCCCCATGCGATGACCCGAATCAGTGTATCACCCATGGTCTGTTCCTTCCGTCCATGCATTCATTGCAGCACGCACACCTATCGGTGCTAGCATGCGAGGCTTTACACAAGCCGCAAACTCAGGTGCGGTGCCTAGTACATTTGGTACGGAGCTTTTTCAAATGCAGGCGGGCACAGAGCTGCCGACCTGCCTGCAGACCTGCCTGTGTATACTTCCCTGTTGTGGGCTTGTGATTTTTCCCCCAACCAATGCTGTACATAACCTGGCCTACCCTGGAGGCTGTTTTGGCAGATAACTTACCTTGAGACGCCCCCTATAGTAGGGCCGCGTTCCTGTCCATGACTTGACCCCTGCTGACTATAATAATGTCCTGTCTTCCTGGGACGCTTACCGTAATACCGCGTGCGTTCATACCATGCTCGATCCCTCTGACACCGCCTCCCCCGGCCTCCCCAACATCCTCCAGCCGGTTATCCTGATTACCCCAATACCCCGCCTGTTGCTGGAAGCACTGGCTCTGTCCAGCGCATACCAGCGTGATATGGACTTTAGTAAATGCAAAGTGCATGGCTTTATGAGCTATCTGCGCCTGACTGTTTGTGGGTGTTCACGAACGAGGATACTGGTGGCAGCATTGTACCTATTCTGCAGGGGCTGGAGCATAGTGTGCCCGTCCTGTCGCATGGCTGCTTGTCAAGCAGTCTGTGCTCGATTTCTTGTTCAGTTCATGCTTGCCATTCATGCGGATCGGCGCGGGGTGTTCAGGCACCACCACTGCTTCCTGGGTGCAGTTCCCTGCATATGCCACTACACTGTTGCATGCTGACTCGGTTGATAGCACGCCATGAATTGTGTATGGGTTTTTGTATCACTTGGATGGTGTATGATGGTGGGACGCTACTCGGTGACCAGAAAATCTTGCCAGGCACTGCCATTAGGCCTCTTGTTTGCACGTTTTCCGGTGCATGTGTCTAGCAGGCACATCGCTTGCACCTCCATATTGACCGGGCCTGACCGTTCGCAGCCGCTTCAGGCTTGATGCAGGTCCCGTGTCACACCCCTAAGCGTACTGCATCGTAATGCTTCTGATCCCACTTCATCCGACCATACCCCTCATGCCACTCCCGTTATCCTTGCATCAAGCCAGTAAGATCATTTGATCACGCGATTGCTTCCTGAACCCGCAAAGCCTCAAGCAAGCCAAATCCTCTATGTGCTTGCTCCCGCACATGCGATCCCGCAATCAAGCACTCTGGGCGCGGTATGAAGTCACACTACGCGTCCCGCTGAAGGTCAACACGCTCCCCAAGCATATGCACGCTCCCTCGTACCACATGCATATGCGCTTGTTGCGGTGAGTTGTACCTCCGCACTGCGGCGCTGCCCCGATGCAGGCAGGCAGGCGTGTGGGCGGTCGATGCTTGTGATCGTATCCGTGGCCCGGCGGTTGCAGTTTCAAAGGAGATGTGCAAGTCTCTGCCCTATGCTGGCAGTGTACGGGGATCATTGATTGTCGTGCTTGTCTCATGCCTGCTGCTTGCGCAAGCGCGTGGCAGTGTGCAACAGCGCGGCGCATGCGAAGCAGCTTGGAGCGATTCCGCGGTATCACCGTCATTTGCTCTCTCGTTTGCATATGCTTGCATTCCTTTTTTGAGCTCTTGTGTCCCTGCGTTCTGTGCGTGGCCATTTGCTCACAGGCGTGGAACACGGTGGCATGCTTCCTGATGAGGCCATAGCAATCGCACATTGTGGCCATTCATTGCATGCGTGCGCCTGTCATTTGTTATGATGCTGTGCTGCTGCCTGGCCTTTGTGCAGCACACACACACCGCATTTCTCCCCATATGCTTTTTGTGTAGGTAGCCTTACTCACGCAGGTATGCCTGCGCATAGTTCTATCCTGGTCATATTTCACCCTTTCCAGTGATGACCCACAATATATCCAGGCACTTCTGTGCGACTTGCGCCAAGCGCACCACCATCCCTGCAACACGTTGACATGCAACAGGGTCCCACGCCAACCGGATGGGGTTGCCTCTGTGCATTGGTTGTAAACATTTGACACTGCTGCAGAGCCGCGCTGCTCCGCGTGTTGGGCTGGCTGCTTCGATGTTGGGTTGGCGTGTTTGCGCCTTTGAAGTGTGCTGTGCAACACAGCCCTGATGCGCATGATGAGTACCCTGCTATGGATTGCTGGATGCACTCACCAAAGCGGGTAGTAGTTGTTGGCTAGGATGGCGACGATCAGTGCTGTTGACGATGTGACCCAGGTCACCAGGTTCATTTCCAGTTACATGTTAATTCCAGTCATCGCAAAGTATGTACAGGGAATGCACGCGCTGCTGATGAGCGCGTTAGGGAAAGGAGCGCCTCCACCTGGCAATGCTGCACGCAGCAGGTGTGCACCTCAACGCAGCGAGACACATAACGATAATACAGCAGGCCAGACCAAGTAGTAAGACAACGTGTTTGAGGTTAGAATAGGTCAGACACTGCGAAAGTACTGGGAGTTTCAGCGTGCATGGGATTCAGGCGCAGAGTGAGTCTCAACACAAACATGCGTGACACAGCGCACGAAAGCGTCAACCCGGTAATCGCCTGGGCCATGCACACAACCACAAGCAGCTGCCAGGATAGGCGCTGGGACCCAGGGGGTGGCGAAGAGCAGCTAGCTGGGCTGCTAGCGCATTGGCGTGTCTTGTGAGTTGTGTGCTTATGGTTCATCGTTGGCAGGACAACGACCGTGGCTAGGTGGGTAGGTGCATGACAGACTGTGGGGCACGCACAGCAGGTTGCACACATGCAGTCATCGATGCCCACACGTGTAGTACGGTATCCAGTGATCCTGGGCATGTAGTAAAGCAGTAGTAAGGTACAGTAAAGTAAAGTGGCTGCACAGCGCACATTGCAAATAAGGTTAAGGAAGAGGCTGTATGAGGTGCGGCACCCTGCAACAGGACTTGAGGCAGGCAGGACGAGATCACGCCGCATCAGCTGCGGCAGCGGACGCACGCTGATGGTCAATGAGCGCTTGTAAGGAATGATAGGGAGAGCGCATGGCACGGAAACGGATGGCAGGACATCCACTACAGCGTGTCACTTGCCCGTGTGGGACCATGGCGGACAGGGTGGAGGCGTGGGCAATACCGTACTAGACAGTGCCCGAGATTGCAAATAAAGAGGAACAGGCGCACCGAGAAGCCGAGGCCATGTGGTATGGGTAATGGTAATAACGTAATAACCCTGGGCATGCATGCAGCATAGCAGACAGCGCTGCGAACGGGCGAATCGGGCCCGCCCTGCTCATCCCAGGATGCATGCAGCCCATCCAACAGCTGCCGATAGGCTGATGCAGGCCGGTAGGCGGATGTGAAAGAAGTACATGACATGACATAATAACTGTGGGCAGGGTGTGTGGTGACGCAAGTGAGCACACAGTTTACTAGCCAGCAGGTGCGGCTCAACACGCAGTGACACCCATACGGTTCATCGCCACTCTCAAGGGCAAAAGGCACGAGCCAGTGCCGTCGTCATGCTCGTCGTCAGCCCCGCTCGGCTAGGCTTACTAGGCTCGTGACATCCTCAGCCGGCTGCATGCATGGGCCTCCGTAGTGGTCATGTGTGGTGGAGCCTACACATGCAGCGACACTGGTGCTGGCCGCGTACAGGCCGGCTCAAGGCCTTGCAGCGCTGACGGATGCACGCATGGAGGATTGGGTGGTTCAGCCCTAGATGTGCGCTCCGCGCGATGCGGGCAGACGTCTGCGAGGAAGACCGGACGGCTCATTGGACGGCTACTCAGTCTTCCAATAGACCTGAAGCAACGTCTTCCCCAACTGGTACTTGCCAAAGACGAATCTGTCCACGATCTCGTACAGGTCTTTGGAGGTGCGCTGGTACCCTGCCGTCCCACCCTTGCCAACCACCTGCATCATGCTCATCTTCTCTCCGTTGCACATGATGACGGATGGGTCGTGCACCAATTTCCTCAGATCGTCCTTGTCCACAGCCTCCAAGGCCTTCTGCAGGAGGATCATCGCATCAAGGCTGATATGTAGCAAGCGCTCCTCATGCTTGTCGCGGGCCGCGAACACTGGTATGTACAAATCATCGCCCTCTTCGATGATCATGGTGGGGACATCCGTTTCCTCCTCCAGCTTCTGCAGGTGAAACAGCAAGGAACGGCGCGCTTGGCGGGTGGGTGGGTGGGTGTATCGCTGGGTGTATTGGAATGTTGTGTATGGCCTGCATCGAAAACAGGTGCAGGGCCCAGCTACCAGGCAACAAACACAGCCCATCCATGATTATGCGACACCGTATGCACACGCATGCACAGGAGGCGACAACACCGCAGGGCAGGCGCCACTTTGCCTACTTGCAGGGCGCAGCATGCTAGCTACTCTGACAGTAAGAAGTGGTTGACACCCGCAGCACCCCTACAACTACAGCTGCAGTCCGCATTGATCCAATCAAGCGAGATACGGTAGGACTGCAATCTGCACCCGCTTGCTTCTGTGCTGCACTGCACTGCGCTCACTCACTCACGGCAGGTGCACCGTCCTGGTAGCACCAACGAGCCCGTAATCCTATGCGGGGAGGCACATGCTTTGAGGTGAACGAACTCCACAAGCTGTATTGCCACAGTACCGTGCGCTCAACATGCACGCACCGTCTGCACAATGATCGCCCAGTGGATGGGGCCGAGCGGAATCTGGGCCTCAATGTCTGCCTTGCGCTTCTGCCAGAGGGAGTTGCCTCCGTCCTGCACGCTTTCCAGGCCCAGCGCGGTTATTGCCGCCTCAAACTCCTCCATGGTGTGCACCGGGCGCATGTCCTCTGCAATCCCGCACAATGGCAGCAGCATGCAGGTAGGTAGCGATGAGACCTACATGCGTACCACTCAGTGCGCAACGTGATGCATCGCATAGCATTAGGATGAGCGTGTCGCGCCCGCGGCATGCGCTCACACGCGCTCTCACGCACGCCAGTTGTTGCGCTTTTGTTGCTCTGCGCTGTGCCTTGCTGCGCTCGTTTGCAGTTGCAGTGCATTCGGGCCGCTGGGGTGCCCTCAAGCCCTACCTCTACAACACAAAGCGCTCAGCTTCGATGCAGGTGGGTGGATCAGCACAAATACTTTCAACACAACTGTTTATACAGCCACTGCTTTAGACTATCAGAAGGCCATCTTTCGTTTTGTGACGGCCAACAGAACAGCTTAGATGCCTCGCCATGGTCACGTGCAGTGTCTGTCCTTACGCATGTGCACGCACATTGCACGGCCCCACGGGAATCACAATGAATGGCCCCAGGGGCGCCTCTTTCTAATGTACGCACCCCAGAACACGCCTCCCCACAGGAACCTCTTCCTGACATGCACACACCGCTGCCGTGCGCTTTGCAGATTCCTGGCACTCCTGAGGCAGTCATGAGTCGTCGTCCCTGGCATGCATGGACGGTGCGATGCGGACGCAGTCGACGGTATTCACACCATCTGGCCCAGTGATTACAAGCGTTTGCCGTGCAGCCCCGATGAGCCTGCCCTGCATACCCTGCAGAGAGCTGCTTGCCTCAACCTCATGCTATGTGTGCTAGCCTCAATGGAGGTATGGTATGCATGGCACAGTATGGCAAATGACACAGCAGTGACCTGTTGCGCATGCATGCAGCATGCACATGAGTGCTCGCGCAGCGGGCTTGCATGTTGATATGACTTGACACCTGGTGGCCGCGCAGGCCGCCATACATTGTCAGCAGATGTGGCTCGTTCGGCAGGGTGCACTGTGCTTTGTGAGTGATGCGGGCTTTCATAGTTGCATGTATATATATATAGATCGTATATATATACGTTAGCAATCCGATGTACTGTATTGTATTCTTTTTGTTCTAACCATGGCTATATCAGCAGCAGCCCAATCCAGAAAGCACGCACACTTCAGGCAGCACGCCACACTGGGACGAGCCTGTTACCATTTCCCTCCCCCCCCCGGCCTTCCTCACTAGGCATGCACAATCGTCGTTTTTCCTTCTCTGTCCCCGTCTCTACCCCTGTCCTTGTCCCGGCCAGGTTTCCGGTCCCCAGGGGTTCTGGCTTGCCTTGTCCTGTTACCGCTTGCTTCTGCAGCGGTTTCCTAGCCTGTAACCGTCCCCTGCCCCCCCCCCCCCC